>JAPMOQ010031596.1:1911035-1942099 GCA_026543055.1 Argiope trifasciata
CACCTTAATCATAAAGATTAAGGATTTTTACTTCACCTTAATCATAAGGAGTTTATCATAAAGATTCTAAAATAGGGAAACGCATACTAAAAATAAGATAAATTTGATAGATATTTTTTAAAGCATACCACTTTTATAATTGTACTAAAGCTATTTTTTTTATTTTAATTTAATCGATTTTAATTTTTAGGATTAGTACGTAATTCATTATAATCTATATTATGGTGGAATCTTAAGAAAAGATTTATCAAAATGCCCATCACGCGGTACCACCAATATAAATTCAAAGTTTTCTTCTTTAATAGATTAATTGATAATTAAAATCTGAAAATATAAAAACAGTGTGATATTATCGCACATGTATAGTGTTTCAAAACTTTAGCAATCTAATGAGCTTAAAAATGGTTTTGAAATTCCAATACTTTAAATATGAAATATTGAGTTGAAATGGCATAAAAAAAGTTCTGGATAAAGTTTTTTTTTTTTAATTAATTGTTTTCTTGGTTTTGTACGCTGTTCATTATAATCATTATTATGGAATCTTGAGAAAAGATTTCTCAAAATGTCCATCAAAGGGAACCACCTATATAAATTCAAAATTTGCTTCTATTAATCGATTAAGTGGTAATTGATTTCTGAAAATGTAAAAATAGAATGATAATATCGCGGAGGCATAAAAATATAGTATCCATCTACAAGATTGATTATTAAATTTAAAAAAATACTGTTTTAAAAATGAAATAGTGAAATAAAATAGAATTATAAAATCTGTAAACTAAATGACATAAAATGAGATCACTTTAACGAATTAAGTTATATAAAATAATGTATATAAAAAGCAAAATTTTCTTTGGATTTAAGTTTATAACCCATATTATCACACATGACATAAATCATAAACATTTTTATTGACACTATTGATTAGTTTTACTGAATCAAAGATTATAACCTAAAATGATCATGTAAATAATTTATATTCTTAGTGAAGGAGATATTTTCTCATTAATTGTCCTTTTATTCTGCTTAATATCATTGGAATCTTTACCTACATCTCATCCAGTAAGGATTTCTTTCCTTCTTGCTTCATTTTTTCATTTCACAACAGTTTAATTTAAAAGTGAAATAGGATAATATCCATGTAACAATAATTTTACCATGTTATTAACAAAAAATACGATAAAAGTAATGAATCTTACTTTCTTATTTCTGTAATAAAGTTCGTTTTTACTTTTATGTTCGTTGTTATTTTTATGATATCTGAATTAGAGACTTATATTACTAATATTGATTTGTATTCAAGAGATTGTGCAAACTTCTTCGATATCTGACTTATAGATATTGAAGATTTTAAATAGACTTATTAGATATCTGAGTGAGAGATTTTGAAGAAATTGCGTAGACTTATTAAATGCCTGGCTTACAGATATTCTAAGATACAGATATTCTATTTACTAATTCAATTTATGCAAAAATTGTTAGCCCATATAATTAAAAAAATATTTTTTTATTTAATTGCCAATTTAAACACATTTTTTTAAATGGTTTACTTGGGGTTCTCATTTAAATCCTGATTTCCCTTAAATAATTTCCAACTAGGCAGCTGCCTAGTCGCCTAGTGACAATCTGTAATTCACTTTTTCCCTTATCGAATAATCAGATTTTCAAATTCTTAAGTTGGCGAAAAACACATTCTATGAAATAATTTTAGTTGCCAATAAACGAAGAAAGACTGCAGTTTCAGGAAAGATGCATTTTTACGAGATAGCACATTTTGAGTAAATAACTAATTGAATTGATTGTTATTTATTGTCACTTTAAAGTTTTTAAAAGTATTTTTACTGTTGTAACAGAGCATTCTATACATTAATATCAGATAATTTTGTACTTGAAACTTGTAACTATACGCATTATGACTTCATATTTCTGTCGAGAACATAACAGTTTTGTGTTTTGTACGTGATATTGTTTTTGTGCCTTTATGCGATAAATATCAGCAGTTTCATTAAACGATATTAAAAAAATCTCATTTTTCAGTGTGATTGATTAAAAATGTTTTTGAAAAATTAATATTTGTCAATATTTATTTCGTGACTCACATCTTAATGTAAGTTAGTTTCTTATAACTTTCTTGCTGAATTGTTCATTGCGAATACAAAAGTTTAGGATATATAAAAACAAAATTATGTTTTGTCCATGACAAAAAAAAAAAAAAAAAAAAAAAAAAATCTGAAGAAAAAATCCAGCTACAATTAGATTGAATTGTGTAACAACATACCACGAAATTTCCGGCTTGACTGCTTTCTGTCCAATTAATTATTATAAGAAAAAAAAATACACATAGCGTCTGATTAAATAAAATAATAAAATACTCATAATAAAAATGCACATTAATAAAATACACATAATAAAAATACACATTAATAAAATACACATTTGACAAAGTGATTCAATTACAAATATTTTTATTTGCCTCTGTTGACTGAAATTATAATCTAAGTTATTCTTCGTAGGTTTGGTGATTCCATAATTAAATAGTATCTAATTGCATGGTAAAATTATGTAGCTTGTTCTATGTTTGAACATTTGTCTTTGGAAGTACATATTTGAACAATAATTATAGTTGTCCGTCACGTTTTGGTAGTTTCAATAATAAGCATCTAGTGAACAAAGTGAGAACAAAATTATTTGTTGTGTTATTCATCCTGGTACTATCTAATGATTAGTAATACGATGTTGTATATATTGAAGAAGTTTACAATTGATTACAGGACATTCACTGTAATTGTTCTAGAAAAATTCTATAACCATCAAAATCACAAGATTAATATCTTTTATAGCAATATGTACATGAAAGCAATTAAATGCAATAAATAAGAACTCTGGAAAGAATTTTTGTAAGATAATGGCAAATTTACTACTCTATCCTTTATTTCAAAATTCATTATTTTTTTAAACCTCGTATAGGCTAAATAATACACTTTCATCTTGGCCCCAAGTCTTAGAAGTGATTACCTAAAAGCTTAAAAGATCTTGTTTAATCACATGTTAAATAAATTCTTTAAAATTTTTCTTAATCACTGTGTCTTTTAGATATTGATAAACTTTCACAGATTATTTTTGTGAAAAAAGAAAAATGAATTTTTTAAATACCTATAAATAAATGAATAAAAAATCTATGCATTCATAATCAATGAAAACACATCCGATTCAAAATAATTCTTAAGTAAATTTTATGATAGTACATATATTCTCTGAGTATTTTGACTATTATGGTAACTATATCTTAACCATTTAAATAGAAAATTATTAATGGAAAGATCTTCACAAAAATTGTCCTTCACTATGAATCATTTGAAATAAAAAGTTCCACTGTGTAAGAAGCAAAAAAATTATAGATATGGAATTGAATATACAAGTTAAATATGTTATCAGTTGTCATTTAATTGTTTGTTTGTTTTTTCTATTTTAAAAAACACAGTGAAGACTTTTTCAGATTTGTATTTTGTCTTTAAACAAGTTTTAATAATTAATCATATACACCTGCCTAATTTTGGTAAATTTATTATATTTATTATTATTAATATTTTAGACTTTTCTTTGTTTCCATTTGTTTTTAAAAAATTTCCCATAATGTTTTTATGAAAAATTTCCTTAATATTTTCTCCATGAAAACCAAATCAGCCAAAAAAAAAAAAAAAAAAAAAACATAATATATATTCGTTAGATAATGCAATTTTAGATCTATTAAAGATTTCCCTGTTAGATATTACGATCATCCATCATGCTGACCTTTATCATCCGCACAATAATGAAAATAAAATAGGATTGAAATTTCGCTTTCTTGCCAGTAGATGGCAGTACTGTCTTATTTCTTTTTTTTTTTTTTGCTTGAATGGAAATTAATTACTATAAAAGGATTTAGTTGCTTTTGTAAACAACTTAATTATATTAATTTTAAAAGATTTATAATGAAAATGTGTGTGATTTTTAATAAAAATAAATGATTTTATGATTTGAGTAGAACTAATAAATTTATTTATTTAAACATTAATATAACTGTTATAATTTATTTAAACAATTATATAATATTTATGATATTTAATTTATTTAAATATAAACCCAATAAATATTTATTATAATTTTTTGAAATAAATACCAATATTTATATGGTATAGTAAAGGATATAAGAAATATACTGAATTAACTACTAAAACATGTATACATATTAACGCAGAAACACAAATTAGTGTTTTAATTGCATCCATGATTATTCTATAACAATAAATTTCGAATGTGAAATGTATTAATATGCTGCAAGAGTATCAAAAAATCATGTTGTGTCATTCATTGAAATCTCAAGGTTTAGTTAGTTGCCTTTAAAAAACTTTTAGCAAAATTCAGCTTATCTCAAAATATAATGAATATCAAAAATAAAATCTAGGAACACCATGTTTGAGACTGAATCGATTGTTCAGTGCGAAAATAATCGCTATTTGGATGCTAAACTCTTTTAAAAAATAAAGGTGTGTATAGTCTTTTCCTAAGTATTTTATTTCTATTTTGTAGTATAGAATAGTATTGCAAACTTAGAAGCATCTGATATACTTTACATTTTTAATTAATGTTTTTCATGGGAAAAATTATTCTGATCAATTATTTTTTTGAGGATACTGAAAATGTATTCCTTTTGATGAAATAAAAAATAAAGAAAAACAATCCTTATTTTTTTTTTGTTTTACTACAACTTCATTTTTTAATAATTGTATGTGCGTGGGTGTGTAGGAGTATTCTTAAATTCTTTATGAGAGGGTGCATTTCGACCAAAAAGTATTTTTTGATAATTTTGTTTCTCCCAAAAACTAATTTTTTTACAATTCCAAACATTTTTTTAACTCTGGAGAAATTCGAAGAATCTCATCGTTTTAAATTCACATAAAATTCCTGCCTTCACAATTTTATTAAAAAATTGTAGTAGCTTTTCTATCTATGAATAAGATAAATAAAAAACGGAAGCAGCTAGAGGAATGAAATTTGGATTGTAGTATTAGTCATGGAAAATAAATTGCTTATAAATTGTAAAATTTCTGCAATGTGTTTTATTGAATTACATCATGTTATTAAAATTTTCTGTTGTATCATGTTACCATTTGAATTTTATAGTGGTATAGAATAGTCAGTTTCATGCAATAATTTGCTCCAAAATTATTAAGTAAAATTTTAAAATTTCAGTTAATATTTATCCATTAAATTTCTGACAATTTTAGAGCATTCTTTCCTTGGAACCAATTACCTAAGAAGTAACTGCGTGCCAATGGAAGATTTAGTCCATCGGTCTAACTTTTAGAGAATTTCAAATCCTTTGTGCATCAGGTAATTTATAAATACTATATCTGCCTATAAACAATATGTAATTAAAATATTTAGAAATAATTACATGGAAAATAGTTCATAATTTAAGGTGAAAAGATTTCCAAAATTCCACGTTGACCACAATTCTAGGAGGATTGATCAATAAATTTATTCAGAGAATCAACGCCTCCACGATTGGTAAAAAATAAGAATATCAAATCCCTACTGTCATACCTTTCCTTGTTTGTTTGGCAGATAAATGTAAAATTACATAGAAAAATACTGCATTATTTTAAGCTCCTTTTAAATTATTAAGCTCCTCTAAAATTAAATTTTTTTAAACCTAACTAAACAGTAATTCAGCATCTAAGAAAATGAAATACTTGTGTAATTAGCAAAACTGATAAAAAAACATTTTTCTACAAGTTCCACTCAAAAAATGTGCCGAGAATCTACTATTAATACTGTTGAAAGGTATTAATTTATACTTCAAAAAGAAAGCTTCCATAATTTAAAAAAAACGCTTTTAATAATGAAAAGTGTTTAAGTTAGAAATGAAAAACGATAATCGCGAAGCGAATAATCAAAACACGATTAAAAGCACACATCTCGGACCTCTTTCCTATCTCTGGCTCAACAGCCCAAAAATAAAATGGCGGAAAGAACGAAGCTGCTCAGAGTACATCAATCGCATCCCCGGTGTTTTTGCATAAAAGAAGATCTTCCTCCTCGACTTCACTCACAAAGAGCTTCCAGGAATGATTCAGAAAGAGTAGGCATGCGCGCCATCAAATTTTGGCATCTAAATCAATAAATCCGGAAAGCACCGGTTTACTCAGAGACGAAAACAAATCGATAATTCCAGAACGGAAGAGTCCACTTCATTCAATCGCGAACGGATGAACTTACTCTGTCTTTTGAAAATGAACGATTCCAAATCATTCG
Source organism: Argiope trifasciata (assembly GCA_026543055.1). Classification (NCBI taxonomy): domain Eukaryota; kingdom Metazoa; phylum Arthropoda; class Arachnida; order Araneae; family Araneidae; genus Argiope; species Argiope trifasciata. The sequence continues at coordinate 1,917,330 of JAPMOQ010031596.1, forward strand.
TTTGAGATCGACTTTGAAATAAAATGATCAATTCGAAGAATGAACGACTTTAGATTAGATCTTTTGACTAAAGTTATTCTCTCACTGCTAATTATTTGAAAGTAAATTAATGATAAATCGTTTATTACGCATCGAACCTGTGGTTCTGCAAAGTGAACGGCTGGCTTCGGATGTAACCATTAGTATCCGTGGGTTGATATTAAAATGGAATGTTCCTTGTAGCATTGCGGCACAGAGCTGATCTGGAGAGAACGACATTTCACTGCCATTCGAAACCAAACTTTTGAGGGGGAGGGGGGGATAGTTGTCCAGGGATAGGGATGAAAAAAAGCGTTTCTCTTTCTGCCGCCATATTAACGTCTCTCATTGCCAAGAGTTTTTGAGAGAGGATTACGTTGGTTACTTTTAGATTGAAAGCTCCTCCCCTTTCTCCTTTCAAAATGATTCTGGAATGTATTGGTGATTTTTTCGCCCATTTGGCGAGTTATTTAAAAATTCGATTTAGTAGAAAGCAAATTTTCCCCAAATTTTATCTTCCTCATCTGATTGCTTATTTTTCTGTAGGCATTTTATAACACCCTCGAAATATTTTTACAACTGGAAAAACTTTAATGTTTATTTCAATTGGAGAAACAAAATTAAAACAATTCAATTATCATTATTCTCCTTGGATGCATGCAGAGCCAGCCTTCTTTATAAAGAGGACCGGGTACATGAAACCATTTGGGGTCCTGAATTTTTTAGCTCAGTAAAAAAATTTAACATTTGCATCTTCGCGATTTTGTTTTTGCTAATAATTTCTCCAGGAAAATTGAAATTTCCTTTTCGATGCACCAAGACGATTTAAACATTATACCCATATGCTTGATAGAAGACAAACCTTTATTAATTTTAATTTGCTGAATGAGGATTCAGCACTTATAGAAACTGGTAATGTAAAAAAAAATTTTAACACACTTAATACATTTAGAAGTAAATCATTATAATTATTAATTAGTATGTATTGCAATATGTATTGAACGTTATTTATATCCCTCTGATTCAAAAGTTCATTTTTTTTCTAAAGCTTTTGTGTGAATGATTAATTTGAATTACTTTTAAATTTCTTAGTTTGAATTACTTTCTTTTATCAGTACAATATCATTATTCATTACAGTATTAAAAAATAACATCTAAATTCCTCAACCAAGTTTTCTACAATTTCATCTTCTGCTGTTGTGAAGTATAAATTTTTTCTTTTTCGAATTCCTTTTTTAAGAAAATGTTCTGAAAGATTCAAATTACGTGCTATCACTTTTGTTTCATCTAAATATAATTTTATTTCGCCTAAAATATTAAATTTCCTTCTTAAATTTTAGATTTCAGCTTTAAATTTATTGACAAATTAAAAGAACAGTTGAAAATAATTATTTTTATTTGAAATAGTAAAATTAACTATTTATTTTATTAATAGCTAATTTTGGACAATATTGAAAACTATTCCAATAAGCATAAAATAAATGTCATTTCTTAATTGAATCCAATACAATTTTAGCTTCGGAACTACTGTAATATTGTTATTTGCATCAATAAATTATTCTAGGCTATAACAAGTTTAGTCAAACTGTACATGCAATGCTTTAACCGTATCTATTTTGATTTCGCAACAATAATGTTTTGAGAGTAATATCTAAATGATTTGGTAGATTTTAATTAATAAGCAATACAAACATTGCAATAACAAAAAAAAATTTAATACATTCTGATGGAAGCGACATCACAAATCAATAAATTGAAAGAGTATAATAAGCCAGGCAGACACATAGATTGCATGAGAGCAACAGAGAAATGTTTCTAGATTTTACACTTTTATATTTTCCTTTCGTGTTTCTATAGTTTCTATATTGCCTGTCCAATACAATCCATAATATCGAAATAAAGCTCACTTAATATTTTCGAATAAATCTTTAGCTAGTTCTCCAGTCACAGCAGTTACTTCAATGAATCCTAGATTTGATTCATTTATATTTAATCTTTTCTCTTCAAAATTTTTGTACCTAATAAAGACTAAAGTTTGTTTTTTATGGGAAAAATCAGAAATACGATCCATTTAGATGTTTTAATACGTAGTAGCATTTACATTATCTTTAATTTTGTTTAGAACTTATTTAATTGTTTTTAACCCGTTTATATGATCCATAAGCATTGATCTATATGCATCGTACTTACTTAGTAATTCGATTACACATAAAAAATTTCCATTATTAAGCGTTCCTATGATTTAGTGGATTCTACTAAATGAAAAATTATTATACGCGAAAAGTAGAATCACATCTACAGTTCTTTGAAATAATAATTGAAATCATGCCGTTTCCTTACTTAAGCAATACTTATTAATTTGATTTGTTTTATTAACAGTCGAACATAAATTTAGTCGCTATTGTAATTCTTTCTTAACTGGGGATTACTAGGAGTTGATTGTTTGATTTATCGTCGTTTTACTTTTTGTTAGTACAATTTATTAAAACAAACATACACAGATGCACGCGTAAAAAATATTAAATTAGCTATAGGCAAAAGTAGATAGCTGATGATTTAAAAGACCATTTGAACCGAACCTCAACCTCGACTTCTGGATACCAGACACACCGCTCCTAACATGTCTGAAGGATATATATATATATTATTTAATTGATTCTACATGCTTTCTACAAAACTGTCTTCAGTTCTTTTACATGCTTCAAGAGAAGGGATAAAAATCCATAATGCTTACAGCATTCTTTTAAAGATACCTAAGTTTCCTTTTCTTAAATCGTCACGTAGCAAAGAAATCCCTATTCAAACCACTCAAAGGAAAATTTTCAGTCACCTTTATTCCTACGTCGCGATGTAGACTGAAGCAACTTTTATGAATATTCTTCGTAGAAATTATGCCTCCCAGGATGGAATGAATTGAAGTTAAAAATACCTAAAGTTTCTTCTCTTCGGTTATGTATAAAATGTGTTTGCATATGTATATAATTTCGCCAAGCACATCTTGAATGTCTTTAGTAAATATATTCCAGTTGGTGTAGTGTGAGAGTGTGAAAAGCAAGTGCCAACTCAGGCTTCCCTTTCGAAATAACTCAAGATGAAGCTAGATCAAAATTATAATTAATTTATCATGTAGATATTTTATTACAACAGTAGTAAGTTACTATAATGTACTCTAATATTTTTGTTTAATATTGACTCCTGTATGATAAATACTTAAGCAGATTTGCAAAAAATTTTCCCGAAAATCAAACAAATACTCACAAAAATAGGAAAATGAAAGATCAGTTTAATTGCGCAGAACTATTTTCATAAAAGGATATACTAGTACATAATTGCTTGATAATAAAGTATATTCTGTATACAAATGGTAGAAACTAAGCATTATAAATTCATCAAATAGCACTAGAGAAATTTTAAAATTAAATAACCGTTATAAGAAAATCCATATAACAAATTACTTTTTCTTATCATCTATAGTTTTTTTTTTCCTGAAGGACTGAGAAATAATTTAATGCTTGGTTATTAATTTCATTTGGGGCGAGGGGTCACTTTCCTACTTTTATTGGGGTATAGGGACTTAACTGAGCTTAAGAAAACATTTTCTACTCAATAATAGAATGCACTGGCCTTGAAATACTCTCCATTTACCCAGGATATTTCTCGGTGAAAAGAGGAGTTTCTTCCTCCTTCTCAAAGTAAAAGTTTACCAAGCTTTCAGAATCAAAAACATTCTTCCTCTTTTCAAAATTCTTTTAATGTCTAATTCAAACAGGACTGGATTGAATGTTTCAATTTAATGGCGACAGAAACAAATTTGGCTATACTGAAATAAAAAAATGGTAAAAACTATAACTAAACTATAGAATTGTAACTAAACTATAAAATAAATAATAACTATCTAGAGGTTCTAAATTTTTATCTAAAGCAAAAATTTTCAAAACTTGGAAGCAATTAAGCTGGGAGATTGATTAGGAATTAACTACCACTAAGATTACTTGGATAAGTAAAAATTGCCCGAAATTTTCAAGTTTCTTTTGGTCATAACTTCCAAAAATGCCATAACACAAAAATTACTTTTCCTTTATCTTAAAACTCAAAGCTATTATTTTTTCAATCATCAAAAAGTCTTAATCTTTCTATTTTTTAATAAAAATATTAAAAATTATTTTAAGAATATTTAACAAAAAATATATAAAATTGCTATTTTGATTCGTTTGTATGACTCTTTTTTTTAAACGTACTATCTTTCGAATGATTATGTTAGTCCAGTCTATAATATTAATTTAAAAAATCTGAAAGGCACATTTTTATTAGTTACTACTACATGTAACCGGTGCATTTTAAAACCGTTTTCAAGAACCAACTGCCCTCACATTGATGTGAAGTGGAATTTAGGAATATCAGACGTTGACGAAATCACCATTTTCTCTGGGTTTTATAATTATAAGTTCTATCCACTTCATCCCTGATGTAGCTTCAAAATGTGGTATTTATTTTTCAAAAGAAAATCAAATAAAATCCACCCAGTACAGCCTTTCGACATCAAACCTACAATCAATATCGGACTTAGAGAATTTAGTCTTCCCCTTTCCCCCAGTTTCAACAGGTTTCGAAGAACGATTTCCGGCTGACTGCATTTTCCCCACACCCAGCATAAAATCAATATTTTCGCCTACGCCTCTCTTTGTGCTCTGGGAATTTAGCTGCCTCCTCTCCTCCAGTTTCAACAGGTTCCCCGGGAAAGATCTCCAACTGACAAAACTAATCGATATAGATGAGTCAGACGGCCATGTTTATTTGATGTTATCCAACGCCTCCTTTTGCTTTTCTCCTAAAAATAAAAAGATAACAAAGCACACTAATAATTAATTTTTAACTTCTTTTTTTTTCTTCCAGGAAATCGAAATGAAAAGTTTTAATTCGAATGCATACTTTAGTTCTTGCATATTCCATTTATTTATAATTCGAACAGTCTTTTTTTAAAAAAATTGAAATTAAATACAAAAAAAAATCTCTTACAAAATTTGTAGAGTTAATAAAATATATATACGATAGCATTTGGCAGATAAAAGAAAACACGTCAAAAAATTTCTAAAATATCACAATTTTGTAAGGCGATTAAAAAATAAATGCATATTCTTAAATATTTTTTTTTTATTTATAAATACAAAAATGCATTTTCTAAAAAATTCTCATTGCTATAAAATGTCAAAATTCGTAGAAGTTGCAAGTTCTTTCTTTCATTTGGCAAATAAAAAAAAATATTCCAAAAATGTCCTGAAATATCATAATTTTATAAGTTGGCGATTAAAAATATAAATGCATATTTTTAAATATTTTTTATTTATAAATGTAAAAAAATTCCTTTTTTGATAACTTTTCATTGTAATTAAAGGTCAAAATTCATAGAATTTGAAAGATATATCTACCATAGCATTTGGCAGATGAAAACATTCAACAGTTTTCTAAAGTATCTCCATTTCATAAGTAGGCGATTTAAAAAATTAGTGCATATTTTTAAATATTTATTTATAAAAAATAATTTACATTAAAAATATAATTTATATTTATAAATAAAAATTCATTTTGTGATAAATATTCATTGCAATAAAATGCCAAAATTCATAGAATTTGCAAGATATATCTATCATAGCATTTGTCAAATAAAAGAAAACATTCCAAAAACATTTTCTGAAACATCAGAATTTAATAAATTTGCGGTTAAAAAAATAAATGCATATTTTCAAATATTTTTCTATTTATAAATGTAAAAATTCCTTTTCTGGTAAATTTTCATGGGAATAAAATGTCAAAATTCATAGAATTTGCAAGATACATCTACTGTAGCACTAGGCAAATAAATAAGAAAAAGCTTTTTTTTTTTTTGGTTAATATCACCATTTCACAAGGCGATTAAAATTTATATATATATATATAAATTTGAATTTTTTTTCCTTATTTATAACTGTAAAAATTCACTTTCTAATAAATGTTTACTGTGATTAATAATTTATTGTCTTTTAGCGCAAGAAATAAAAAAGCATCTATTTCGGAATTTCAAATATCGATCGATTGTAATTCTTGAAAAATATCTGCTGCTGAAACCTAGAAATCGATCGGATGTGGTTCTTGTAAAACATTTTATAAAGTCCTAATATCGATCGAATGCTATTTATATCTATTTCCAGATTTTTCAAACTGATATTATTTTGATTTATATTTCCTGTAGTAAAACTTATTGTTAATATTACTTGATGCTAATTATATGTGAAATAGGAACATCTATAACTAATTTATTGGTACATCATATCGATACCAAAGTGAATTAAGAAGAACTATTAATTACAGAATAGACCATATAGTTGAGAAAATGGTAGGCAATGATGGAGCTCACCTTGTCAATCATACAGGAGTAGGCGTGGCTATACTTCGAGGTGAGCGTAATAAAGTAAAAAAAATTATCATCTTACTGCGCAAGTGTGAGGACTTATGGAATGTATATACATTTATAAAAATATAAAAAGGTAACTTCTTAGACAGATGAAAAGGGTTTATTATTATATGAGTGTCTTTTCCTCTCCCCTTCATATAACTCCGATGGAGCATTAAAAAATAGACATGAGTAGAAAATAAAACGAATACGAAAAGTTATTAAAAATTAAGAAAAGTTATCTACAAATATTATCAGAGTCGCGGTTGCCTGGTGGTAAGGTCTCGACTTCTGAACCGGAAAGTTGCAGGTTCGAGGCCCGATTCTCCGAAGAACCGTTTGTAAGCGGGCCTGGAACATGTTAAATCCGTCGGGGCTAAACGACCTCCCCTTGATTTGATGTGGAAGTTTGGAGACGGGGTGCCAGCTCAGGTGTCGTCCTCGCTATCTGACGGCGGTTCAAAATTACGAGGTTCGTCCCAAAATAGCCCTAGTGTTGCTTCAAAACGGGACGTTAATATAACTAAATTAAACTACAAACATGGCCACGATATTTTAACTGTTAGGCCATGAAGTTCTAGATATTTGTCATATTGTTGAACCAAGTTTATGATCTCTTGCTACCGCTAATGATACGAAATTAGAGTATACATCAATCAAATTTTTAAGAAAATCTGAAAAGGGGTTGACGGTCTGTCGTCTATTCTTGTAGAAACATGTAAATGCGGTACTTCAAAACAAAATAACTTAAATCTATCAAATTTGGTACGAGATTTTATGACTATGAATGTCGTTTTATATCTTCGAAATTCATTAAAAATGCTAAATTCAAGTCATAAAATATTTCATGATTATTGTGCGCCAATGCCATACAAAGAATTTTGTATCTTATCTAAGATTCACAGTTTTTTGCTGAGGTTAGGGGATAACATCTATATTAAGAGAGTATGCAAAAAGTCGAAAATGTTCCGCCGGTCCGCTGTTTCCTGAAATTGTGGAATTGAAGAAATGCAATGTATTATTGAATCTCATAGTATTTATGATACTTTTCAATAACATGTGTACAATATTCTCAAGACACTTATGGTTTTTATATAAATCAATTGAGTTTTCAAAAATATAATTATAATATAAAAAGAAAGTTTTAGTTCAGTTATATTAATGCTCCGTTTTAAAGCAGTACTACAGCTATTTTAGGACGCTCCTTGTAATTGATCTTAATGACCTCGTCAGATGACCTTGATGACACCTGGGGTGGCACCCCCTCTATAAACTTATGCACCACACCAGCAAGGGGAAATTTGGTCCCGACAGACTTGGTGTGAGTCAGGCCCCTTTGTATGATGTTTCTTCGGTAGAAACAGGCCTCGAACCTAAGGCCCTTCTGTTCCGAAGCCGAGACATTACCACCAGAAAACTGTGTCCACCCTCTAAAAAAACCATTTGTACGTTGTCATTGTGTCAAAATACAAAACATTTTTGTTTTATGCGTTTATTTTTCCTCTATTTTATAGTGATTTTGATAAAAGGAAAATTTAAGGCTTTTTTGTATTAAAATTATTTTTAATTAACATTCGAATTGCTTCAAACAGAAAATAAGTTCTTATCGAAAAATTTTAAGTTCGTATAATTTTTTTAAAAATCGGAATAAAAACTCGGTAGATATGATTTATTTAGAAAAATGTGGAAATATCCGAATTATTTTCATTAGCTCAGATTGCATCAGAAAAAAGCGTTCTGCGAAAATGCAAGTTTGAAAGAGAAAACAAAAAACAAAAACAAAAATTAAATGAAATAAAAATATACTCAAATAGATGGCACTAATTACCACTGATTTTTAACTTTTCCTCTGTTATTTCAACCATCACAAATTTAATTAGTAACAAATGTAACCAAATTAAAATTCATCTACTCGTTTTGTGCATCAAGCATAAATTTTACATTTAAAATAAGTTTAAAAAAAAGGAATTCTGGGTAATCCATTTGTTTCATTTGATTCAGCAGATTTTTTACTTAACATTCGCCATTTTGAGGGTAACTTTTTCCTTTAAATTCTGTATTTTTCGGAAAATTCTTTTTATAAATCCGAACAAAGGCCTGACGAAATTTATTTAATGTTGTTAACTCTTTCAGAACCTTCCTTAGAGAGTAAAAAAATATTAAATTTATCCTTTTATTGGCGATATAATAATGTGTATGTATTTTTTTTTCATTGTTTATTATTGAATCTTAGGATTCTTTTATTTAATGAGTGTTACGCAATTTAATTTCGGAAAAACTCTCTTTATAAATGTTGCGTTAGTTAAAAAATAAATTTTTAATGAAATGTAAACAAGAGTACAAAAAGTTCCGCCAAATTGTGAACTCTTTTGTTCTTGTGCATAAAAAAAAGAAAATAGAAATTATGGACTTATCTTTTCACATAGAGTAAATTTATTCAAACGAAAATTTCTGGTAAGCAGTTTATTGCAAAGAATAATGATTAAACGTTTTCTATTGTTTATTTTATTCTTCCAGAAATCTCTTTCCAAAGTTATATATCTCTTTAAATTTGATTAAAATTAACACTTCTATTATTCAAAAAAAAAAAAAAAGAGAGGAAGAAAATGGACGTAGTAACTTATTTTTGAAGAAGCTTCTCTTATAGACACTATAATTTGGAAGGAATTGAGTAAAATGCAAACAACAATGAGTTAATGCTTATTCTTTTTTTAGAATATTTCTCAGAATGCGGAATTTCGAATGCTCATATAAAAAATAAATGTTAAATAGATCAAAATTTCAATGCAGTACTGAATTCACATTCGTTGCTATCTGACTAATTGGAGCCCATACGTGAAAGTTGTACGTCTATCTTCGTTTAAACAATTTTTGGTTAAAGATATTAACCTGCTGTTTGATTATAGTTATTACTAGCCGCCTTTGGCGACCAGCTGGTTCACCATGAGTAATGGATTCTAAAATTTTCAATTAAATCACATATTCATTAACCTTGAAGTAACTCCGGGCATTGATTGGCCTGAAATTAATATTTTCTTTAAGATAATGGACTGAAAGTTCTATAAGAACGCGTTTTCCTAATAATATTCTTTCATTTTATAAATCAGTAAGTTTTAATGATTGATTTAGAAGACTGATTGATGTAGCAACTTTTATTTAAAATTTTAATAAAAATATTTTGCAAAATGTGGCTTACAGAGCAAAGTATGAAGAAATCTAAAACTCATTATTCATAAATGCATTGTTCGACTGAAACTACATAAAATGTAATTATTTACTTCATTTAGATCAAATTAATAGTATTAAACAATATATATGCCTATTAATAATATTTTACGAATTGGCCATTGGAAAGGAATTTGAATGCGTATCCTGTATAAATTCAATCCTGTACAAATAAAAATAATTTATTCAATTAATGATTTAAATATTGCAAACGATCATAGAACCCTTTGCTTTGCATTTATTTTTTTTAAGAAAATATCACATTTTAAATTTCTTTTATTTTATCCCGTCACGTGCAAAAAGTTACATTTCTTTAGATTTATTTTGCGATGATAGTTTTTTTTATTCGAACTTCCGGCATTCTTTTATTTTATCCAGTCACGTGCTAAAAACATGGTTAAAATATTTCTTTAAAAATTCGTTAAAAATAGAAGATTACGTTATAAATTTAAAAACTGATACCGTTAGAAAGCTAATTTTTTTAATCTTTAAATTGATATAAAAATCATGTTTGTGCAATAATATTTTCAGAAGTTATAGCGGAAAAACGTCGAAATTTCGCTTAAATTTTAATTAATTCAAATTCTTATTAAAAATTTCTAAAAAGGACTCCGAGGTGCACATTCCCGACCTCCAAGGTATACATGTACCAAATTTGGTAGCTGTAGGTCCAGCGGTCTGGCCTGTAGAGCGCCAACACACGCGCACACACACACACACACATTGAGCTTTATTATAAGTATAGATATCGTCAGTAAAATTCTATTTAGCTAAATAATTTTTTCAAATTCAATTAGGATGCATTAAAGAAAGATTCCATTTTACAGACTATGTAAATCTTCAAATGATTTCAGATTTTCTAACCTAAATTATCGAATGAATATTAAATGGTTTTAAATAAAATTTCAATGTCAGTTCCTCAAGAAATTTAACATGGTGTTGAGTCTTTATAAATGAGTAAATCGGTTTCAAAGCTTTCCCAGAGTTTAAAACAGCTGGCAGCTTTATTTTTTACTAAATATCCTTTTTTGCAAATGACTTGGCATACATTCTGTTGAACTTTTATGTATCTACCCTTTATCACAATCCCCCACCCCTTCTTTAAACATCTTTTTCCTAAAAATTGCAGATTTTGGACAAGATTGGCCCAGGTAATTATAAACTAGCCTGATAAATTTAAACTAACACAACAAAAGGGATTAACATTAAACTTTTATTTAAAGACTATTTAATGTATATAGAAATAAGATAATCTAAAATCATTTTTATGGTCAAAGAGCGCTCTATTTTTTATTTTCATAGGCTCGAAAATGAGTCATGCTTCATAATACAACGAAGGAAAACCAGTCTGAATTGTGGATCTTTTTGAAAATCGATTTAGACAAAAATATAACAAAACTCTGCCATTTTAATTCATGTCTGAATTATTGTATATGTTTGCATCCAAATGCTCAGAACTTTGACAGATCATTTTCAAAATTTTATAAGGATATACAATTTAAAAAACTGTATATTACTTCATTCGTCTCGTTTCTTGTATTTATCGTGTTCACCTGTAATCTAAAAGAAAGTTATACTTCTTGTGAATGGATTTCAATTAGAATGATAGAATTCTACAAACTCAACAAATACTACATAAATTTTATTCTTTTAACTCAAAGGATTTTGAGTTACTTTCACTGATAGTTCCAAGTATGATTTTTTTTTCGATCCGACAAACTTGAAACGCAGAAATTCGTCAAAATAATCTTGAAATTGAAAGTTGAGATTTACCTACGATTATGATACATTCTGTATATATTTATTACACGAGAAGTTAAAATATCAAATAATTTCACTATTGATCGAATTTGAAGCAAGCAGTATGATAATGGAGGGATAGCTACTAATTATATTTAAATGAAATATACCAAAAGATTGAAAATGTGAATAGATTAAAGAAAACATCGAAAACACCTATAATAATTTTTAAGAAAGTTATCGCATTTTGCCATATTTTATTGCAGTTTTAGAAGCCCCGTCTTAAGTGTTCAAAGATAAAAATTCAAATAAACTATGTTTTATGAATAAAAATTGTTCGCATACATTGTGAAGTTAAAATTTTCATTTAAATAAATAAAAGGACAATTCGAGATCATAAATATTTATTTGTAATATACAGATAATACATTTGATCGTTGTAATCTTGCAAACAATAAATTTCAATAATTTTATTCAGAGTAAAACTTAAATAAAACAATTTTTAGAAGCAAAAAATTATACAGTAATATTTTTCTTGCTTTTAATACTAAACAAATATTATTTATAAATCAATAACTTCGAAATATCACATCTGTCATGCCACTAATATGGAATAAAATGCCATTAAATTCATACATTAATCTTAAGTTAAATCAGTATTAAAACAGTGCATTGCCAACAAGAATATACGAGCATACAGTATTTAAAAAACACAAAGAGTGAGAAAAAATTGCATTTCCTTTCCAAAATTAAATATACTATATTTTAAAAATATGAATGTACTATAAAATTTAAGAATATTTTTATTGTACTTTTGAATTTATAATTATTATACATGAAATTTTGACATCCTTTTTAAAAATTAAATACAAAATGATACCACAGTTGAAAAAATAAAAATATTATATTAAAATTGATAATAAAGTTCTGACAGTATTAAAATAGTACATGATCATCTAGAGCATAAATGAAAAATTTCAAAATTTTAAACACATCGCAGATAGAAAATTCAATTACAAAATTTTATTTTTAAAAAGCATGAAACAAGTGCATAATATATCTTTAAAAAAATGCAGGTGATAAAGCTATTGAAAAGTTTCCAAAATAAAATATTCACACAGATTGCAAAAGTTCGAACACGGAAATTGATTTTATTATTACAAATTAGTATAATAGTACAGCAAATGTCTTATATTTATTCAATAGATATTATTAAAAAAATTTAAGTGTAATTTATGAATGAAAATTTTAGCAATAGATAAAAAATTCCTATATATTTGTATGTTTAAAATTATTAAATTTTAATAGAAATGATAAAACCTGTCTACTATTGCCATTCTTTGCATTCAAAATTTTTCAAAAAAATTTAACAATATTTTGTTCATCAAAAAACTACCAAAAAAGTATTAGTGTCATTTTTTATGATACATTACGTTTTTAAGTACATTGACCATCATGTTGATCAGGCATAATGATCAATATTTATATATATTAAATTTAAAGAGGGATATCCGATTGGCTGGCCGGCCGAGCCAATCGGACATTTCTGCGCGAAAGTTTTTTGAAAGTGGAGAATCGTACTAATTTCCTTTTATTTAATGTAACTAACATTTCTAGATAAAGAAGTTTAATAAAAATGCGTTTTAAAATTTTATGTTCAAAATTAAATATATTGAGCTTAATTTTAAAAAGCAAAATCTCCGAAAAATGTTGACGAATGCAAAAAATGGCAATATAATTTAATTATTAAAAAAATGAAAGTTTTAGAAATTTAATTTAATTTAATTAAGATTGAACAAATTAATAAAATTAAAAAGTTACTTGTTTTAAACTATGAATTTTGAAGATATGCTTGAAACGATTATCGGATGTTTATGTTAAAATTTATTAAAGTTGAAAATTATGCATTCCAATACTTATATTTTAGTTTTAATTAAAAATACTAGATATTCTAAATCAATTAAATGTGATAAAAACAATTCGTTTCTTTCATTCAAGGTTTTTAAAATGGTAATTTTACTATCTTAAGAAATCATAACTAAAAATACTCTATAAATAATTTAAATCAATGTACAACATTCATCTTCGCTTCATGAAAGCTTACAGGTTTTCAGCGCACATACAAATTACAAATATGAAGTTAATTATTTGCATTAACATTTTTTGAGCAAAATTGTAATCAGACATTACAATGATTTTTTTTCACCGTCGTTATGAACAAAGATATCCAATTTATCTGTTATAAGCTCAATCTTGACGGATGTAAGCAAGAACAATTTCTATTTCCAAACCTCGATAATTGAAAATTTAGAGTTCAAATATATATGAAGTGAATACCCTGTTTCAATTATTCTTCCATGTGGGAAGCCTTTTAAAACGCATTGCATTTGCAAGTAGAAAACAGTTGGAAATGTCAAATAGAAGTTAGACAAACATATGAAACTATTTGAGAAAACTATGTAAATTTTATAATAATTCGATATATGGCCTTTTTAAGTCCATTTAATTTACAGGACATTAGATGCAGTATACAGACACTTCGATAATAGTAGGGAAACCTCACGTAAGTGGGTTCTCTGAGTCACAGCTTGTACGACTTGAAGTTGAATACAGATGCTGATCCAAGATTCTACAACTGTCATGTTCTTATCATAGCTTCCTTATGCTCTTTTAAAGGACTGGAATTTGGGAGAACTCGATGATGGTCCATGAAGAATCTTCTCTGTTGTGTTTTAAAAGGTACATCTTTATCCAAATATAGTGCCATCATACGTAAGCTGAGATCTTGCAATGTATGCTGTTATGCACATTCAAAACATGTGGATTTGATATCTAAAAGAGGGGAAAATACCTTAAAGTAGGCATGATTGAAAAAGATATAGCATATTATTCAAGCATTAATAATTGTAATCAGATAGCATCGACAAAATTGATTCACCGAATTTTTTCATATATTCTTAATAAAAGTGTTATCCCTCCACCTGCATATAAAGATTGAAGACTCAAATGGCGGTTATAAACTCTAGAATTATTTTATGTTTCAATAGTATACAAAAGAAACGCATTTTTGGAAACCTTACTTCCGACTGATTGAAACCGAAATCGGTACAATTATAGTATTATTGAAATTTATGGGTTTTTAAGTTATCGCGTTTATGTAAATGTGATTATATAAACCGTCCGATTTTCAAACCAAATGATGGATTTGCTTTAAAATTTGACATGAATCTAAATTAAATGTTAACACTATACCAAATTTCATCTGTTCTCATTTTATATTGATAATATTCAGTTTTAAGTACTTCCCAAAAGGAGAAACTTTTCTGTCAATAGATTTTGTTCAACGTTTAACAGAAATCTAAAATTTCGTGTTAAGATCAACCACCAATTTTCATCCGTCAAATTCGAAGCATTTCTGAATTATCGTGTCACAGATGCGATTCTAAAAAGTTTTCGGATAGAGATTTGAAACGTGGAAATTGGTCAAAATTTCTTAGGTTAACAATTTGTTTTAAAATTACACATGCAAATTCTGTTTGAAAAATGCAATATTGACAATCAACTTCTAAAAAACTTTCTTACTTGTCACCTAGCAGTGCCTGAAGACAGCTTCCACTATTCTTGGATCCCATTTTTGAAACTTGTCTTACAATTAAAAGACCTAAAACTAGGAGCAAATTGGAATCCATTATTTTTGCCAAATTATTTCCAGATTCAACTTAAAAACACGCTATGCAGCAAAATGAGAGTTCATTCTGGAATTCTTAATTGGTAAATAAGAAAACTAAATATTAACATCCGAAATTCTTTCGCAATTGAAATCAGCACCTTTTACCATCGATTAAATCTATTCTAGTTTTTCACCTAGACTTAATTACTCTAAATAAATTGTCTCGAGATATCAGAAGAAATCTTACCGCTTAGTAGTGATTTTTTTAAAATATCTTCCAACTTTAGAACTGTATCGAGATTATACAGAATTTTTAGGGAGGGTAAACAAGCATTAATTTTTAAGTAATTTAAATGAAAATCAATGTAGAAATGATATTCAGAAGAAAAAATAAAATAAATATTTTGAAATATGCCAAAACTTTGGTTACAAATGGAGAAATATTTTGCTGATTCAGACTACAGCAATTAAAATATTGCCAGTTTCTTACAAGTGAACAATTTCGTTTCACGCGGTTATATAAAGGGAACTAATTTTTTTTAATAAAATTTTATTAAAATTAAAAACAATGAGAAAATAAAATATATATTTGAGAACAATCTAATCATGGTCTAAAATTGGTTTCTGTATGTTTATTTTGAATTAATAGACAAAGCCTTACATTTAAAAGAAAAATGATTGAAACTCTAATGAATTGTTTTTATTGTATTTTTTTACTTACCTAAAATTAATTTCTAACTGAAGGTCCAAGTAGTAGTAATTAAATGCCAAATTGATAACTAAAGTTCCAAATGTCTGCCTGCAAAGTATTTAAAACAATTTGTGTATTACGAATGATTTATCAAGTAGTATATAGTTAGCATGCCATCATATAAACATTTAATTTTTTAAAGTAATTAAATGTAAGTACATTACCTAATAATAATCAGGTGAGATGTCAGTGAACCAGAGCATATCTGCTTGTCTATCAGGGATTGTGATTATGTTATGATATGATATATGATATGATATCAGAATAATCAAATCTTAAGGTTGGTTTGTAGTCTTATTTTACAAGAACCTGCCTCCTCTTGGATACTCTGTTAATCTAGTTTATTGAGTTCTTTTTCCTTGAAATCGCCAGTTTCTGGACTTCAGATGAAGAAAGTTATTTTGATTTTTACTAGAAGAAATGCGCGATTCTTTAGATATTCTTACAGAATTGACTGAATTAAATAAACTTAACTTCTACTCACTAGCAATCAGTGTGTAAGTAGTTGCCTTTTAGGTGGGTTTTTTTTCTGTTTATATTCCTTCTTGAAAGCAAAACATCCGTAAAACCTAAAAAGTAAAAAAATATTTGTATTTATTCAGAATTGATTAGAATTCAGTACTAATCAGAATACATCAACGTACGTTGGTAACTCTCGAATTCATCGAAACAGAATTTTATGGTGGATGTAGTATCTGAATACAATAAAAATTTTCCTTTTACTTAACGCCTTTTATTCATCAATATCTGGAAAAAGGTAATATACAGCAATGCGATTTAAACAGTTTTATTAATTATTGTAAAAGCGTTTTTTTAAATTTCTTGTAACTCGAAACCATTATGTTAAAATAGTAAATATTCCAAAAAATAAAAATGAATAGAATTAAATTCTAAATAAATATAACTTCCAATTAAATTTGAATTTGGGATCATAATTACACTTTATAAAACTTACCAAATTTTTCAAAAACTATAGCTTTGACACTTTTGAAAAGTATATCGTGAATATCCAGTAGAACAAAATGTCTGAAGATTCAGCCTCGCTGAGAATGACGTCATGTCTTTAGCCGCATCAATGAAGAAACCATCCTTTGTGAATATCAGTCTTATCGACAAACCATTATCGATAATGAAAAATATATACTTGATTTGACCAAATGAGAAAAACTGTTGGAAGATTACAATTCTCGTTCCTTTAAAATTATTAAATTCAATATTTAAAGAAGCTTGCTTTCGACAATGAAGAAGTTCGCACTTTTAATCTATAGAAGTTGACCAACTTCTGATTCTTAAGTGAATTCTAGAAAACCATATTTGCATACAACTAATTTTTTTAAATGCTAATATTCTTAATAAAACTAAGAATCTTTATAAACCATGCTGCTTTAATACTGCATTTCAACATTATTCATGTGAGTTAAGCTTAAAAGTAACTTTGAAGAGAAACCCCAAAATTTCATATTTATTTCAGTTCTTACAGTTGACGATTCTAAATGAGTTCGAAGACAATATTTCACATTTGATTCTATACTCTCATTTTTAGCTTCATGGCTTTGAAATAAAGATTCAAAGTCTAAATAACGGTTTTTATTTTCCTTATTCAGTTCAACTTTGATTCTTAGTTCATTTATAGTGCATGACGAACATTCTAAATTATTTCAGGAATTTCATCTTATAGAATTTTAAAATTCTAAAGAATTTTTTTGTAATTGTTACTTAATAAGATCTAATTGTTAGAAATAGGATTCCTGATTGTTTACAAGGTTTAGAGAAATTTCAAATTCTGATATTAAGCATTAACTTCTAATTATAGTTACATAAAATTAAATATTCAAATGATGCACTGCCAACAATAACATGCAAAAATACAACATTTTAATAAAATGAAACACCAGAAAAAAAGATTCTACAGCAAACATGAAATAAATCAAATTTAACAAAGTTTTAAACTATTCTTAATGTATTAAAAAATTTGATTTTTTTTACTATATTCTATATCTCCGAATTACTAAAATAGTACTATAAATTCCTTATACTTAATGAAGCAATTTTATTTAAAATCTTGGTGAAGGATAACTTTATTAGAATGAAAATATTAGAAATATTTTTAACAATAGGGTAGAAGAGTTTTTACAAATTTTACATAGTTAGAAAGAGGTTGATTAAGTTTATCAAGATTTAATAGAAATAGTTATAGTAAACTAAAAGTATAAGTCTTTAATATTGCCATTCTTCACATTCAATATGTAACAATACTCAATGAAAAACTTTCCAGCGGAGTAATTTTTTTTATTATTATTAGTGTTAGTTTTTATGACCTGTCGCGTTATAAGTATATTGATCATCATGTTGATCAGACACGATGATCAATATTTTTTTTAATATAAAGGAATATCCGATGGGCTGGCCGGCCGAGTCAATCGGATATTTTTTTCGCGAAAACTATATGAAAATAGGGAAATCGTACTAATTATGCTACACATTTACAGCCAATTAATCTTCCTATAAATACGAGAATTAAAAAAATCAGAATCCAAATATTAAGTTTTGAATTTAAAATAAAGTTAGCTAAACAAGAATTATCTGTGGAAGGTTCATTAACGAATGCAAGAAATGGCAATATAATTTTAACTATTACTAGAGGTTATAGAAAAAAAGTTTTAGAATTTTTTTAAAATTAGATTAAAAAAGATATGCTTGAACCGATTTTAATATATTAATAATTCATCACATGCGAAACATTCATAAATTTAATTATTATTTCTAATAATATTTGATAAAAGGCATAAGTTTAACATTGAAATCAGGAAAATTAACTTGAAAATTTATGCAAACTCTAGATTATAATTTTAAAATTGTGTACCTTCTTAACACAACTATATACTATTTTAATCAACAAATTCTTCAGAAACATAACGTTAATAACACTTGCAATTCAGACAAAAGTAATATTTTAATTTTAAAAATTGAGCAAACGTATAATTTTTAAACAGTTTTCTTTCCTTGAATTTCCTAGTTAACGTTTTGAATTTTCAGTTAATACAACGATACGTCATCTTCCAAAAAAGTGTTCTAAATATTGACGAAAGTGTTGCAATACACAAAACTATAGCAAGAAATTCAATGAGCTTTAAAACGTGA
The DNA here is from genome assembly GCA_026543055.1 of Argiope trifasciata. Classification (NCBI taxonomy): domain Eukaryota; kingdom Metazoa; phylum Arthropoda; class Arachnida; order Araneae; family Araneidae; genus Argiope; species Argiope trifasciata. The sequence goes on from JAPMOQ010031596.1 coordinate 1,936,302, forward strand.
CGGTAAATATTTCAGCAATCATAATTTACTATGAAATTTCCACATGTTTTTTTTTTATGGTCAACAGTCTTTATACCATAGTTCAACTATGGGCAGGTTTTAAGCTTATTTGTATTTTCGTTTCTCACAATTTAATATCGCCGGGCTCCAATCAATATATTTTACAAATGGTATAATACACAATGTCAAATTTTGACTAGAGACTAAACCCTACACATGGGACTCTATGCAAATCGATTTATGTGGCATATTCTTTTTCATTTGGATAATATTTTGGGAATCCTCGAGAAAGTGAGGGATCCAAGCTACAGCTTGTTCTACTTATACATAAATTCACACAATTAATGCTATGCTATTTTTTACACGCCTGTCTGTTCCAAGGTTCTGGCAAAAGATTAGAATTGGAGAAGCTCGATGATCCACGAAGATTCTTGGCCGTCTTTAGAATCCATCAGTACTAAATATGTCATAATACAGGAACTGAAGTCTCGCGATACATGAGGATATGCAAGTCCAATAATTGGCGACTTGGCAACTAAAAAGAAATAAAAATTTAATTCAAAAAAATGGGCATGGATGATACAACATTATTAAAGCACTAAATGTATAAAAAAGCAATATAACATTATTTAAGCACTAAAACGACTATGAAAAGGAAGCAGTAGGATTGATCTCCCGAAAAATTTTCGCATAATCCTGGGTAACGGCGTTATATCCCTACTTACACATAAAATTGAGGTTCAGGAACAGGGCCTTAAATATATTATGAATGCCGATGCTTTTGCATTTCAGTAAATTTAAAAATGGTACATATTTTGTAAGCCTTAATTTCGACTGATAGAAACCAAAATTGGTGCACAAATACAAATGAATAAAACATGCAAACATAGAGAAATAACCATACAATTGATAGATATGGTTTAAAATTTCCCCATAAATCTAATTTAGATGCCACATTTTATCCTTTATATAATTTTATAGTTAAAGTGTTCAGCTAAAGGTTTTCAAACTGAAAACTTTACATCAGTAGATTTTGTTCGAAATTGAAAAATTTGTAAGTTTCATCCATCAAGATCGAAACATTTTAAATTATATTTTTAAGTTGTATTCAGATACATGATTCCAAAAACTTTTTGAACTCAAGGGAGGTTTGAAATGTGGAGATTAATCAAAATCTTCAAACATTGTTTCCCCATTAAATTCTCTCTTCGTTACAAAATTCTGCAAAAAAAAAAAAAAAAAAAAAAAATCTATTTACGAAACAGCAACTTTAAGTTTCTGAAGACAGCTTCAAGCGATTTTCGGATTACATCTTTCAAAATTTTCCCAACAGTCCAGGAAACCTAAAACATAAGAAAAAATTTAAAACGAAGTAATATTATATGAAAGGCGAGCTTATCCAACAATTCTTAATTAGTCAATAAATAAATCTTCAAATTATCTTTATTGTAGTACACACCTTTCCACCACGGATTAAATTATTAAAAAATTCACCAAAAATTTCAATGCCAAAAATAAACAGTCTTATTTTTAGCTGATCTTGCGACTTCAGAAATTCTCCATTGTCACACTTCAATTCTAAAGAAAACAAGCAAATTATGCTGTTAAAGCAAAGAATATAAACAAAAAGTTATTTTCAAATATTGTATGGATTTCAGTGTACGCTAAACCATTAGTTATATGCTGAAAAAATTTTTTGCCGAGTTACACGATAACTAAAGTGAATGCTTGTAATTGTACCATTTTACTTCAAGAGGTTATATAAAATGAAAGGATAGATTCAAGACAGTTTAAAACAAATGTTTATAAAATTTTAAAATTTCAGAAATTGCATGAAAATGAAATTTCTATTTGCGAGTTTTATCTTAGTATATAAATGTTATCTAAAAATAGTTTCAGCATTGATATATGCTCAGAAGTTATAGGAAAAACTTTACTATTTCAACTGACTGAATTAAAACGTATTTTATAATTCTTTCTAGCCGAGGGCCTAAGAAGTAAATAAGTGCCAATGTTAGTAAGTATAGATGCAACGATTTGCCTACAAAGCGTTTTTAAAGATTTTTGCATGCTTGGCTTATCAGGCAATAGTCATCACATGAACACATTAAAAAAATATCTAATTTTAGATACATTACCTTACATTAATTGTCAAGTGAGCCATAAACCAGAAAATAAACCATCATAAGCTTGGTAGATATAATTTTTATTTCACAAAACCCGTCTTCTCTTAGTATAATTTATCGATTTTTTCCCCTTTAATTTTCCAATTCCTAGACTTTTTCCAATCGAAGAGAATCATCTTAATTTCTAGTTCGAATAATACCAGATCATTTAGGCTGCTCTTTGGTTTAGAAAAAAAAATGACTTCATTTTATCGGTGACTAACTTCAATCAATTGGCAATTTGCGAGCTTGTTTCGAGGCATGTTTTGATAGCTCTTCCTTTTTCTTCCAAATAAAGCATCAGCATCGAATAAAATCTATAAAAATAAAAATATTTGCATTTAGTCAGAACAGTTATAAATACAGTACTAATGAAATATATCTCAGTTAATGGCGGTAACTAGCGAATTCGTTTTAGATGGATTCTGCTCGAAATTTTATCGTTAATATAACTGCGTACAATAAAAAAAGTGTCATTAAATTATAAAGCTTTTATTCATCAATATGAGAAAAAAAATTGAAATTCATTTCATGATGCAATAAAATGATTTAAATAAAGTATTTAGCAATTTTATTAACCATTGCCGTAAAAAAATTATATTCAGTTTCTCATTTTCGATTCTTGTGGTACTGTTATTAAATTATGCATAGTTTAAAAGTTAGTAAAATTTAAATAATACATGAACATGCAATATAATTTCCATATGAAAGTTTGTTCTTGCATCATTATTATAATTTATAACTTACCATTCTTCTGAAATACTGTAACTTCGATTCCATATCCTAGAAGGGCTTAAGATCAGTCTGAGAATGGCGTCATGTGTTTTTCCAAAACAAGGGCATCAATGAAAAAACCGGTCTCATTTGTGAATTCTAGTCTTATCAGCTAACTCAATCGATGATTAGGTAAATTTCATACTTTATTTCACTGACCTTACGTTAAATTAGATGAATACAACAATAGGAAAAGTCCTTGCATCTTATTAATCAGTACTCAATATTTATAAAAATTTCGACAACCTGCAAGCCAAAATCTACGATTTGATTCTGAAGTTCTAGGATGAATTCTTGAAAGCACTTTACCTAGTTTTTAATTCCCGTCTTATATTTAATGTAAAAGAATGAAAATATTCGTTAAAAGTTGGTTTTACATTGTAATCTAACATCCATATCCCAGTAAATTCAGATAACAAATTAAACTTATAAAAAAATTCAAAGGGAAACTAAAAAAAAAATTTATATTTCAATTTGTACAGTTATCGATTCTAAAATTAATTCTAATACACGATTTCATATTTAGATTTTATGAATTTCGTCAAATCTTTAAAGCCCAGCAGTTAAAATGAAAGAAGATTCTAAGGCTTAATAACAATATTATTTTCATCATTCAACTCAAACTATTTTATTTACACTGCAGAACAATAATTCTAAACTTATTTCAGATATTTTATTCATTGGAATGTTCGAGTTCTAAGGAAGATTTTTGTAATCGTCACGAAATAAGGATATGCGATTCAACAAGTGCCTGATGGATGTTATGGATTTTTAACTATATCACGAAAAGTTAGCAACAAAGCCTACCGACAAGCATACTTTTTTTACATAGGAAATAAAATTTGACCATTTTGAAAAAAAGAAATTAGCATTCTCAAGATACTTCTGACTATTTTAGAGAAATCGCTTATTTAAAATTTAATGAATTAACTAGAGATCTATCCCTTTGACTTTTTCATGTACATAATAGGAAGAAATTTTTCTAGTTTCGTAGTATAGTCAAAAAGGAATGTCATACATTTTGAACCTCTTTCTGCTCATCGATTGAATCCAATATTTGGCATAGATATGATTTCGGTGACAAGATCATATATAGAATTTTTTTATCGAGCTTTTTCTTTGCTCATTAATGTTCAAATTTGATACGGACAAATAATCTATTCGCTGACACATATTGCATTCACATACATGAAAATATCGAGAATCAAACTTTCGACAATAAGGTCTGAAAATGATACAAATCCATTTTTCTGTGGATAAAATCAAATGCCTCATCTCATCGGTGCAGTTCGTTACGATGTTCATTTATTGCGATCATACGCATATAGTTGGAAGATAGCAAATTCATACTACTTCCTTCAAATGAATTGCTCAAAATTTGGAAAAAATATACAATTTGGGTCAAACGACCATTTAACGAATTTAGTTCGTTATACTATTAAGTTGTCGAATTTAATCAGAAATAATTACTGAAGGGGTTTTTAGGATTCCGAAGGGATTAAAGCATCGATATTCAATCTTGCATAGATATAAAAAGTATTCAGAATTAAAAGTTAATTTACAAATAAGTCCTAGTACCAAATTAATTTTGGGGACGATTGAGAACGGCATTAAAAAAAAGGGAAAAATTCTAAAAACTCGATTTTTTTAATGTGTGAAATTTAACCAGGCCACCTATTTTGTATTCAACTTGTACTCGAAGAATTTTTCAAAATTTAGATTCCTCCAAAATGGATCACAAAAACTGCGTCGAAATCTAAACCTGCATTGATGAATATTTAAATGTCAAATCTTATGATAACACTGGAAATTAATTGCTACTCAAAGTTTAAAAATCTATTAATAGAATTTTTCTAATAAGGATAAAACAATTTAATTCGTCTTTTTATCCATTCAAAAATAAAAAATAGAAAATTTATATAAAAAAACAGCTATAAATTCGTTATAGCTATTAAGTATTTTTAATCGTCCTGTTAATTTAGTTCTTATTTGTTAATTACGAGTTTCTTCAACTATTCAGCTAGAAAAATGAATATTCCAGAACTTCTACACGGAATTAAAAAAAAAATTGAATATATTTCTATTTTCGAATTTTACTATTCTTTTTGCAAAATTAGTTGTTCATGAAGTTTTAGGAAATAATGCAGAAAGTAAGAAAGCCTAAAGGAATTTTATAATCTTCTGTATTGGTACTCTGAAACAGAATAAGATGCATATTGCCAAATATCACCATTCTAAAACCCTTGAACTGCTTTATTCCAAAAAATGGTTTCGTTTATCGAAATTGCTTGAAAACTTTAACATAGTGAACTATGATTCCAAAAAATTACGATTATATAGTCAAAAAAATTATACTATTTTAATTTGGATATGAGCCGATTTGTTTAAAAAAAGGAAACCAGACTGACCAGTTTTCCTCCAAAAAAAACCCTTTTTAGAATTACAACTTTAAATGCATTGAAATCCCTCTAACTTCGATGAATATCAGTTGTCTTAACATTTCAAGATTATACGTGCGAATGATAGCTAGGATAGGCAACAAAATAGTTGACGCCTGACAAATGGGATGCAAATGTTTCTTAAACGTACAGTTTACCAAAAATAATTAACACTGCAATCAACATGAATAATAAAATTTTCTTCCGAATTTGATTTTCTTACTACAATAAAATCGATTAATTCACGCATTACCCTTAGCTAACAACACATTCCTCATATTACACACAATACATATTTACCACGACCTCTACATCGCACTCCACGTTACTACAACCCAGCACTTGCTTCAAATCTAGTAATACATAACATCAACAAATTGCCAAAATAAGCACTTTTCACTCTGTCCACCTTCTGCACTCG
>JAPMOQ010031596.1:1942109-1986058 GCA_026543055.1 Argiope trifasciata
CCTCGCCTCAAGCATTACCCATTCCAACGACCAGACTCCACTTATTCCAGCATCTCACAACGCATTCATACATTAACTACTCAAACACTTCAACATCGCACTGCACACTCCACGCATTACCCATTACAATGCCTCAGCATCGTATACCCATGCAACACTCCTCATGCATTTCACATTTCTGCATATATCCGTATCTTCAAACTTTTGTATACGAGGCATACCTGTCAACTTCTCACCGACCTCTATCAATTCTCATTCCCCACACTACTTCCGAACAATGTCCATTCCATAAGATACCATCATTATTCACGATTCCTCCACTGTACACAATCCATATATAAAGTATACATTCATTAACTACGGTTCTTTTACTCCAAAAATTGAGCATTGACACAATTTGTGCTTCTCGTATTCCACGTGCAATTTTTAATTCACATAATTTATACCAACCAATACAGAACAAAACATTCACTATATATCAGTGACTTTAGAGTAGTATATCGCCAAAAATATTTTATGCAAAAATTAAAGGTTAAATTTAATTCCTACCGATACCGTCTATTTTACATCATTAACCCGAAATAATTCCCGATAATTTTTATAGCAACATCTGCATTTTTTATATTTATCTTGTGATCACAGAAGAAAAAATTATGCATTTTCCCACGCTACTACATTTAATAACAAGATTTTCTGCAAATTAAAAGTATTTTTCGAATAAATGACTGCTTTTTCTACGGATCTCACCCACGATGATTTATCCCATTTACGTCATTTTCAGATGCATGCCTAGATAATGCAAGTTTTCAACAATTGTTTATTAACATCCGCTTCATTGAAAATCTCAGATTTATGGATGAAACAAAAATTGTCCTCTTATATTGAAAGATAAATGCTCAACTTTGATTTTTAGTTTGCTATTACTATTGAGATGTATCACAGAACATTTTAAAATATGGATCGAACAATTATATCATTGATTATATTGATCATTTTTCTGAAAAATATCTCAAGTCTTTCCTACCCTTTAATATCAAGTACATTTAAAAATTTCAGCTTACAGTGTCACTGAATTCTTTTTAACGTATATTTTCCATAATGTTTGTTTTATAATCTTTTCAGGTATCTGCATATAAAAATTTTATGTTTGCCTTGCATTCCACCAAAAACATTTTCGGTAAGATCTGTGCACCTGAGTACAAAACTGTCTTTCACTCTAGTGTGGGACAGAGACAAATCTAGCAAATAAAATATTGCTGATTGTATTAATTATTTAATATCGTGTAAGACTTAAGACAAGATCTCATTTTCAAAGACTCAACCGGAGTCAAATTTTTTACTCTCGTAAAACTAATAAAAAGACGAACTTTTATGAATCGTTCAATCTATCAGAACCAGAAAAAAATAAAATGCATTAAACTTGGGAGGTCGATTTTGAATTGAAAAATAGTGAAAAATATACTGCTTGAAATCAGATTAAAAAGTTAAAATTTCTCGACTTCGTATAAAATTAAAATTTGGCGTTCTTAAGAAAATCTTTAATTCAGCGTCTAGACGGCTAAAGACAAATTTGAAGCATCTTCGATATATACATTTTTTAAAATTAAAAATAACGGGAATATCGTTTCTATAGAATTGCAATTTATCAATTAAAGATAACGATTTTTATAAATTTAGAAATGAATTTAGTTATTTTGTCAGAAACGGTTAACAATCAGTTTAATTTTTAAGACAATAAGCGGCCTTCTAGAGACTTAAATTTTTTCATCCAATTGATAACTAAGTGATAATTAAAATTTTTATAAATGATAACTATTTATTAAGATATCCTCGAAAGTTTACTAATGATAACATTTTTTTGTTTATCACTTTGGACATTTGCTATTTTCCATCGATATTCTATAAAGAGATTCCAATGTAGTTTCTATGATTCATTTTGAAGGAATCAAAATTTTAGAAAACTCTGGGTCTAAATTGGTACAAAATCATGAAATCGACTGAATTCAAATTTTCCCATAAAATGAGTACAGAATTTCACCTAATTGTTTTACTAAGATATTCCTTCACTCCACATGACATACATTAGAAATTTATCACACTGTCATTTCATAACTGCTGAAACTAAGTACGATTTAGAGTTTATTTTATGACATACGTCAATTTTGGATAACATGCGTCACGTTCATGGCATTAAAGTATTCTTATCAATTTATAATTAAATCATTGAATGTCGACGAAATTATTTAAAAGTTTGAAAATTTTAGTCATGAAAAAAGCACTAACCACTAAATATAAACGGAAGTTTATTGTTAAATATTTTCCCATCTGAATTTATTTACTCGCCTACATAAGTTGGATGCAGTATTGTCACAAAACTCGATTTCGAGCTTCTGAACATCCATTCAAGTTAAAACCCTTCCTAATGTTCGAAAAAAGTCATGAAAGTATGTGAATTTGACGATTCGAAAGGGCAGCAATTTAAATTATGAATTTTGTTAAACAGTTAGACTCAAATTATGTATTTTTACCTAATTTCGGGCAATCCATTTGCTGGAAATTGTCTGTCCCGTTATTTTTATGAATACATTAAATGAATAACTCAAGGATTCGCATCGATGAAATTAAAGATTTGATTTTATCACTAGAATCATGAATTTGTATCAGTGTCGGATCTTATTGTCGAAGATATGTTTGTTGATATTTTGGTACATGCGAATGCGATAAATCAAATGCAAAAAGCAAAATGGACGTGTCTTAATTTTAAAATTTCGCAAACAAAATACAGTGCAATTTTAATTTTGGGATATTAGTCAGTGGATAGAATATTTGTTTAAGTATAATGTGAACATAAATGAATAAATTCATAAACTAGATAAATAAAAATTTAGTCGTGTCACCGAAATCGGATCTACGTCGAATATTGGATTCTGTCGATCAACAGGTAGAGGTTCAAAATGCGGATGTCATTCCTTTTGACTATATTACGAAAGTAAAGAAATCTTAATATTATGCATGCGAACGAGCAAGTGAAAGGGGAAAACACTGCAGCGGATTTTATTACTTAATTTTTAACAAAACTTTTAGCAGAATATCAAAATAAAGCACTTGAAAGGCAGCCAATTTGATTTCTTTGAAATGCTGAAATTTTATTCCCCATTTTAGAATATTAAAGGCAGTCTTACTGGTAAACTTCGCGTTTAACTTTCAAATATCTATTATACGACGGATCATATCAACGTTATCATAGCTTTAGTTTGAATACCAACAAATATGGAAGTCCTACAATAATTTTATTATATTACGTAATAAATTATCTTTTTGCTACTGGGATTTTCTAATTAGCGTTACCGCCTGAAGTTTTAAATTCAAAAAGCACTGAATTAATGTATAAAATTTTATTTAAGTTCGCATAAACTGAAGTGAAAAATTTGACAGAATCGGGGTCAGAAGAAAATTCATTAACCTCGAAATCCATTAAAGTGAGCATAAAAAATGTCCCGAAATAAAATCCCATCGAATTAAAAACCCTTTTGGACTCGTCGGTATTTATTTAAAAAATGAAATTATTCATAGAAATTCCCACTCTGCTAAAATAATCAAAATTTGTTTAATTAAAAAAAATTACAAGTTCCGAAAATCAGCCAATACATTTTAGTTACTGACTATAAGGTAAATATTGACCGATCTTTCGATTGCAATATAATAATTCCTCGTTGTATCCTCCCCAGAATTCTTACCTAACAATTAGACCACACTTTTCATCAATTCGTACTTTACTTATTTCTTCTACATTAAACCTTCAAAAGTTACGGGCCGATGCAAATTCTGAAATTTAGCTATGCTTGCTTGATTTATTATTAATGATGTTAAATTAGGCAAAATCTTTCCATTAAGGAAAACAATTATGTAACAAAGCAAGCGCATCTAGTACTTGCTAATAATTTGTCAATCCTCAAGAAAGATATATTTTTAAAAGACGCCATTCTCTTATCTTGACGGCCATTAGCAACTTCTCTTGAATACAGCACATATTTAAATGCCTGATAGTTCTTCAGACAGCATCACCTTGTTAAGCTTTCAGACTGAAAAGAAAGTATTATCCGTATCAAAGATTTTTATGTTCTATTTATTAATCGTTAATTTTTATAAATTAAAAAAATATTGTAATTAACCCAAAGCAATCAAATTAGTAAAATCTAACGGTTATTCCGAATATTGTGTGAAAGTTTTTTAAACAGAAAGAAATACAAATATTTCAACTTTAAACAAGAGTTACGAGCTATAAACGTAAATACTAAAAGTGAAAATATCGGGATATTGAAAACTCTTCAAACTAACACTTGCGGACTAGACATGAAAAGATTGGTTGTTGGTCGCATCTATAACGCTGCCAATTTTTATAAAGAAAATCTTGTGAATGATTTTTCCAAAACTTTCTCTCTCTTCCTTTAATAAAGGTGTCATCCCAGAAAGTCATACTTGTCAATGGCAGTCTAATTACGATATGTTTACCTTTGTCGAGAATTTAGCCTTTTTACTAAATTTATAGTCTGATCCATGACAAGGTTTTAGAAGATTAATTTCTGGCATGTGGTTATAAAAAATAGTATACAATAGTATCCAGAAATCAAATGTGCTTTTGACAACGTTTTATCCAACTGATGACAATAAGAATTTGATGCAAATCTACGCTTGAAGTCATACAATCACATGCATGATACATTCAAGTCTTAGAATTTTGAGTCGACACGTTATGAAAGTACAGACCAACAGAAGGTCTATCCTATGTTGGATTTGACTCAAAATGCAATAGGCTTTTACGCTATAAATGGCGAATGGGCGAATGAGTATTTAAACATATCGAGTTTAACTATTCAAAATTTACATCTTCAGAGACATTTAAAAATAATTCCTTTATGCATTTTCAAGCAGAAAAGTCCTTGCACAGATATTACTAATCAAAATACAATCACAATTTCTTTTGTTATAAAGCTTTTATAAAATGGCTATGCAAACTATGATTGAATGCAAGTTTTCATTTAACATGTTCCATTTTCGTTAAAAGGTTTCCAGATATTATACTTCTTCGATGCGAAACCGTAAGAAAACACTGATAACTGCTTATTAAATTTCAGTTGAATTTTTAAGGATAAATACCAGTAAAATGAAAAGCCTGTTAAGTAGTTTAACTCTTAACAGTATTCATTAAATGTTGGCAATGTCTATCAAGGATTCAACATCTATGATATTTTCAGTCTGTTTTAACTTTTTGTTTGTAACTATGGGAAAGCATTATTTATATACTTTTAATTCATACCACTTCATCGCAATTGCAATTTATCTCAATCATTTTATGAAATAATTCTTTTACCATTCTAAAATACTAAAATTTTCGCTCCAATCATTATTTCGCCATTCCTTTAATGGACAAGCACTTCATGAAATGCAGAAGTTACTACATCCTTTTCCTCTTTTATTTAATTTAATCGGAAATAATGTTAAATTGTTCCATATTTCTTTAAATATGTAATAAAAGATTTTGAATTTAGTTTGCTAAAGCATTGGTGAAAAAGTACTTAGTGACCATAATTTTATTTTGCTAATTTTTCCAATTAATTAGAAATTCTAAGTTTCTAATTTTTTTTTAAATTAGAAATTTACATGCGTACATAAAATAAGTATACTAATATTGAAAATAGGCAATAAAAACCCTATTTCCTACGATAAAATTCAACTAGAATTTTTAATTCCAAGAAGAATATAGTATACCCCCAAAAAATTATTACTAATGAAAATTGATTTATAAAACTTGCAATTTGAAATTGCAACTGAGATCCTAGCAACTTCGCTTTGCAGAACAAGGAAATAGTATTGTATAACGAATCCGTAATAAATTAATGTAACTGAGAACGGCGCCATTAAGCTATCTATTCATTAATGGATTAATTTTGCCCAACTTATCAATTCCCGTTTTCATTAGAATATTTTCGACAAGAATAATGTAAAATTGCTAACACAAATTTCAATTCAAATATTCAATACAACACGGAGAATTATTCGATAGCTTGAAATTCTTGTGTATATAACTTCGCCTGAAGAAAATAAGTGGCTTTTAGAAAGTTTCAGTTGATAGCTATTTCTATTTTTTAAATGTAGTAAAAGTTTCACTATTAAAATCAAATTCAGTTTAATAGAATGAAAAGTTCACTTAAAAAAGTATCCTGTTACTTATGAACAAGTAAAAAATTTACCTTGGATTAGTTCCAACATGGCGCCAAAAAACAGAAAAGGGGCAACTAACTAGACTATCATCACTCCATAAAGTAACTAGCAAAGAATGAATGAATAAAATTTAACTAAGCCATTTCAATTCTTTTCAATGCTGTATAAGATATCACACAATAAGCAGTCAAGAGGAAACTGGTTTATGGCATTGCTTTAGCAAGATAAAGACATCTACAACTATTTCATCATTATCTTCTTCTTGAAATTTCTGGAAGATTGCAGCTCAGACGTCATGGGGATTAATAAAAAAATCATTAAAAATATTAGAAATTCGGATTCGAACTCTAAGAATTGTGCTTTTGTATACTGAAAATTCTGGGTTCAGTTTAATTGTATGATGATATTTTGAAATAACTCGAGAACTTTTTACATTCTCTTATACTAAGTATCTATACAACGAAAAAGTTTTATAATCATGACAAAGTTCAAATTGGAGATTTTGAGGATTTATCACATGTCAGAACTCACTGAATTGTTTCAAAATTAAGTTTGTCGTAATGAACAAGAAAATTGAAAAACACCTTAGATGAATGAAATTTGATATATAGTTTTAGCATTTAGTTTTTTATTTCTATTTTTCAAAAAAATTTTAAGTATATTTCAGGAAGCTTGTCTATTTTATTACAAGGGGTCACGATATGTATAAAACAAAGACCTAAGTTAGATAACGTACTTCGTACTTAGCTTGGCATCTAAAATATAGATCTGTGTCCAAATCTGAACCCAATTCGTAAAAGAATTGATTCGCGAATCTGTAGATTCACTAGCACGTAAATAACATATCTCAAAACTCGTATCTCAATCGTTAAAATCATATCTCAAAAAAAAAAAAAAAAAAAAAAAAAAAGATAAATATTCGAGTGCATGCTGCTTTAAGGGCTTTTTTCTATCTATACATTTTTCATGTGTATGGTGGTGTGGGGGAGGGGAATAACTTCTTTTTAAGAGAATATGCGGGAAAGTTTCAGAAAGAACCTTCCTATTCTGTTGCTATCATTATTTTGAAATGCGTTCATATAACGAGATTGATACCTAAGTCAGCATTACATCTTCGAATTTCCATAGTTCATCAACAGAATGACATTTGATTGCAAAATCAGATTCAGCATGCACAAGATCATACAGTTGATTATTGATGGAATTGGATTTCTTACAACAAAGTCTTTGAGACGCTGGTGAGGTCTTGACTACGAATCAAATGATTTGTGGCTTCGAAATCAAATTCAATCGAAGGTTCACTATATTTTGAGTTGGCGCACACTAAATATACTAACATTAGTTAATATCTTCAAACTCGTATAGAGTAAAAGAAGTATATTTTTCAGAGAAAATTAAATCATTGTTAATCGTTCCATATAAAAGAAAAGAAAAAAAAAAGATGGGACTTGGAAAAAAAATAGGGCCGCGGTGGCCTGGTGGTAAGGTCTCGGCTTCGGAACCGGAGGGTTTCAGGTTCGAGACTCGATTCCACCGAAGATCCGTCGTGTGAGGGGGTCTCTTGCACGTTAAATCTGTCAGGCCAAAGTCCTCCCGCTGGTGTGGTGTGGTGTGGAGAGGGGGGTGCCACTTCAGTTGTCGTCCTCGTCATCTGACCGTGGTTCAAAATTACGAGGTCCGTCCCAAAATAGCCCTCGTGTTGCTTTAAACGGGACGTTAATATAACTGAACTGAACTGAACTGAACTGGAAAAAAAATAATAATAATGTATTATTAGTTTTAACACTAAATTTTTTGTTAAAAGCTCATTATTTTTTAATGTTTTGGCGAATGAATTTTCACTTTTATAACTACAAAGCGGTGTCAAAACAATATTCAAATTATCTTCGCTGCAGTACAACAAAAATATAAAATAAACTACCTCCTCCCACCTCATATTGTGTTTCTATCAACAAATTTCTTAAATGTGCAATTACATTTCTAAATCAACTCATACATGATGAAAGATGTTAAAATTTTAAAAGATAAAGCTAAATATAAAAGTTTGGCAAATTATCAAATAATAGTAATAATAATAACCACCATACAGATGTATGGAATTTTCCATCCGAAACATTTACCCGAAAAAACATCGTTAATGTCATTTTAAAAGTTTCAAATAAAAAAAAAACACTTTTAGTGTCTCTTTACATTAATAAGGTGTCTGTAACAGAGCAAAGGTTCTTTAATGGAATGCATTAAGGGCCAGTTTAACTCACCCAACTCATATTCGCATTTAAAATAATAATAATAATTTTTTTTTGTAACACAACAGCTTTCTAAATCAACTAGTTAAAAAATAATAGTCAAGTACAAAAAAGAAGAAAAAAACCCAGCATCCGTGTGCTCCTTTTGGCGGTTTTTCAAAGTCTTTAAAAAATTGATAAATAAAAGATAAATAAATGGAAAATTATCTGTTTAGCAAAAAAATTTTCTGTTTTTCTTAATCATATTTCTATTCAATATGAAGTAGGAATTTTATTTTGACTATGTTCAATTGCAAGGCTCAATTACTTCTAAATACAACTAGTCCTTTACTATAGAAACATGGTTTGATTGCAGTCAATTACTATTTTTCTTTCCAAGTTGGTTATTAGCAGCTTTAATCATCTAACAGCAATAGAAAAATTATTACTAAGGGGCTGGATCTCACATTCCGAGTTCCAAAAGAGCTCTGCAAAACTTCTATCTTCAACTAGATCTAACCCTCTTTCAAAGGTTAAGTGGCCAGAGCGGACAGTGGCTACAGCGGACAAGTAAGGGGAGCTGGGTGGGCAGAGCGGACATTCTTGCAACTATTGTGCTCTTTCCCTAATCAGTCACATGTCATCTATTGTGTAGTTTCGAGGTTTGCACCTGCTGTAGAGATAGCCGATACTTTTGAGACAGAAGGCCTTTCTCATTTTCTCAGTAGATGTTTGATCCTTATGAAGTGTGTATGTCGTTTTATATCGTCGAAAAAATCTGTGATGGAACCCATAGACATTTCAACAAAATTACTCTCCACTAAAAAAGGAAAAGAATGTTTAGTTGTAGATGATTACCCACACCGCTTACACCGAAAAAATAAATTAGGAATGAGTTGGGTATGTGTGAAAGAAAAGACACATCATTGTAAAGGAAATGTAAATATAAATTTTCAATACGAAGTACTGAAGAAAACTGAACATTCCTGCGTGCCCAACGTTGCTGAGATCGAAGTTAAAAGGAAGTTAGAGACTTGCAGAAAAAGAGTCCGAGAAGAAACATCAGTTCCCGTTCCCCAGATATTTCAAGAAGAACTTTCAGAATTATATCAGAAAGAATATGTGAAAGAGTACCGACATACTCCAATGCCAAGACTGTTTTTTGTAAGGAGAGGAGAAAGGCTTTGGGAGCTCCCCCAAATCCCCAAAATGCTAACGACATTCAGTTTTCTAGCGATGCACTTATGCTTTTTAATGGAGAAAACTTTCTTCTAAACGAAAAAAGTTTCAAACGAAGACTTTCAAAATGACCAAGATAACAATATTTTAGTATTTGGAGGAGAAGAATCTCCGTACCTTTTGGAAAATGGAAAGACCATTTTCTTAGATGGAACATTTAAAAGTTGTCCAAAACAATTTGCCCAAACATATACAAAACACGTCGACTTAAGGAGTACAGCAACAGAGACCAACGTTTATCCAGCGCTTTTTGCATTTCTACCTGATAAGAGACAAGCAACACACATTGCAATGTTTCAGGAAATGAAACGTTGGTGCCCTAAGTGGAAGCCGGACATTATAAAATTGGATTTTGAAGCCGCAGCCATCAATAGTTGTATATTAGAATTTCCCAGTTCGACTATTTCAGGTTGTAACTTTCATTTTAATCAATGTTTGTGGCGTAAAATACAAGAAATGGGTCTAGTAAAGGAATATAAAGAGAACGAAGATATAAGAAATGTCTGTAGAATGATTTTTGCATTAGCTTACTTGCCAATGGAACAGATAGATGATGCTTGGAGCATTGTTTGGGAAAAAGCTTTTAGCATTGACAAACTTACCACATTCATTGATTATTTTGTCGAGCAGTGGATGGACAATCCAAATATGCCCATTGAAGTATGGAATGTATATGGACAGCGTCATAGGACAAATAATTCTGTTGAAGGGTGGAATTCTAAATTAAATGCAATCACTGGCAGAAACCATCCTAATGTCCACTTATTAGTTAAAATACTAAAAGAAGAAACACAAAAAGTGTCTTTTAATTTGAAATCCAGAGAATTAGGCGACCCTGGAATAAAAAGGAAAAAAGCACATATAAAATTGGATGAAAGAATTGAAAACATCCTAAAAGATTTCGAAATATCAAACAATTTAGAAAAATGTCTAAAATTTTTAAGTATTGTAACTAGGTTGGACTAAATCCAATGGTAAATGATATTTATTCCTTTATAATAAAGGTTAGTTAGTATTTATTTATTTGTATTTATTTTTCTTTTATTTACTTGCATCTGTTTTATATATTTTACTCCTAGTATTTATTTTTACTTACCTTAATGAAACTAATTAATTTTATGGCAATTGCACCTGTTCTAATATTTATTTGACTCTAAAATACAGTTTTCCACAAAATCCGTGAAATTCGTTTATACCCTTCATTATACTATTTTACTGTTAATTTTTAAATACTTCTCTGAAAATTATTTATTTTTATTACCTTTCGCTATGTTTAAAATGCTTTCGCACTATAATAGTTAATAATTAAGTTAATAATTTAAAATAAATAATTAAACATGATTGGCAAAAATGTATTTATCCTTGTAATTCGGTAATCGAGTGCAAAAACAGAAAACTTCTGTAAATAAAACGTTATCCCACGTGAAAGAGATTTATACTTATTTATATGCACCCTTTATCTGTTCTAAGATGGGGGGGAGGGAAATGTGTCCGCTCTAACCACGATGAGTTTCGGGGTGTCCGCTCTGGCCACGTCCGCTGTAGCCACACCACCCTTTCAAAGACCCGATTTTTCACTCGATTTCCCTTCAGCCGAAACCCCTTGGTCGTAAATTCCTAACAATTCCAGCTGGAAAAAATCTTTCAAGATCTTTCTCCTCTCCCCCCTTCACACACATCACTGATTTTTTCCCGCCCTGACCTCTGATCTTCGGAATCAAAGCGGGGAATTATGGAATTTTGTATGTGGCACACACTCTCAAAGGATCGCTATTTCCAATGCCTAATCTTTAATTAAAGCTTTGTTGCAGTTGATTTAACCTTGCGATTAAGAATATTAACACTTATTAGAGAATTGCTAAGCATGTATACTTATTAGAGAATTGATAGACTTGTATACTTATTAAAGAAATTGCTAGACATGTATATGTTAATTGACGACTAGCTGGTTACCCAGCTCTTTGCTGCCGCGAAAAAAAAAAGGTTATTAAGTGCAATTAATCAATAATTTGGAAATGTTTTATTCAAACAGGATGAATGGTACGACAATATATAAAATATGAACAAACAAATATCATTTTTTATATATTAGATTTGTGTATTCTTTTAGAATTGTAATCTTGGTGTTCTTTTAGAATGGTAATAAAAGAAACTATTTATAAAATCTCGTGATTCGCTTAATATTCATTCGGAATTATCAAATTTAATTTTAGAGAAAGGGATTAAAATATTTTCTTTCAAAATTGATTAAGCGTATAATTTATAACTATGCCATAAAATTGTTAATATAATTGAAAAGATAATTTTCTGAAAATTAAGATACTGCAAAATTTTTTGTGCTATAATATTTTTGGAAGTTACTGCGATAAATGCTAAAATTTAGTTAAAATTTAAAACCCCAGGATTGATTTCCCCAAAATTTTCTCGCTTAATCTGTAATATAGGTGTTACCTCTGAGAATGACTTGCATGGCATTTGTGTTGAATAGTTATACAATATTAACCTTTAACTTGGATTTAGCATTTCTACTGAATCTATTCGGTCTCCTCGGCGATTTATTTGGCGATAAATCCTTGGTAAATAGATGCGGTTGAGATCCGAATTTTTATTTTAGATAATTATATTATGCCTATAACCATCCCATAGATGTAAGCAATAATGATGACCAAATTTCATCGCAATCGGATGAAAAGTTGAGGAAGGCATTAGAGACCTACAGACAAACATTCATTTTTATTTATATAGATTATCAAGATATACTCATATGCACTATATTCATTCTTTGTCTGAATATGCATTTACATTCATACTTTCTTCCGTACAACATATAAAAAAAGTTAACAGATTAAGTTATTTGTTTAACTGTGCGTAAACTCCAGCGTGTTCGGTTCAGTTGGTCATGTTCATATGGTTGTCATTTTGTCATGGCCTTTCCTCTCAAGTCCTGACCCGAATTTGGCAGGGGGGGGGGACGAGTCCTTTTGTGTGGTTCCCTTACCAATGCTTCCCGTTAGTGGGGGCTTGTCGCACAGCTGTTCAATTAAGCGATAAGTATGCCAGGTCTTCTTTTCATATTTGGGTTCAGGGGATCATACTTTTAGTAGGTCGTTCGATATTGCTTACATCGGGGGGGTTGAACGACTCTCTATTTTACTAAAGAAATTCTAAAGATTTATATTCTATTGTGGAGTGAAGGTTTAGATCTTTTAGAATATATTTTTTCTGAAAAATGACGGGGAGTCTGTTATTTACCTTGCAACTATGTTTTGTAGGTTTTCCAGTTTATTGATGCCTGTTTTGCCTTGTCTACATACCACACTGGAGATACGTAGCTGTTAGTGGTTTGCGTAGCTACAGCTTGTTTCTCAGTGAGAGTTTTGCTTTCCTGCCTATGAGTTGGTATACTTTTGCTTTCATGGCCAAAACAGTATTTCTTATGTGCTAGATGTAATTCACATAAGTCTATATTTTGTCGAGTACTACTCATAAGTACTTTGCATAATTGCTCCATTTAAATTATTTATTTTCAATATAACGTTGGGGAATGCAGAATTATTTTTCTTTTGGTTCACTGCTTGGAATTTGTCTGTGTTGGCTTTTATTTTCCACATGATTAATTAACGGCCCAGATGATCCAGATATTCGTTTAGTTATTCCATTATCGTTCTGGAATCACCAATGCTCATAACGGTTGCGTCGTATGCAAATAAGATGTATTTGGTTCTTGCAGTTCTTTGGGCTAGAAATGTCATTAGCGTAGATGTTGAACAGAATTGATCCAGCCTCTGATCCTTGCACTGGACTTTAGTATAAATGGGTATGATAATTGGAATAAAGGGAATTCTCTGTTTCGGGAAGACCAGGCGGAAATTAACATCCTAGCTACTCAAGCATTTCAGATTATTTTACACTTATCAGATATGTAATATGAGTTGAAAAAGTAAACTTTTTCCAAATTAAAACAATTTAAAATTTTGTTTAAATATATAATATTTGAGAAAATTAGGAGCATTTTATTAAAAATCGTTGCCAGTAGTAAATTATCGAGTGAAAAGACTGATCCCAATCCTAGTGGATGGTTCAAGGTCTTAAAATTTCATAAGCACATAGACTTTTACAGTTCGGTCTATCTGGATTGAAAAATTAATAAATCTTAGTCAGTTAGTTTTAATTAACGTACCTATTTAATGCTATTTTGAGACGGATCTCGTAATTTTGAATCGCGATCAGATGACGAGGACGACACTTGAGCTGATATTCCCTCTACACCAGCTGAAGGACATTTGGCCTAGACAGATTTAATTGCACTATGCTCTCTTACATGACATTTCTTGGGGGGAATCAGGTCTCGAACCTGATACCGTACAGTTTATAAGCTAAGACCTTACCACAAAGCTACCATGGCCCCAATTAATTAGTGTAATTATTGTTATAAATTCATTAGAGTTTTATTAAATTATTTACTTTCTCCTTCTAAATTACAAGATCTTTTAATATTAATTAAGAGAATTATAAATTAAAATTAAAAGTATAAAAAATGGCATCATAATTAGTCATAGTGATGAATTTTATGTTCTAAGAGATAACATTTGTGAGGGATTCAATACGGTTTTGCTATGGCCAATTTTCTGTACAAACAGATAAAGCGCAGAACAGTTACACCTTCGGGGCCACGGTGGCAAGATCTCGACTTCGGAACCGGGGATCTTTAAATTCGAGACCCGATTCCACCGAAGAACCGTTGTGCAGGTGGGCCTGGAGCCCACTAAATCCGTAGGGGGCCAAACGCCCTCTGATATGGTGTGGAAGTTTGAAGCGGGAGCGCTAGCTCAGGTATCGCCCTCTGTTCACGATTCAAAATTACGATGTGCTTCTCAAAATAACCCCAGCGTTGCTTCAAAACATGACGTTAATGTAACTAAAACAAAACTACCCCTTCCCCTTGGTGTTTGAAATCAAACCTTTTTTAACCCATTCGATGGTTTGGCCAGAGGTTGGATTCCTATCAATAGGGAAAAGTTTAGACAACATCTTTTTATTCTTCTTCTCTGCGGGGGACTTTTAAGAAATAATGAAAGAACAGCTGCTCTGGAAGACTAGCAAATGCAAACTGCTTCGACCATGTGAATTGTATCAGCTAAGCTCAACATGCCACGTACACAGTTGAGGTATGAATGGAGGAGAGGGAGATTTTTTTTTAGTATTTACTTATTTATCCTCACAACAAGCGTACCCGACGTGAGTCAAGAGTCTTGTGAATCTTATTGTGAAAATAATTTTTTTGGCGACATTTAGTGAATTTTAGCATGCTCGAAAACTGTCTCGCAGCTTCTTGTTTTCCGGTATTGGATCAGTTTAATATTTTCTGAAAAAGTTTTTTTTTTATCCTTTCCTTTCTTTTTTTATCTCCCCCCCCTCCTACCTGTCATTCTTTAAAAAAACTAAGCAGACTAGTTTTCGAAAATAATGTTTTCTCTCCATAAAATTAGTATTGTTGTTGTTATTTATGGCACTTTACAAACCCGCTGACAGAAAGCTGTCAGCGATTTAAGCCTACAATTAACAGTACCCTACAATTAAGAGTACAATTTAACTTCTCCATGCTTCAGATTCGCTTGCATAACCCCTTTTTACAGGGGGCACATTGACACTGCTTAGAGATAGGACACAGAATAACAACCATGCCTGAACGGAATGCCGATATAACGCTACCCCTATGCTAGTACATCGGCATAAAATTTAGTTGAAGTACTTATGTCATGTTTACTTTTTTGTGTTTGTTTCTTTAATTTATCTGGAAATGACTTTTGATTTCACATTGTATATTTAAATACTTTCTATCGTTATCTCAAGGATATAAATTTTTTTTATGAAAACAGATTATAAAAGTAAACTATATATATATTTTAAAAACTATGCACACATATAGATCAATGCTATCATATTAAAGAAAAGAAACTACAAAAGCCTAAACTGAATATTATACACTTCTTATACGATTTTGTTCTTCATTATTTCAATTATTACTTTAAACATTAAAATATTTAGGAAAACTTTTCTGATATAATTTTTCAGTTGATTCTTTGTATAAAAAGTTATATAAATAAAACCTATTTTAGTACCCAATTAAAAAAAGTTTTAAGAATTGATTACAGATTACTAATTGTCTATAAAAAGATAGATAATCCTTGTTTATTATAATTCTAAATATTCATTTGGAAGACTTTTCATTTTAGCAATTTTATTGAATAGAGTCATAAAATAATAATAATAAAAAAAAATTCAAGAAATTTTTTTTTTCAATTTAATTCAATTACAGGTATCTTCCTATAATTTATCTATTATCTGTGTTGAGATGTAAATCTGATATTAGATAGTTAATTAAATTAGTAAAGTAAAATTAGTTCATAATTGTAAATATATTTTTGTATATTAATTTTATAAACTATTGGTTAAGTACTATATTTGAATCAATTTCTTTAAAAATAAAAATCACAAACCCTGTGTAAAAGATATTTATAAAAATAGATTCTGATAAAAAAAAGATACGTTTGTAGTCTTCGTTCCACTTCCTTTATAGAATAATGAATATTAATAATCAATTGCCATTGATGATCAATGACAAATCGTTGTCTCATCGGGACAAATATTTGCCACCATCCCATTCGGCATGTGATCTTCCTGAGGTGTGGTCTTATGTTGAGCTCAATAGTTGGGAACACTACTTCATATTGTAAGGATTCAGCTTCTACCGGCCTGACCATGGTGGTTTCTCTTTTTTTTTTCACTCGCTCCATAATTGCCATTTCCAGACTGGTCTCCTCAATGGCTACGTTTTATTGCGGTGTAATTGCTTACAGATGGACAGATGGAGAACCCTCCTTCTAAGAACGGACATCTGGCCCTTTAGAGGGAGTCCAGATAAAGGACCACCCGTGCACTAATCGTGTCTGCGACACAGATGTGCAGCCTTTTTTGTTTCCCGTTGTGAACATTCCTGAACATTAAACGAACATTCCTCCGGTCAACTGTAGACCAGTCAAGTTTTTTCTGAACAACAATTGGAGAATCGGCAGCTCAAATGCTCCAATGTGGAAGAGAAGTGGAGTTGAAGGAAGAAAGAAAAGAGATGAGGAGGTTTTTGTTTGGTGAAGAGGTCGAGAGATCGGTGAAAGCCGAGCGTCCGAGAGAAGATTCACCCCGAGAAATTCGGTGGATTCCTGGAGCTAACCCCGGTACCAGCGTGAGACTTTGACGACCGGTTAGCTGTTCTCGTGAGTTTCTCCAAAATATTTCGAGGAACTATTCTTGTGGTGTTCCACATGGAACTTTTCATTTAACCTAGATGATAAAGAGCATTTTTCTGTAAATTAAAGCTGTAAATAAAGTAATTTGATTAAACGCTACCCTTTATTTGATCGGACCAGATCGAGACGTTACTATATTTTCCCACTGAAAGATCAAGAGGAGAATTCATTTGTAAGTTAGAGCAGAAATTATTAATTTTAATAATACTGGCAGGCTTCATTGATTTGATAGTTTTAGCTAATTTTCAAATTACAAATCAAGCAATGTGAGATGTAACATCCCCCCGCATATATATGGGGGCTCTAATTATTCCTTTAAACTAAGAAAACAGAAAAACGACAAAATAGGCTGGGGGGGGGTTATGGCAGGGGTGTCTAGGAGATTTTCGGGTTTTATGTGTTCAGATACATTCCGTTCATAAAGATCACAAATTTAAAAAAATATAAATAAAGGATGTGGAGTTATTTCTAGATTCAAACAAACATTTATTTCGGATAAAACGGGAGAAATTCACAGGGGGCAACATTTACTAAGAGTCAGAAATAGATTGACACATTGAGGTAAATTTCAAGTAAACTAAATCGCTCTCAGCAGGAGAGAAACGGTGTTAATTATTCGGGAAATGTGGTAGAAAAGAATTAGAATTACCTATCCATACAGGAGTGGGATTTTAACGGACAAAGTGATGTGCATAATATTGCCGCATAAAGACAGTTTACCAAGAGCTCAGTGGCCGAATGGTCAAAGCGCACGATCCAAACCCAGAGTTTGCGGGTTCGATACTCGCAATGCCTGTTGTATCCAAGCATGCACTTTCAGTTTGTTTCCTTAGTTATTGTTTCTTTAAGTTCTCTAATATTCTGGACTTTTATTTGTTTTAATTGCAAATTAATTGTTTCTCGAATATTCTGTTCTTGAATAAAAGCCGATACCCACTAGCAGTAGGCTACTTCTCGTTCTTGTAAAAGTGCAAGTCGCTACTTTCCTTCAATATACTTGTTTTCTAGTTTAAAGCTGACGGTGTGTTTGTTTGAATCTTCGTGATAATATATATATAATAAAATTTCTTCCCTGTTGCTGGTATGTTCTTTCCTTTCTGTTTTTTCATTATTGAGTTGAATAATTTTTAATTATTGGTTGAATATTCTTATGTAGTTTTATTTTATATACTTTTGCTTTATTTGGGGAAGTTTTTAATGTTATTTTGTGTCTTTGCTGTTAAATTGTTGTATCTCTTTGACCTTAATTTTCGGGTCACGAGGGGTCAATACTGTTTGACGTTCGATACCTCTCAGAAAAAATCCCTTATTTTGAATCTTTGCCTGAGGGTGATCCTTAAAAAAGTCTTCAGGCCGGATTCTTTTTCTATTTGTAGTAATTTTGATTTTCTTGTATTTCTTTTTACTTTGCCTATATTACTAATTTACATAGATTCATCTGTATTTTGGCAAAAGCAGCATTAGCGCTCATTAAATACAATTATAGTTTTTTAATAGTTCGTTTAAAATTTTGATCTTGCTGGAATATGAAATAATTTTTAGTTTCGATTCCTATTTTTGGTTCAGCTTCTTCTTATATTGCTAATTTATTTTATTCATCTGTATTTTAGTAGTCGTTGCATTTGCAATCACAAACTACAATGATAGTTTTTTTAAAATTTTTATCTTGTTCGAATCTGAAATAATTTTTGGTTCCGTTTACTGTCCGAAGTTTCGTTTCCTCTTATACTGATAATTTATTTATATATGTATGCATATATATGTTAAGATTTAAAAAGTTTGGAAGCAGACAAACGATGAGATAGAGATAGTTGCATTTTCAAAAGTAGTTTTATTCTCTTGAGAGAGAGGTGGGAGGCAGGCAGGCATATTTACAATATTGCTATAATTTTGTAATTCGTCTTATTCTTATGAGAACACTTTATTTACTTATAATTTTATATATTAGAGATTTTTTTTTCCAGAAAAATATAATAATCAGCAATTTCTAACAGATGAATATTATGTATGTTAAACATTATGTATATCAGCAAATGTAGGCTTACTACTATGATCTCAAATTATCGGGAATGATGGCACAAAGTAAGAGGTATCAATATACTAATTGATATTTATATCCTCTTCAAGAAAATCTCTTCGGATTACAAAGTGCTTTAACCAAAATTACCTTTGATATTCACAAATAAGTTTTAAAGTTGTTTTTGTGAAAACTCTTCCAAGATTCGTTTCAAATTTTCTTTTGTTGCATCCATAGACTCAAAACGGTAAAAAATGTTTCAACCATAAAATTAAAAATTAAGGCTCTATATTTGGAAAACGGTCCATTTTTAAATTACTTATATTTATTTGTAAAAATACACGAATAATAAACTATCTTTTCTATAACGTCTTTTTGAAAAAAAAAAACATGTGTTATCTCGCCATACTTCAGATTATTTTCGATACAAACTCATAGAGTGGTAGAACTTGTTGAATAGTGCCTATTTATTACCGCAAAACATCAAAGCTCTAGTAACTAGTTTAAATTTTCAATAATCTTTAACCTTCTTGCTGCGTAATTGTTTTATCAAAGTAGTTTCAAAAATTGCGAAACGTTTCCTACCAGACTACATTGAGTTTTGAAAAAAGCCCGCAAATTACTGCAATACATGTATATTTCACAGAACCATAGACAAATAACATTATCTCCTAACTCGGATCTGAATAAAATTAGAAAAGTTGAAATGAAACCATGAACGGGAAAAGATTGGGTTGTACAGTTAAACAGACAGGCAAATGCATCTCTACGGATATCGCGGGTTGCGCAAATTTTACTACTTCTACATTGCTCGTGGAAATAACGGGATACGCAAAGAGATAGTTAAAATACTTTATACCATTTGAATATTTTTTAAAAAAATTAAATACTTGTCTTAAAATGCTTTTTGCAACATGACAAACATTTTTATAGCAGAGTGGAGATTTATTTTTAGAAAGTAATACAATCTGAAATATTGAATATATATCAGATGCTTTTGTGAAAATGTTTTATAACAGTTTGCACATGATCTTAAATACGTGTGTGTTATAAAGCAAGCATTCCCTATACTTTTTGATAATAGTAATCCATTCAAGAGTTAGAAAAATGAAAATGATTAATATCATGTACACAACAGCTTTTATACTTTTATTTTATGGTGAACACAAAAATGTTACAGATTTTATATATACAACGGTGATCACATTTTGAAGACAAAAATCATGTTGAATTGATGATGATTATTAAATAGAATGTCCCCCAAAAGGAGATGGGGAATGTTACCGCAGAACGAATATTTACAAAAAATAACCAAAATGAAACAAATTAAGTTTGAAGTCTCATGTAGGTATCTATTAAAGATGGTAACTTTAGCTCGCTGATCTTAGTCGAAAACAGCATGTTGTTGTTGTAGTTATTGCTCAGAATATTCCGAACTGTTGTTCGACAATAATGCTTCAGCTGGCGAGGTTGGTGTTCTTCATTGACGTCTTCTTCTATGATCTGTCTGGTGAAATTAGTAATGTCTTCGATTAATTTTGGGCTTGGCTCTCCACGTAATACAGAAATCAATTCAGGCAAAGTGGGGAAAGGATCAGGAATCGATCTCCACAGCATTTGCATAGCAGTCAATCCACCCGAGGGAGGATGTGCGAAAACGAGGGCGATTTCTAAGATCAGAAGATGCCTCTCTTTGGTCATAAGTCCATTTCGGACAGGCAGATTTATTGCTTCACCATATGAGCGCAAACTGGAAAAAGAAAAGAAAAAAATTATTAAGTACAAATAGAATAAGATTGAATTATGAATAAGAAGCTTAATAAGAAGTACAGTAAAAGCTCTTTATTCGCCGGGTAAACGTTCCATAAATATGCCGCGAATACAGAAACCGTGAATACGGAATGGTAATTTATAAGGGATTATCGGGAATACATTTTTAAGTGACAAAATAAAAAAATAAAAAAACAGATATATAAAAAAAATCAATTTAATTGAAGTTTTCGAACATTTTGCTTGATTATCTTAAGGCTTAGGCAATGGTTTGAAGAATTTTGTAATTTTCTCTTGCTTGGCAGTTTTTAAAAGCTCCTTCAATTCAGACTGATACGCAGCAGTCGCATTAGCAATTTGCCTCTGAAAAATAAGACTTCGTTCCATAGACGGATCAATGTTCATAAAAAAAATCGCAAAGCTCATTTGCCATTCTTAAACCTTCACTAAGATTTTTCAAACTGCATGTCAAGTTTCCAGTGCTTGTTGAAGCCTCTTCTTCAATGGGCTGTGAATTTAACATTTCCTCCAATCATCATCAAGCAATTCCTGAATGTCACTTGATTCTGTTTGTTCGAACCCATCTCGTCCTATTCCATTCGCGATT
Organism: Argiope trifasciata; assembly: GCA_026543055.1. Classification (NCBI taxonomy): domain Eukaryota; kingdom Metazoa; phylum Arthropoda; class Arachnida; order Araneae; family Araneidae; genus Argiope; species Argiope trifasciata. The sequence goes on from JAPMOQ010031596.1 coordinate 1,963,497, forward strand.
TCGGCTATATTTGCAGTTTGCATTTAACAACATACTATAGATAAAGTTGTAATAAGATCTATTTTACTTTTTTTATCAGTCCATTTGACGGCATGGACAAAGGATATTGGGTTGGATACCTATTGGAATCCTTTTATTATTATATATGTACTTATTAGATCCGCGAATAAAGAAATTTTTGGCAGCGAATATAGGAATTGGATCGCATTTTTTAAATCCGCGAATAAGGAGCTTTTGCTGTACTTTAAACGTTTTGTTTCTATTCAATTCCCACTATTAGTTCACACTCTTATATGTATGTTCAAATTTTCAATCGCTAACCTTAATTTGACAAGTTTTTTCAAATATTAATTAAGTACAGTGTTGCCAAATAAGAATTTAAATTTTTTTACCGCAATAGAAATATATTTTACAGTTTTTGTTAGATATTTAAGCCGTATAGAAGTTTTCATAAACCCGCCAGATTTTATTTATTTGATTGTTCGTTATAGCGGACTTAGCCAAATTAAGGGTTAATAAAATGCTTTTTATTCATCCACTCAAGTTTAAATACATTAAAAAAAAACTTGCAGTGGATGACATTCGATGTTAGTGCAGTTTTTTTCAGATATTCCTTAATTAAATTTAATCAATTTTTAATACTCTAAATTGATTTTTAACAGTTTGAAATGAAAATTGAAATCAACAAGCAGGTGCTCAATCGGTAAAATGCAAAGATTTCAATATTTTTCACATGAAGGTGAAGAATGCGAGTTCAATTATGGCGAAAATGAACAATTTTTTGTTACTTAATTTTTACACGACGTGGCATCTAACAACGGGTCTGAAAAAGTGGTATGGAAAATAAATAAAAGATTCAGTTGTTCAGTTATACCAATAAAAATGTATGTGTTTTTTTTACATTTTAATTAATTTTATTTATATTGCCAACGCATAAACATTATGAGTGTTTATAAAGTAATATTGTTTTATGTCATCCGTAAAATGAAAATATTGAGCATTCCATTTCCAGAGTAATTCAAGTAAAAACCTGTTTTCAAGAAATTTCTCGGTTCTCAGCTCTAACTAGGTAACACTACGAATAATGTAGTAATGACATAATAATCTATACTTATAATAAAGCTCAATGTGTGCGTGTGTGTGTGTGTTGGCGCTCTACAGGCCAGACCGTTGAATCTACAGCTACCAAATTTGGTACATGTATACCTTGGAGGTCGGGAATGTGCACCTCGGAGCCCTTTTTTCGAATTTTTAATTAGAATTTGAATTAATTAAAATTTAAGCGACATTTCGACGTTTTTCCGTTATAACTTCCGAAAATATCATTGCACAAACATGATTTTCATATCAATTTAAAGATAAAAAAATTAGGTTTCTAACGGTATCAGTTTTTTAGTTTATAGCGTAAGTTTCTATTTTTAACGAATTTTTAAAGAAATATTTTAATCATGTTTTTTTAGCACGTGACTGGATAAAATGAAATAAAACAATGCCGGAAGTTCAAATGAAAAAACAACAACTATCATCGCAAATCAAATCTAAAGAAATACAACTTTCAGCACGTGACTGGATAAAATAACATAAATATAAAATGTGATATCTTCTAAAAAATAAATGCAAGGCAAAGGACTCTAATAAATCGTTTGCAATATCTATATCCTTAATTCCATAAATTATCTTTATTTACAGTAAACCTGATTGAATTTAAACAGGATATGCATTGAAATCCCGACATAATGGCATATTTCTATAATCGTTTGCAATGTCTGTATCATTAATTCAATAATTTTTCCCTTTTTCGCTTTCTTTAAAAAACATATTTAACATTTTGGCAATATCACAGAAAAAAAAACATTTTTAATATTTTGGAAGCATAATCGATAAATTATTAGAGCATTAAACTCAAAAAGTTTTTCCGAATAAAGTTACCGACTCTTTAACTACTAATTACTGAATCTTTTAACTTATCTATTTCTTAAATTTTGGCTAAATATGCGATTTAATTGAAAATTTTAGAACGCATTACTCATGGCGAACCAGCTGGTCGCCAAAGGCGGCTAGTAATAAATAAATAAATAGCAATCGAAAGAGTACGGTGAGATTTTTTTTGACACAAAAATCATATGCATTCTTCTCCTCGTTTATCGCTTAAGAAATGAAAAGTTCTGAAAACAGTGATCAGAACACCGATATCCAGAGTACTAACTAAGTTACAACAATGGTTCAAGTATATTCCGTGCTTGGCTGTGTAGAAAACTCGCCAACGCTGTATAAGAAATCAAAACTTTCAGGTTGAATCCTAGTTTAGTTTGTCAAGTGGTAGTAGCTTACCTTTTTATAAGTTCTTTGTGTAAATTATAGTTACGGCGAGAAATTGCTCCAAATTTTTTAACTTTTGGCGCCATATATTAAAATAAAGTTCAGTTATAATCCTTATGACTTGTCAATGGTAATTTAAAGTAATATCTTCCAAAGCAGAAATCTTATTACGTATTGTTTAAGATACAAAATGAGATCCTTTTAATATTAAAAATTTCATTTTTGTACAATTTTTCTTTTAACTTTAATATTATTTTTAATTCAACTGGCTACACTATCTGAAATTGAGTTTTTAAATTCTATAACGAAATACAAATTCTACATCACTACAATCAAGTATGTGTTTTTGCCGATCATTAAATCCATAGCAGATTTTTTATTTCATAATATATAGATTTTGTAAATTGTAATAAATTATTTGGTTCTTGTGTTTTAGTCGCATCAAATTATAAGTTAGAATGTTTATTTTAAATAGAAAAGCATTCTATATTATTAATTTAACAGTCTAAAAAGTCAGTAATGTAGGTGAACAACCTGATCGCCAAAGGCGGCTAGCTCGTTTAATTTGTTAACATTAATGAAATATATTTATCAGTATTTCTTAATAATGTGGGTGATTTAATATGAATAAGAATAAAATGCAGGCTAATATATTTAAAATAAAAAGCCTAGTCTTTGATGTTGAAATAAAATGGTCATATGGTGTCAAGAGAGAAAATTATTATTAATACTTGAAGTTTTATCATCTGATCACTCTTAACAAAAAAATTTAATTTTTTATTATAAAATTGAAAAGTGTTCAAAAATTCAAAAAGAAAACGGATAGTTAATGTCAATAATATGCACTACAAGATTATCCATATTAGAAAATATATTTCTATTATTTAAATATTTTTATTAATGAGAGTATTTTTTAATCATACTATTTTAGGACTAATTAATGCGAAGATTGCGTCTGGGAGCGTTGGTCTTTGATTGCAGGAATACCTTTTAATTGATGAATTTTGGAGATTTTGATGATAGCAAACGATGGAGATGAAGCTTTTAGAAGAAAACGAAGATGAAGTATCGTAAGAATCATTGATGAAGCTTTTAGAAGACAATGACGATGAAGTATCGAAAGAATCATCGATGAAGCTTTTAGAAGACAGTGATAATAAAGTATCATAATAATCATGAACATCAAGCCATTCTCTGAATCTTGATAAAAAGACACTGTGAAGTGGATTATGGACAGGGCCCGACTTACCTAATTAGGGCCAGGCGCAAAAACTTTATAGCGGCCCTCCTGACGAATTTTGTACTGCATTGATATTTTTTTTAAAAAAAAGTTCATTAAAGAAGGAAACGTAAAATAAACTTTCTATTCGATTTGAGGGCCCCCATCTGATGTGGGGGCCCCGAGCAAGTACCCCATATGTCCCTATCTTAGTCAGGCTCTGATTACGAAAGTCGGGAAGCTACAGGAAATGGGATTTTATAAGTCTGGAAAAACTAAAAAGTTGAATTTAGCTGTGATACAAAACTCCTTCAGGTTTGTGACTTCCTTTTCCCAGTTGCACAATTGGGAGAAACTACAACAAGCCTCGCGCACTAATATGTCAAAGCAATTGAAGCACAAGCAGATTTCTCACTACTTTTATGAGAAATTCCACCAAGCTAGAAAAGAAAGCTATCCCGTCCATGACGGACATTCACATGTTTGGGCTTTGGAACGCAACACGATGCTACAAGTTATGGATTTCACAATAGCTCTCACTTCAGTACAGAAATCTGAAAATCGGTACAAAATTGTGTCATGGAAAATCATGGGCTAATCGGGAGGATTACTACATAAAATGCAGCTCAAAGAGAAAACGCGATCGTCAGCTTCATTAATGAAATATGTTCAAGTGCAACAGATAATCCATCCACCAGGAACAATTCAGATCAAAGTGATTTCCAGAAGGATTCATAGAGGCAGGAGCCTTGGCACAGGTGGATTGAATAAAGTTAAAGCTGTTGCTCAATCAAAACACAGTATGACTCATACAATTCCACCAATGATTAGTGCCAATGTTCGATTGCTCTCACGAATGCTCATCGTACTTTATTTAAACATCCAAGCAACAAAATCTGATTAGGTGCAAATTTCTTATTTTCAATAATTTAAAAGATTGTGTAAATGCTGACTTATATTTATTTTTTATAAGAATAATTACGAAAGCGTTGGTAAAGGCTAGGCTAGAAGATGCTTACTTCCCCTCTGTTGGTACAACCCCCGTCTTGCAGTAGATTCTTTAAAGCAATATTGCAAAGACATCAACATAGGTGAAATTGTCCCTGAAACTGCGACATTTCAATTAAAGAACATTCCAGCAGGTGCTACACCCAAAGTTCAACCGTTGGATGCTGACTCTTCCATTTCTGAGTGGCCTGGTGGTAAGATCTCGGTTTCGGTGGGTTTCAGGTTCGAGACCCGAATTCAAAAAGAACCGATGTGTAATGAGTCTGGTGTAAGCAAAATCCGTCGGAGCCAAAAGTTCTCTCACTAGTGTAGTGTGGATATTTGGAGAGGCGAGTCCCTAGCTGAGATGTCACCCTCGTTATCTGACCGCGGTTCAAAATTATGTCCATCCCAAAATAACAGTGTTTCTTTTAAAGGACATTAATATAAATAAATTAATTATTCCGATCCCGGGTGCAGTTAGCTCGATTTATATCAGATAGGACAATAATGGAAAGATCCGGAAATTAAAATAAGATACTATTCACTTATAAAAAAATAATATCTGGACATGGGAGATTTCCTGCATATTTCCAAATATTTGGAAGAACGCAGGAAAATACATGCATTTGAGGAGAAATGGGTACGGTTTACCACTATTTAATGGAATGTATGGAGATCTCAAAGTTAAAGAAGGACCTGAAGTTTGTAAATAATGATTTAAGTACAATACTGATGGTACCAGGTAATCTCAAAACCCTGAAGGATATGATGTTAAAGATTGATAGTTTCATTCCAACTGTTGGAGAGAGTGCAAATGGGGAGAAAAGACAGCTATTTACTACCCAGAAAGGAATGCTAGTTTGACTGTTCGGTCAATGTAAATGCCTTATCACACGGCAAAATATCATCGGCACTTTCCGTCAGTAAACGACAAGGAAAGTGACGTCACTTCAAAGTTTCAAATGATTGGTTGAATTTCGTTTGCGGACAATATTTCGACAACATTTTTGAAATGATTCGACAAAGTTGTCGATTATGAAACTTGCTTGACCGGTTTTTGAGGGTAGAAACGGAAAAATGCTGGCGAAATTTCACCGTGTGATAAGGCCTTAAGGTTGGACAATACTTATTCAACAGTGGACCACAACAAATCCTGTCGATACTGCTACGTTCTGTGGTGGCGGTGTGGTCGGCTGTATGCAAGAAGAAGTAATGGAAAGATGTGTTGTTCCTTTTCCACGCAATAGCTAACATCATGAAATTTCAATCGCTTGTTCACTTCCAGTTTATTAGTGCGTCGCAATACTTCGACATGACTCGCTATGCTAGGTACAAGTTTGGGTTATTGCAAACTCGCGTACACACTTTTGCGAGAAATAATTCGCAGGAGGTGGGCCATTATAATTACTGCACTAGGTTAGTCAATAAAATGTTCTTAATGTCATAATTTTCTAAACTTCATTTTTTTTTCTTTCTATTTTTGGCTGGCTTCTTCATATTTGCATTACTATATCTATAATTATTATAATCTGATTATTAAATTTTTTGACTTTTTGAAAATAATAAAATTAGAAGATTTTATATCTTGATCAGGTATCAATATTTTGTTCACTATTTTCAGAATCTCCCATTTATCTCCAAAATTAGGGAATTCCTTAAAAGATAGCCAGATTTACCAGATTTTATGACCTTATATCTCGAGGGCGTCAAAATGGCGATTATGCGATTTATGCTTCAAAACTCATGTTCCACAGTACTCTTCCGATTGCTATTCATTTAGATTTTAAAAAATTATTGCATAATTTAAAAAAATAATTATATATGGTTTCCTAATAAGCAGACTGGTTTATTTCGTGAAAATGTATATCAAATTATTTGTCCATTTATATTAAAATACTCAAATCACTTAAACAACAACAACAAAAAATTTTTATGCTTTAAGAATATACTTTCTTCATAAAGTTGGTTAAAAATGAAACTAGTATGTATTAGCAATAAGAAACAAAATAGTAAAAACATTATAAACCCTCTTGAAAACATTTGAAATACTATTTATTATACTAGTCATACTGACCTACAAGCTTTGAAAGAATGTATTATATAATGGCAAAAGTATTTTCCTTTCTTGATTTTAATCTTAATAAACTTGAGTACATGGAATTCTTTATAAAGCAAAGTGAAATGACCAATTGAATACTCTAAAAATATCATGAAATCCTCAATGGTCCAAAGAATTTAAAGTAGTAGGCAGTTGCCTACTTAACCTATTTGATAACCCAGCCGTACATATGAAGATATAGTTTAAATTATGTTTTTCACTGCAATTTACTAAGAGGTGGTATAAATATTAATAAATTATTTCATTCATTACCTTGAATAATAAATTTAGTTTAATCACAATTACAAAAATGGTATTATTAATAACTACGACAGAAACAACTTATCAAAAAGTCCCCCTCCTTCTCTCAAGTTTAGATACAACAAACAATACCTTTAAGACGTGGAATTTATGATCCCTACATGTTAAGCAAAGCATTCCAATTTTAGTCCATTCATTTATTAGTGATGAATACCAAACTATGCCTGCTTCATTTCAACTTCTGGTGAATACCTAGCAAAAAAACATCATAAGCTCCACATTCTCCACACAAAGTAAGACTTATATAATCAGAGAAGAAGCTATAAATTAGAAATTCCACTCCCTTGTGGAATATACCTCAAAAAATTATCCAAATAAGCACATATGAAAAATGTTAAATGTACAGCTTGAATGAATTTATAAATGTCTGACTAGTAAATCAAGAACAACTATTCCAAATTGCATAGAGTGATGAAAACGCAACTTCATTTTACGTTTGAAGCATTGGATAGAAAATCTAATTCATACTGAATCAAATCTGACTGCTTTCATATTTTCAGAATGCAGTAAACTGATTTTGATAGAACTTCTACTTAATAGGTGGACAAATTTTACCTAAAAACTGACGAAGTAAATTCATAATAAATACCATTGAGTATATAAAAGATTAAAAACCAAATCAGGAAAAAGAAAATCATCAATTGTTTTGCATGTATTGATGCTACTGAATAATTTCAGCTTTAAAAAATAATTAAAATAATCTTGCTAAAATGATTTTTAATGTGACCTCAGAAGGTAATTATTTTCCTCCTATTTTTATAGTTCAAGATATCTCTCATTTAAAATTTTAATCATTGTTGTCTACTATTTAAAAAACTCTGGAGTATAAAATTATTAAGTTTACAGAAATATTCACACACTAACATGAAAATACATTTTTTATGTTTAAGAATTATCATGCACAAGGGAAAAATAAAATAGTATAACAATATTCTTGATAACTGGATGTAAATACATAATTAAATTCAATTATTCCATTCATTTTTCATTTCAAAATACTTAAGAGCAGGGCCAAATTGAACTCTCTACAGACTTTTACGTATGCATGTTTGGGAGCTCATTTGTCTTCTGCCATCTCCAAAGCTATGTGTGTTTTAATTTTTCATTATTGATTTTCCCATTTCTCTATAAGCAGTTTCAAGTATCAAATTTTGACAAGCTGAAATAGCAAAATATGAAACTTAGAACCAGTTATAAGAGAGATGGCCTCAATATATCACGAGTAAAAAAATGCAAAAATTTATACAGAATAATAAAAATTAATATTTTTTAACTCAATCTAAACATTATTTATGCATTCAAACATATTTTAAATCATAAAGTGGACTTTTTTTAGAATAAAAAAAATAGTATATTTCAAAATTTAACAAAAGTAATTGATAAATACTATAAGAATAAGGTTCTAAAATTTAAGTGGTATGTCACTTAATTTGAATAACTTTAAATACATCATCTTTGTAATTTTAATGAAAGTATAAAATTAAACTACTCTGAAAATAGAAAAAAATTTTTTTATGGAATCTCAAGACCTTTTTTAAAATTTCAGAACTTCCAAGAAAAATTTACTTTACTCACTCATAATTGGATCATTCTTAAAAAAATTTTCTTAGAAAAAAATTACCTTATTTGACTCACTATTGATAATAATTGACTTAATTCAACAAAATTCCAGTAAATTTGACTATTTTAAACATATTATATCAAAATTGAAGTTTAAATTCAAAAGCATATCTAGTAGCAATAATTCTAGGGCTCAATTTGTCAATTTCAAAACAAGCAGATTTAAAGATAAACTAGTTCACACAAATTTACTAAGTAATATTATCGAAAGTACTTACCTGGTTCCATATTTAATTCTGCTATAAATTACCTCACAAAACTTAGGAGCACTATAATATTGAAATAGGGCTTCTGTCTTCACAAACATACAATAGCAAATGGAACTATGTATTGGATCTTGATAAACGGGTACTGTCCACAAGTCAAATCCAGAACGATGTGCATGATATAAAATGCGTTCAAAAATATGTATTGAAAGATGAAAAAAATCTTCTATAGAGAAGTTCATAGATGTAAGAAAATCCTTGATGATATTTGAATCTGAACATTGGAAGCATAAATAAGCTAAACCTTTGACACGAATGCATTCATTTGGAAGAAAATTCATCCGCTCCAGCAGTTTAGAAACAGTATGAATGAATTTTACTTTTTCTTTAGTTTCTTCAAGAACTTCTCCTATGATTCTATTTAAACAAAGATCATGTATATTGTCTTTAAAATCAATCATACTAAGGAGAACTTTTTCAGAAGAACAAGATCTAATTTTGTGGGGATGCACAGGATTTCTAAGGCTTGTATCAAGTTCCTTGGACACATCTAAATGGAAATCGTAAAGCACAGAACGATTAATACAAAATCTTTTTTTGCAATCTTCCTCTGTATAAACAGCATTTTTCTCACTTACTTTTAAGTTTAGTGCATGTGCAAGCTTAAGCCTTTTTTTGGTTCTTTTTGATTTTGTAAATTCACCAAGGCTGAGATCAAGGTATGAAATAGATTTCTGAACGATAAAGCTGTATTTAACCATACTTTTTGCACGATGTATATATTTAATAGGAGGCAACTCATCCATAATGGAATGAACTCTGAAACTAAGTTTTCTTTTCATGGCTCGCCTTGAAACGCCCGGAGGTAATAATGATAGTATCATGTCAAATCTTCGAGCAATTAAGAGTTAAGAGAAAGTTAATATTGACCACAAACCGTAAAATTATAGCTTGCGAAGCTCGAGAATATTAAAGCATGCGAGACTAGTACCAATTGTTAAACAAACGAACTTCTTTATTTATTGTCATATAGGTACGAACTATTTTCTCTTGGAATCAGCAAGTTTGAAATCCTTGCAAAAGGATTTAAATCACACCAATGATTTTAATTCAAAAGTACTGTGCAACCACAGAAACAACACAGTGCTGCAGAACCTGCTCTGCTGATTCAGGATCTACCTGCCGCAGTGAACGTTTTACCACCGTAGGAATAGAATAGACTAGTGGAGAATAGTTTCGTTCAATTCTCGATTCCGGAATTCTGTTTCTGTGTCCAGTTGCGATTCTGGAGTCACGGAACCGTTCTAGGGTTCAGATTGGAAATTTAAATGGACAAATTTATACAATAAAAAATTGTCTTCTGAAATAATTTCTCAGTTAAAAAGAAATCAAATGGATATTAGCATAGTTAACGAACTGATTAAAAAAAGTATATCGTTAATTAAAAAACGAGTGTCTGTGTTTTCTTCTTAAAATTCTGTTCTTCCTTCTTTTGCATATTTTTAAAATAATTCTTTTGTTGCTGTGTGTATCATTATTATTGAATTTGTGGAATATCAAAAGTCTACAGCATCCTGAGATAAAGTTTGAAAAATCATATCCCTCTGAATGGGAAATAAACCAGAGTAACAAATAAATTCAAAATTCTATATTAGATAGATCCTTCTTTATTTTACCTTACTTTGGTGTTACAAATAAATAAATAAATCGAAATCTCCATGACTGCATAATCTAAATTATTTAAATTTTTGGACTTCAAGTTGAAGAAAAATACATGGATACTAACATTCAGATTAATTGAACAAAAATTGTTGGTTACATTAAATCAGTTTTGAAGAGTAAAGTAATAACACTTGAAAATACACTTTTTCAAACGCATTCTTTGATATTCAGAATGTAAGAATATTAATGTGATAAGCAATACTTTTGATTAAGACATATCTCTTTAGGAATTTTTTTTCCGTCATTTTTTAAAAGAATAAAAGAATTAAAAAGTTATATTCATTTTATATTAACACACATTTGATAGCATAATATTATGATTTCAGTATTTTTCTACTATTTCTACTAAGGCCCATGAATAATTAATCTTGCATTTTTAGATAAATTAATTACTTTTCTCTCGAATTCCTTTTTCAACAGTTGAAAAAATTAATACATATTTGAAATTAGACATTTACTGTAGAATTTTTTCGATAAGAAATCCATTAAAAAAATTGATTTTAATTTTATATCCAATCGATGAATATGAGTGTCTGAAAGAGAAAGACAAATTCCTATGAACATGAGAAAGCAGAGAAGACCACTATACCGTAAAACAATCCATTTCTCCACATATACCATTTATTACAGGTTTAGGTTACTTATATTAACGTCCCTTTTTAAAGAAATGCTAGGGTTATTTTAAAACGTACCTCTTAGTTTAGAACCTCTGAGTCGGCAAACCCTTCTCTAAATTCCCACATCACACCAATGGTAGGACGTGCCATCCTAATGGATTTAACGTGCACCAAACCCGTTTATAAAACGTTCTTCATTGCAATCGAGTCTCGAACCTGAAACCCTTGCTTCCGATGTCGAGACCTTACCACCGCGACCTCATATTTTTTACTGGTTCTTTAGATAAGTACTTTTCGGCAATTGTACTCTGTCAAGGGGTGATACACATACAAATTAGCAGTTAGTATGCTTCCTAGCTCTGTGACAATGAGTGTTCGCCTTAGAAATCGTAATCACCCTCTTCTTTTTTCTTATACCTTTTTTGACGAAATAAGCCCCTCGTGTGAATGCACAATAGTGCAGAGGGTTTTCGAATCCGAAAATGAAGAGTAATACGGTTCAAGAGCAGTGCGGTGACTAACAGTTGCTAGATAATATCACTGTTTCGGGAGCGGGAAACAGAAAAGTGACGAAATAAAAATTGATATTATCTTGACTATTTTGAAATGTTGGTAAATAATTTTGTTTTTACTTCATTGAATAACTCACTGAACGATTTCAGGAGTATAATATAAAATCAAAGTAAAGAAAATACGTCAAAACTATATATTTCATTTGTTATTATCTGGCATAGAAAAATACAATGAAGTATGAAGTAAAATATAAATATATGACTTTCACAAATTAAATTGGACTGCTAGTTGTGTGCATACGTTATTGAAGTTGATCATATCTGTTTTACCATTTTAAACTTTTTTTTATTACCGACATTTTTCTCAAAAAAATTGTGACTAATTTAGGTGGACGATTTTTGTTGTTTAATTTAGTTTCATGTAACTTCATCAAAATCCTTTCCTACCAAACAACTTCATATTATTTAAATAAATACCTATGTTTAAAAATATGATACAATCCAGTCTTTAAATCAATATGAAATTAATTTTTTGATTATAATGTATATTTAAATGAAATCGCACATTTTTTTGTAGTTTTAATTTCAATATATATAATTTTTGTTAATTACTTATATTTCAGGGAGCCTGCTCTTCTAATCAAGCCTTATTTTGTAATTGTTTAATATTTCTTTTTTAAATGATGTACTTTCCTTAAGAGAAAGCCCTGTAAATTTTTTGATTAGCTAATATTAAGAATGAATTTATTTATTTCTTGTAAATACATTCGAATAATCACAGTAAAAATCGATGAAAAGAAATTTATGGTTTATCTTCTCATTGAAGAATTATTTTATTGATTTAATTTTATTCAGTATTAGCTTTCAAGATTTCAATAGTTAATTTTTTTTTTTTTTTAAATATTTTCTTTGTTTCTCATATATATTTTTTTCTTATAGAGAGGGAATGAAAATGTTTATGAAATAAGACAAAAGGATTTGCACCTTTTTTGTTTTTACAGGTATTTTTCTTTTATATTTTAAAAATATTTTTCTGATCTATTTTTACTGGTAAAATATTTGCTGCAACTTATCCTTTAAAAGTATAATATTTTTGACGTATTTTAAATAAATTACATCCATTATTCAAACTTTAAAAATAAAAATTCTTCTGGGTTTTTATTGCATTTAATATTTGGTATAAAATAACATAGTAAATACATTTTTATAAAAAGTTTATTCATTTATTAAAATAAAATAAAAATGTATAATAAACATTTTGTACTGTAATGATACAAAGAAGAAATAATATATTGATGCTGTTGAAGAAGAAAACTTTTTTTAACTAATTAAAAATTTTTATATGATTTTGAATTAATTTCTTGTTATTCAATAAATAGGCATATTGTACTATGGAATTTTGTTTTATCCTATCAAATTTAAGAATGGATACTTTTATTTTAGAATACTAGATGAAATATATATTGAATGTGTAGTGCATTTAGAAATTATTTTAACTTTTTTTAGAGGGAAGGTAATAAATTATCCATATTAAAAATATGAATATTCTTTTATATTCAAATTGGCATTGAATTTAAAAAGTACTTTAAAAAATGAAGTCAAAATTCCACAATGGTGTAACTTGCATCAAGAGATAAATTCAAATGTATGATGAAAGCAGTTTAGAAAATTTGAAAGGGTATAAATATAGTATGAGAAAAGGTGAAAAATGTGTCTTGGTTGTTATTCTGGAGAGACTTCATAAAGGTAAAGGAGGGGGGGGGTGCCAGTTCAGGTGTCGTGCTCGTCATCTGATCTTGGTTCAAAATTACGAGATCCGTCCCAAAATAGCCCTAGTGTTGCTTTAAATGGGACGTTAATAAAACTAAACTAAACATAAAGGTAAAATAGTTAAAACATAAAGGTAAAATAGTTTGTTTTTAAAATTTCAGATAACCTGAGAGAATTTTATGCTCCAGATGCCATTTTTCTTTGCTATGCCAAAATTGCAATCTATTAAATACAAATTTTAAAGGAAAAAAAATAAATAATATTTATAAATTAAATAAACTTTGAAAAATATTTATTATTAAGCTTTAAAAGCATACTTTTATCTATTTATACATGTTTTCAACTAGCCGAAGACCTTTATTTCCTAAGAATTGATATTGTCAGATTTATATGTATTTTGATAATGCATTGCTGTGTAATAACTTTTGCATTTTAAAAAAAAATTCTTATTCTGATTAATTTAAAATGCTTAATGAGAAGCAGAGTGTGTTGGTTGAAAAATAAAGACTCAATATAAGATTTATATCGACATATTTTAAAAGCTAAATATGTTAATTAACATATTAGAAATAAAAAGCCTGACAACATATATGAAAGATATGTGCAGTTAGTGTGAAAATTCATTCTGTATGTTTTTGTGTATATATATATTTTTATATATATATATACATTCAAAATAATTATTAAGAAAGAAAGTGTGATCTAAAATTTTCTGAAAAGATTCATTTGCATTTAGTTTTTGTAATATTACCAGATAGTTTTTAAAATATATTTATCAAAAAAATATATGTTTGATGATTTTTATTATGAATAATGCCCACAACTACAAATATATCACTGTGAATTGTTCGAGATTAATACTATAAGATATGTGAGATCAGGAGAATAGGCAGCATTTTTCACTTGCTACCAGAAGAAATCCATTACTAGTACTGTTATAGAAGAATTTGCATTTGCCATAGAAACTTGCTGGAGTTGTAATAAAACTCAAGTAGATGTAAATTTAAACACTGCTGATACTAAGAAATGACTTAGTTGTTTTCAAAAAAATGCTTAAGTGAAAAATTTGTTTTTATAAGTTAATGGAAAGTTGTCTGAAAGACAGTAGAACAGAAAGAAACATAAAAATAATCCAACTGCAGACAATATCAACTATGAAGTTTATGTCACTCAATCTAGGATTTTCTGCACTGAAGTAAATTCTTCATTTTGTTCAAATTATATCTCTTCAACCATAGAAATCAGTACAATAAGTATCATTCAAAAACTATATAGGATATGTAATATTGGATTTTGACATGATGACTGTTAGCCTCACTTGATCTTATGTAACTTAAACTTTTCTACAATTAAAATGCCAATTAATTAAAATTATCTCTGAACCTAAAAGATCCAAGGAATCTCTAAAAAAAAACACACTTTGTATTATCATTTGTAGATTTAAAAAGAGAAAAACTGATAAGAAAGGAAATGCTTAGATAAATATAAAAGTCTCCTTTACAAATATAATTACCTGTCTCACATTGCAGATGAGATAATAATGCTTTGATTTTCAGTGAAATAACCGTGTTAGACCATAAACAACACAAATGATTTTCATACAGAATTTCATTTCTTTTTGACAGAGTAAATTGCTAGAGCCAATCTATTGCGAAATGAATTCTTATTATTCTCTGTATACCAGCTTTTGACTTGCTTCTTGATTTTTCAGGAACTAACTGCATTTGTTTTTCCTGATGAGCATCAGAATATTTAACATTTAGGAAGCTTTTATATTATTCTTCTGTTTTAGATATAATTCCATAAATTATTGAACGACCTTTTTTTAGTCTGTTAGTTCTGCTTTAGGATTATGAAAATATTGCAGCATGTAATGTCATACTGAATAGTTGTATTTTTTGTAATGATTTAAATTTTGTTTTTTTTCTATTTGATAGAATAAATAAAGACAATCTTTTTTCTATTTGTATGAATAATTTAATAAATGGTTACTAAAACCCAGCATTTTGACATGATGTAGATAAGTTTTTAATGAAGAAACTATGTTCTTTCTAAATTTTTTACAGCATTTATGTTTTAAAATGTTCTAAATAGAAAAATGGTTGATTTGAAATGAAATACAAAAGAACCCTTAACTGTAATATTATACTGATGAAGCATACACTGAAGTGACAAAAGTCATGGGATAGCAATATGCAAATATACAGATGGCAGTAGTATCGCAGCGAAAAAGTATAAATGCGCAGTTCGTTTTCCAGAGCTTTCATTTGCGTTCAAGTTATTCATGTGAACCGGTTTTTCGTGATTTATGGCGGCACGACGAGAATTAACAGACTTGGAACGTGGAATGTTAGTTGGAGCTAGACGCATGGGTCATTCCATTGCGGATATCGTTAGTGAATTCAACATTCCGAGATCCACAGTATCAAGAGTGTGCCGAGAGTATGAAATTTCAGGCATCACATCCCATCATGGATAGCGCAGTGGGCGACCACCTGCACTTAACGATCGAGACCGCCGACGTCTGTGCAGAATGGTCAATGTTAATAGACACGCAACACTTCGTCAAATAACTGCAGGAATCAATGTGGGACGTACGAGGGACGTGTCCGATAGGACTGTGCGGCGAAATTTGTCTTCCTTGGGCTATGACAGCAGAAGACCGACTCGAGTGCCTTTACTGACAGCACGACATCGCCTGCAACGACTCTCCTGGGCTCGTGAGCATATCGACTGGTCCCTAGACCAGTGGAAAACCGTGGCGTGGTCAGATGAGTCACGATTTCAGTTGTTACGAGCTGATGGTAGAGTTCGAGTGTGGCGCAGACCCCACGAAGCCATGGACCCAAACTGTCAGCAAGGCACTGTTCAAGCTGGTGGTGGCTGCATAATGGTGTGGGCTGTTTTTACATGGCATGGACTCTGTCCTCTGGTGCAACTGAACCGATCATTGACTGGAAATGGTTGCAGATCATTTTCAGCCATTCATGGACTTCACGTACCCACACAACGATGGGAATTTTATGGATGACAATGCGCCATGTCACCGGGTCAGAACTGTTCGCGATTGGTTTGAAGAACATTCTGGACAATTCCAGCGCATGATCTGGCCATCTAGATCGCACCATATGAATCCCATGGAGCATTTATGGGACATCATCGAAAGGTCCGTTCATGCCTAAACTCCTGCACCATCCACACTTTCACAATTATGGACATCTATACAGACAGCATGGCTCAATATTTCTGCAGAGGACTTCCAACGACTTGTGGACTCCATGACACGTCGAGTTGTTGCACTTTGCCGGGCAAAAGGAGGACCGACACGATATTAACAGTCATCCCATGACTTTTGTCACTTCAGTGTATATATACATATGAACAAAATAAATTAACATTCTGGTTTGCATAATTGTGACAGTTATAGAAGAAAATGTTATTTAACTTATTTAAAAATATTTTTAAAATCAGAAAAAAGTTAAAGGTTTTACCAAAATGTGTGTTACATATTCATTAATGTTGTATATTTATCATTACATAACTTAGTTTAACTCTCTCAATTTAGCATTTAAACTGATCAAACTGTTATTATATTTTTTTAATTGTTCATCCGTCATCTTATTATCTAAATGTAATATTTCTATTGGAATTCTTGTTTTATTTAAACAACTGGTTTAACTTCTGATTTGAGTTTTCAAAAGTTAATGTTTCAATGATAAATTCAGTTAAAGTTGCTTAATAAATTTGTATAAAACAGAACAGTTCAGTTTCTTTGTTCAGAAAACCAGTGTCTTCAATTTCCATGATTCTAGGTCATTCAATTAAATATAATTTTCCTTGCAATGTGATCACTTCCCGAATCAAAGTACTGTATGTGCCTCAAATCCAAATTTATTATTTTTATGGTGAATCCATTTGCATTTTGTTACTGTTAATATTAAAACTTTCTTTACAGTTATTATTTTTTATTTTTGCATTTTTTTTAAATATTGACTGACATGAATATTCTAATATTTAATTTATTTAAGCTGCTAATTCATTCAAAATGAGGAGTGTTTGCTTTTACAATTTCAAACTGGTCTTCAACTTTTCCATTAATGGTTTTAAAAAGTAAAAGTTTAAAGATAAAAATTAAAAGAATCGTGAATATTAGTAAATGATAATTTGTTGTTGAAAATTGTAACTGGTCAATATCTGCAGTTGTGGTTTGAAAGAAAATAATTCTATGAGACTATGTGGTGATTTCAAGGGTGCTGTAAATAAATACCTTGACATTAATAAGAATATACTTTCTACCTCAGCAAAATCTTTTTACTACTTTTAGGGGTGGCAAGTATTGAAGTAAATTTGATCTGTCATAAGCATACCAATATATTAAATTAGAAACTAACTCTTGAAAGTTATTAACTTTTATAATTTTGATTTGCCCTAACATATTAATGTATGATATATCTATAGCATCAGTTATTTTTCACTCTGTGCTAGAGCAAGTACTACTTGGTAACCTCCAAAGTTATATCCTTTTATAAAGATATCTTGATCTCATTGGTTAGTGAAGTAGAAATTTTTTTTCATAATAGAGACTGTAATATCAAAATTCCAAAAGGATAATCCAAATCTAAATATAAAAGAGTATCCATTTTTAAAAAGAAATATTGTGTTTTTATGGCATGTGATTGTTGAAATTACTGTTTATCCCACCCAAAAGAAACCAGTGGCAATTTGAAGGATCTAAATTCCAGAGAATGCATTTCAACTGAACAAGCTTACCAAATTATTACTCAGAATTTTTAAGAAGTTTATTACCTTTTAAACAAAAATGTTTTTTTATAAACATTCTCACGAATACAGTAATACACTTGAACAAAGAATAACAACTTTTAGCATTTGACAAGTATTGGCAATTACAGTGAGAAACTTCCTCGGCAAGTGTCTTGTGATGCTTTCTCTTTTGGTTTAGTTGCTGTGTAATCACAAATTGTAAATGGTAAAGGAATATCTGTTACCTACTCCTTTGGGACATTATTAAGACAACTACTATCAGACTGAAAAAGAAGCCTGGCAATAAATTTTGCTTAAAAGAAATTTTACCAGGAATTTCACTTGTTTAGAAGAAACTTTAAATTACAAACTAATTATCAACTTTTGCTATTTTTTTATTCCCCCCCCCAAGGCAGTACTAAACATGACTGCTGCTCGTTTATGTTATCATTATCCAGTGTTAGGCATTTATACATTACTGTAGTTCATCCTAATCATCAATGATTTATATAGTCATTATGACAATCTACTGACTGAAATAAAAAGACAATTTATGGTTTTCCTCCTAACTTTTTCTGTGCCGTGATTTTTTTTTGTGTGTGTGTGCAATGAAATTTTATTTGTATGCAGTGAATTTTTTTCATTTGTGTGCTCTGAAATCTTATTTGTATGGATTTAACTTCACAATGAATTTTTTTTTTCGCAACTATATTTTCAAACAAGTTCAACATATTTTATTGAGACCCCCTCCCCCCGCTAGATCTTCTGTCGTGAGAACATGTGGTAGTAAGTAACATCTACAGGACAGGGGCAGTTGCTTTTGTCTAGTGGTTATGTTACGAGGCTTTTAATCAAAAGGTCCCGAGTTCTATACCGAGCTAACACCAATCTTCCATATTGGTGACCTCGGTCAATGAACCTTCAAACGCAACGTTCGTCGCCCGCTATAACGTCTGGTGCGATTAAAACGTTCGTCTCACATCAGACTCACTGGAGGGGGAGTAAAGTGGTGATAAGTTCATAAGTCACATAATATCTACGTGACAGGAGCATTTGCTTTGGTATAGTGGTTATGTTACGAGACTTCTAATCAGAAAGTCTCGAGTTCAATTCCGAGCTAACACCAACCTTCCACAAACGTAACATATAACATATTCGTTTTTTAGTAGAGACTAAAAAAATATACCAGTCTAGAAGCACCCTGGTTTATTATTCTGTTAACAATACTCCGAATATGTTTGTCACAGATTAACTAATGAAAGTTGTAACAAGAAATAGTATGTTTCTCCATGCACCATGATATTAGGAATTTTACAACATAATTATTCAGAATCGCTGACGCAGAAAGAATTCGTGGTATAATTTTTATGCAAGAAGGAGTAAGCCTGCAACTGTACAATATTATCATAACTACTCAAAATTTGGACGAAATTTTATTTTCATTGAATTCAACATGTTTTATATTTTTTTGCTCGACTTTCGGCTTTGACGTTATTAACTCTTCCTATTACAATGACGAACTAGACTTGACATCTGCTTTTAATGACCAGATGTGCAGTGATGAGCTATTATCGTTATTTGAGCTATACCATAATAGTAAAACTAAATAAATAAAAAGTCCCCTCTACTCCATAACTTTTTATATTGTAACAAAAATTGTTGTAACTTTTTTCGAAATGAATGACTCAGTAGTAGAATGCTATGAACTGGGAAAAAAAAAAACATTTCGTAAGTTCGTATTTGACTGCATGCAAGTTGTTTAAAAATTGATTTTATTTCCTGTTACGTCTCGTTTGTTCTGGAAAGATAATTTCTTTATCTTCCCAAGTCTGAAAGATTCGAATAATTTTGTCTAGTGGAATTAAAAACAGATGCAAGGCTTAGTTCCTTGAATAAATGATGAGTTGAGATCAGCTAATGCTATCTTTGGCTTTAGTTAACTCACGGTTTATCTAGGTAACTTCATTTGCGCGACAATGTTAGCTGAAATGAAATAGGTGTTTTATTGAAACAAAAAAATGCAGAGTTAAATAGAAGTAATAGAGGTTAAATAACAATAATTAGTCATAATTAAGCAGCGTCTTTAACAACACTGAAGTATAATACCGAAGAACTTATCATTTTACCAATGCAAATGTTATGAAATATTGTGAAATATATAGTTTCCTGATCTGAAGGGATGTCACTATATTTTTATTATTTTATCAACTATATTTGGTCTTGCCATTAATTTATAAATAGCTTACCAAATACTGTATACCTTATACTCTAGTATATTCCATCTCTTCACTGATACGTTGTTTGATTATATTAATTTTTCATTATTCTGTTATCGCTTGTGATTTACTGATTTTGAGAATTTTCTTGATTTGTCAGTCATCTTTGATTTGATTATTTCTTGTATATTTTCGTGGTTTTCCGGTAATAACGTTCAATTATTTTAACAAATTTAAGAAAAAGAGAAAAATTATCGTATCAAAGTTAGGAAAAAGAAAGCGGCTTTATTATTTACTGGCTGGTACCCAGCGCGTTGCTGCCTCAGAAGAAATAATTTTGCAAATATCTTTTGAATTTAAAATAGCTATTTTGTTTAATTAAGAATAATAGAACGAATGATATTTTTTATTTATTTTCTTATTAGCAATGAAAACATTCATTGAAATTTAATGATATATAAAGGGGAAGTAGCAAATAAAGTTCAAATAATATTTGCTGTTTATATATACAGTGGGTAAAAAAAGTTTCCGTACGGTCACTAACTTTAAGAATAAATGAGCATAATTTGTAAAGTACTGCAGTTTTTCTTTAAATACTGTCTATAGGTATTTAATATAAGTCTATAGATAGAGATTTTTATAAATTTTCATTTTTACAAAACGAGAAAAGCATATTATTTTCAAAATCTAATGTAAATTGAAAATTGCAGTGCAAAAAAAGTTTCCGTACGCGTTATGCAAATTTTTTTTGACGTGTTTAAAACAGGCCCGCAGTAATAAATCCTTGACGTTAGAAAATTAATTACTGATAAGAAAACAGCATATCGACGGTTGTTGAGTTCAAGTTTGTTCTTGATCGTCTCAAAATGGAAGTTCCAAGAGCTATTCGGGAATTAGTGATTGAATTGCGAAAAGATGGATTATCCATGAAAAGGATTAGTGAAATGACTAAAAAATCGAAGACTACTGTGCAATATATCATTAAAAGACATCGTAAATTTCATTCACTTGAGGATTGACATCGATCCGGGAGTCCGGCAAAATGAATTCGTGTGCATAAAAGAAACATCATACGCCAAGTTTAAGAAAATCCACGAATTAGTGAACCGCAGTTGGCAGCTGATTTAATGATTAATTACAACATTAAAGTCTCAACTCAAACCATGAGAAATGTCATTAAAAAAAGTGGTTATCATGGACGTGGGGCCCGGAAGAAGCCTTATCTAAGTTTGAGCAACAGGAAAAAGCGCCTCGAGTTTGCAAAGAAGCATGTAAGCAAGCCATTATCTTTTTGGGAATCCATTCTTTTTAGCGATGAATCAAAATTTAACATTCATGGGTCAGATGGCCGAGTTGTGGTATGAAGAAAACTAAATGAAAAAAATGCTAACTAAGAATTTATGCGAAACTGTGAAGCACGGTGGTGGCGGTGTTATGGTGTGGGTATGTATTAGTGCTTCTGGAGTAGGAAATTTGCAATTCATCGTGGGAAATATGGATCGATATGGATATCTGGATATTTTTAAACACAGTGTGTTATCCAGCGCAGAGAAACTATGTCTTGGAACTGAATTTACTTTTCAGCAGGACAACGATCCTAAACATACCTCTAAGATTTGTCAAGAGTGGTGCCTTTACCATGTTTAACAACAACTTCATAGCCCTCCCTAGTCTCCCGATTTAAACCCCATCGAACATTTATGGGAAGAAATTGGCCGACAGCTTAAAAAATATGACATAAAAAACAAGGTTGAACTCTAAAGTGCCATTAGTAGCATTTGGTGTAATATTTCTCCAGATACAACAAAAAAACGTAGGGGTAATGCCACAACATCTAAGAGAGGTAATAAAGGCCAAAGGAGGGCCCATAGATCATTAAATGTATTTTGCATTTTTGTAAACTTTTTTCGTGTGCTTGGGTGCCGTACGGAGACTATTTTTGTTCCATGTTTACGGCATTTTTTGAGTTTTTACGATTTATTATTTAATTTTGTCAGTATTATCATCCTTTTAATATGAATAAATATTAAATAATATTTTCTTTAACTCATTTTTAAGTTTTCATTTTTATCATTATGAATTTTGTGTGACAAATTAAACTTTGATTTGCATTCGAATCTGCGTACGGAGACTTTTTTTACCCACTATATATATATATATATATATATATATATATATATATATATATATA
>JAPMOQ010031596.1:1986158-2012900 GCA_026543055.1 Argiope trifasciata
CGTATGTGTATATAAACTTTGTCTTTCAACTTTTGCCACGTGTTGATCTTGAAATTTTGAAATATGTGAATCTGCAATTCGCAAACAAAAACTCATTTTTATATATTACTAGCTGGTACCCGGTACGATGCTATCGGCGAAAGAAATGATATTAATGAAACAATAATTTTATAATGTTTTGTCGAAATAGGATGAACGGTACGGCAGTATATAAAATACGAATAAACATTCATTTTTATATACTAGATTTGTGTATTCTTTTAGAATTATAAAACTTGGTGTTCTTTCAAAATGATAATGAAAGAAACTATTTATTGTATCTCGTGACTCGTTTAATATTCCTTCAGAATTCTCAAATTTAATTTTAGAAAATGTGATTAAATATTTTTTTAAAAAAAATTGATTAAACATAGAAAGATATTTATACCATAAAGTCGTTAATGTAGTTGGAACGACAATTTTTGAAAATGAAGATGGTGCGAAATTATTTGTGCTACTATATTTTTGGCGGTTACTACGAAAAACGATAAAATTTAATTAAAATATAAATCACCCATCGTTGGTCTCCCCAAAACTTTCTAGCATAATTTGCAATAAAGTTGTTACCTCTGAGAATGACTTGCATGCCATTTGCATACTATAGCTACAAAATATTGACCTTTAACTTGAATTTAGCTTTTCTACAGAATCTATCTTCTCGGCGAGTTATTTGGAGATCAATTTTTGATAAATAGATGCGGTTGTGATTCAATTAGAAAAAAAATTTTTTAGATACTTGTACTATCCTTATAACCATCTCGTAGATGTAAACAATAAGCTGTCCAAGTTTCATCGCAATAGGATGAATGGTTTAGGAAGGCATAGGAGACATACAAACAACCATTCATTTTTATTTATTTAGATTATATAATTGTACCATGCCTATAACTACCCTGTAGATGTAAGCAACAAACTGGCCAAGTTTCATCGCAATCGATGTAGGAATGCATAAGAGGCATACAAATAAACATTCATTTTTATTTATATAGATTTCAATCCTATAGGAGTGCTTCCCTAATAACTCTATCGCATACTCTCTAATAAGGCTGTTACCGCAGAGAACGACTAATATATCATTTACGTACAATAGCTACGAAATATTAACCTCTAGCTTGAATTAAGCACCTTTACTGAATCTTGAGTCTCCTTGGCGAGTTAATTTGTCAATAATCCTTGATTAATAGATGGAGTACATAGATCCAAAAATAATATTTATATTTTGCATAATTTTGCTATGCTTATTACTATCCTGTAAGTGAAAGTAATAAGTATTCAAAGTTTTATTGCAATTCGATTAGCGTTACGGCAGCGCATGAAAGATATACAGACAAACATTCATTTTTATTTATATAGATGATGATAACTGTACTATTTTTATAACCCTAAATTGAAATGTTACTAATTGAAAATAAACTCTCTTTAGTGGATAGACATAAGCTTCTTAGATGAAAATCTCGACAAATATTTGTTGGCAAACATTTTTCACAAAATGATTTTTGAAACATTCTCTGCGTTTACGGAGATGTGATCTTTCAAATCTGGATATTCTTTATTTATAATTTTGTTTAAGGGATTTAATCCTACTCCTTGTAAGCTTAGTGCGTTTTTTTAGAAATCATTTTGATTTGTTTAATGATTTTCAGTGACTTTAAGTATATATTCATAAATTATTTTACATTTTTTTTAGATTTGCGTGCTGACAAACTTCATGATAAAGATATTTCAAAGTACATGAGCAAGTACAAGCCTGTACAAAGCCTGTGATAATGGCTACATAGATGCCTTCATCATGCGAAAAATTATGAAAGGGCGAGACCACTGATCTAGGCAGCAATATACGATATGTTTTGAATGAAATTAGGCGCCACTGCATAGAAAAGAAATTATTTTTTTCAGTTTATGTGTTTAAAAAATTTGAATCTTGCAATTTTTTTCTGATTATTATTTTACTTGTAGGAATAGTTTTATAAGTGAGCACAAAAGATAAGTCTTATACTTATGTGTAGAAAAACATACCCCCAGCTTACGAAACATGCTTTACTCCCCCCCCTCCTTAATTTATTCGAATAGATTCTTCATGTAGACGATATTTGAAGAATTAATTTAGTTTTTATTAACATTGAAAAATATCATTTACGAACTGGAGTTGAGATATTGTTCCATAATTACTTCACGAGTTAGTGTTTTCAAAAACTAACGGTTTGAAAAAGACTTTTAATTTATTTATACAAAGAAGAAGCTGTACGTTTCGAAGCATTTTTCAGCTGGACCATTTTCTTAAAATATATATAAAAAGAGAAACCGTGTATAAATATATATATACATAAAAGTTCTGAAAACCTTTTCCTCAGCAATAGTATTTAAAAATCTCTCTCAAACAAAATCCAGTTACATGTGATGCGTTCTTTGTACTATGTTTTAAAGATTCATTTATCAATTCGTAAAAGAAACCATTTCTGTGAAAAGCGTTTCTTCCGATGTAGAAAATATATTTATACACCTATCCCCCGATTTACACGGCACTCGGTTTACACGATTTCACTTTTACACGGTTTTTAAATTTGCACCGACCCGGAACGAGAAGATCCGGGATAGTTGACGAACGTGGTAAGCCCGCGCCAAAATCTTACCAATACAATTACAAATAAGGCTTTGAAGATTTATGAAAAAATTAAGAATCAGTTACCATCTACTTCTTCAACTGAAAAGAACGTCTCTTTTTCTGCAGTCCATGGTTGGTTTGAAAGATTTAAACGGAGACATTCTTTACATAATCTAAGATTGAAGGGTGAACAAGCGTCTGCTAATTCAGATGCAGCGCAACTATGTCCGGCAAAATTTGCTGAAATTACATAAATATACCTTATATTTTTGTTATTTTATAAATAGACAGTTATTTTTATGTTTTTAAGATATATTTAGTTTTATTTTACGTTGAAATAAATGATTGAATTATGCACATTTTAGTTTGTTTTCGATTTACACGGTTTTACGTATAAGAATCAACGATTTCGATTTACACGGTTTTCTAAGGAACCTATCTTCAGTGTAAATCGGGGATAGGTGTATTTACATACGAGAAAAGTAATCTGTATATCCTTAGGCATCTTCTTAGTTGCAAAATTTAATAAAAAGTTATTTATAGATGCCATATAGGCATATAATAGGTATATATAGCGCCATAAAGAAATCATAGTCTCTATAGTATGCAATGAAACAGTTTCCTTCCCTGGAAAAATTAGACTCAAGTATTTGTAAAGAAATACATTCCTGTTTCTTCTGAAGTATGTAAAGGATCATTTCCACTAGAGAATCATCTAAAGAAACATTTATGTGCACAAGAGAAACAAAAGCCAATTTTTTGTCATTTTTACAGTTTCTCCACAACAGAGCGTTTAGAAAGTCATTTACATTTCTGTCCGCAAGTGAAATTATATGCAGGAGAAATTTATTGAAAGAGGTGGTTTGAGACAACATTTAAGGGCACATACTGAAAAGAAAACATTTGTTTGTGATGTGTGTGCTAAAGTATTTTCTAAAAAGTGCAATTTAAAAGAACATTTACAGACACAGACGAAGGAGAAACCATATACTTGTGACTTTATGCAGTAATACATTTTCTTTTCTTTGATATTTAATGACTCATTTACTGATAAATACTAAAGAGAAAGCATATTCATATGAAATCAGCAATAAGAGTTCTTCTCAACAAAGTCTTTTAAATCCACATATACAGTTGGATACAAAAGAGAAACGTCACGTTGTACAATAAAACGTTTACGCAGAAATCCCATTTAAAAACGCATTATCTGGCACATACAGGCAAGAAACCATTTGCATGTGACATTTGTAATTTGACATTTTCTCAACGGACTCATTAAAAAAGATATTCACGAACCGCAATAAAAACTATATGCATGAAAACTGTGAAATGAAACGTTTTTGTAGCAGTCCAGTTTTAAATCGCATTACCTTACTCATATGGGCGAAAAACCATTTGCATGTGACATTTGTAATGTGGCATTTTCACATCGGTTTTATTTAAAAAGACATTTACGAATTATTCACGCCTAATTGAAACTATATGCATGCAAATTGTGAGTTAAAACTTTTTCATTGCAATCTCATTTAAAAATGCATTACATAATACATAAGGGTGAGAAACCGTATGCATGTGATTTTTGCAGTGAAAAATTTCTTTATTTACAAACTTTATAGACACATATGCGGAAACATACCAACGACGATTCCCAAATGACACCTCCTACATGAGGTGTGTAATAATGATGTCTTTTCTTAGCAGACTTAAAACTTTTCGATAGAAATTTACGATATATCTGAAGGAGAATTCATATGTATAGTCAAACCTTTTTTGTATTATATTGGAAACGCATGAAAAAATTAAACAACAAAAATGAAAGAAATTCGAAATTTTCTAAAAATTATAACAAATATTTTTTAATAATTTATATTAAATAAAATTATGCTGTTAAAAGGGGTTACATAAGAAAAAATCTCACTTATAAAATGGATCGAAGATTTACGAAATAATAAGAAATTTCGTTCTATATAAAGCAAATAATTAAATTACTCATGGAAACCTTTTTTTTTTTTTTTTTAATTATTTCTCATTTTAAACACGGAGAAATTTTCAAAATGCACGAAATTCAACACTATTCGTAATTCAAAACGCTCATCTTCTTGTGAAAAACTGGTTCAAAATATATTTCACCAGTTCATGATATTAAGAATTGATTTATTTTTGAAATTTGTTATTAATTTTATCTAGGAATATTCAAATTAGTTGATGTGATATATACGTACATTATATTCCGTATACACAGTATTAGTGTACATGTGTACTTTGATATAAATTATTACAACCGTGTTATAATACCAACACCGTTGTAGTTCATATACCACTTTAAAAAAATCGCATGGAATGAATCGAACAAAAAAAAAAAAAAATCGCATGAAAAAAAATCGCACAAAAGCAGGTTTGGTTGAGTATAGCTAATGTTATGTAAAGACTTTTCAAAGAACTTATTACTCTGCTCAACAGTATTTTAAGGTCAATGATATTTTACAATTATGGAGTGATTAATTGTATTTACATTGCGATTAGTTTCGAGATGATGTAATAATTTTTTGAATAAATTTCAGTTGTAATATATATACTTCGTTGAAAATTTCTTTAAAACCGTTTCAAATATAAATCAATTCTATAAGCTAGCGTAATAATTAATGTATAAATCAAAAGATAGATAAATGCACCAATAATATGAAATCTTTGAGTTGATATAAGTTGAAGAATAGGATTTGACGTAATATTAACCAAGGAAATAAATTATTTTCAACAATTCAAAGTAAATTGGTAAACGAGTATATTGATATATTAAAATATTTTTGGTATTAAAAATATAATAAAAATGTTGCTGCATGAAGTGTGATAAAATAAAAACTATGTTCGTTCTGTTAACCATAGCAATTTTCTTCATTGCAGCTCTGAAAACTGTTTTTTTGTTATTTCTTTTAGCCATCTTGAATCACAGACTTTCGATGATTTTTTGTGCGATTGATATTTTTTTGTCGCTCTTGGCATGCATTAATCTTAAGTCTTACCGAATTCTGTTGATTTCCAGAGTCTTGTTAAGTTCTTTGAAGAGATTAAATTCAAAGTTTCTACTTCGATCTGGACAGCAGGACATTCAAAATGAGATATCCAACCAAATAGGAGTATGATTTCATCATCCACATAGGCTGAAGGATTACTTCCTTCTATCTTTTAACGCTCTGAATTATTATGAGGCAAATTTTTTTATCAATAGACAGAAGAAACAAACCTATCAAATTAATATGTATATGTTAAAATCTAGCATTATGCAAGACAAAACATCAGTTGGCGCGTTTATGTGTCTATGAATCTTTGCTCTTTGATAGAATTGAACATGATTTAATCCACATCTTGATATTTTTCTTGATACCTCTTTGTTTACACGAAACGTTGTGTAGCTATCTTTATTAACTACGAGCTGGTACTCGGCGCGTTGCTGCCGCAGAAGAATTCTGGGAAATATGTTTAGAATTTGAAATAACTGTCTTGTTTAATTAAGAATGTTAGAAAGAAGGATATTTATATTCTTGTCAGCAATGAATACATTAATTGAAATAGAAGGATATGTAATTGAGAAGCATAAAAAGTATTTATTCTATTTTTATTATTATATTCTACAAACAAATATTCATTTTTATATATTAGATTTGTGTATTTTTTTAGAATTGTAAAACTTCGCGTTCTTTCAGAATAATAACGAAAGAAATTTTATTTTTTAAAATTTGTTTATTATTCGTTCAGAATTCTCAAATTTAATGTTAAAAAATGTGATTAATATATTGTCTTTTCAAATTGATTAAACATGGAAAATATGTTTACAGTATAAAATCTTTAATATAGTTGAAAAGATAATTTTTTGAAAAAAATTTATTTGTACTGTAAACTGTTGAGACTCCATCATGATTTGAGGTTGCATGGCTTCATCCTGGGTAGGGAATTTAATTCTTGTGGTTTACTTGGTGGTATATGGTTTACTTGGATACATTTCACAGTAATGTAAAGGAAAGTGTTAAAAATTTGTCTAGATTGAAATTTCACTTTCCAGTAGGACAACGACCCCAAAAAGGATGCACATAATGTCAAACTGTGGTGCCTTTTTCGTTGTAAACATCAGTTACACACACTACCACAATACCCCGGCATCAATACCATTGAATATTCATGGGCATACGCGAAAAAGTGGCTCAAAAATACAATATTAGAAACAAAATCCATTTAAAACAAGTGTTGCAAGAAAAAGGGAGTAAAATATCTTCGATATTACCCAAAATTGGTCTAATCGGTACCGTGGCATATAGAGGCCATCATAAGAGCCAAAAAGCATGAAACTAAATACTTACATTTTTTTAATGTGAAATATTGCAAAAATTTCATTGGAGTACTCTCAATTTTTTGAGACAAAAGTTTGTGCATATTTATTTAAAATGCTTTTAAATTTTACGATTTAAATTTTTTTTATAGATTTTTCTTTATTTTTACTCTAAATTGAACCATTTGTTATGTGTAAAAATAAATATATGTTTGCACTTCCCGGTAATGTGTTATTTATATTGAAAGTCGGATTTATCAATTAAAAGTAAGGTGTACTCTCAATTTTTTGAATCACTGTATGCATTAACAATTGAAATTTTCTTTGACCATTAATCAGTAAAGCAACTGGTCGTTAAGGGCAGTAACTTTGAAATGTTCGTTTAGAAATCCATTTAATTTTCTGAAACATTCATTAAATGGCAAAGCATACCATATATAGTTCTGAAATGAAAATCAATAAATTATAATTAGAAATCTAAAATAGTGAAATGCTGTTCCAAAAAAATACAACTGAACTGAACTATTTCAGACATAGACGATTAAATCACGTTTATATTTAGATAAGAAAACTTTTCACACAAAAATAAATCATTCATTTTAAATTAGCAAGTTTATTATTTCAATTCATTTTAATTTAGCAAGTTAATTATTTCAATTTGAAGATATCTTTTATCAAAGAATAAAATATACCTTCGAATTGAAACTTATTTGCCTCAGGAAAATTTATTATTTTCTGTGATTTCTTAAGAAATAGCTGAAAATAAATTTTTGAATCTCTTCAAGCGGGAATAATATTAAAAAATGTGTCTGTTTTGTATTAACATAATTATTTTTGCAATATTTCCAGATTCTAATAATAATGATAATTAATAGAACATTTTTAGAAATTTGAATCAATTATTTTCTTTAAAAAATTGATTTAATTTTTTTTGTGTTCTGCATTCATTTTCTACACACAAAATAAAAAACACGTCACATATATAGAATTTTATATTTACTACAAATTTTACTGATAAACGATTTCTATAAAAATATAATTTGTGTATTAAAGGTTTTAAATTTATTAACTTAAATAAATGAAGAATAGCGGGAAAAATTCAAAACAAACATCATGGCTAAGCAGTGGAAATAGAACGCCAGTGGTGTATTAATTATATATTGCAACTCATGGCGAAAGATTCTCAGTCGATCAACGACTACTAGTCAGACATTTTTATTCCGTTAGAAATGGAAGACGCTTTGGGAACGCTATGTGGAAGAGGAAGGGTGGTGGGGTGGTGGGGAATAGCTCCTAAAAGAGGACTGGTTTTATTCTCGCAATGGTGGAAGGAAGGGGAACTGCGCGTGTTGTATGGTTGCTGGAGAAAATGGAGGATGCACGAGACTGAATGGCATATATTAACAGTTGGAGACTGGTTATTAATAATCTTGAGTTTTATGGAGTAACAGGCTCACGCGTTTGCGCGTTCTTTCTTAGTAGAAAGCTACTGTCTAATATGATTTAATTATATAAATTTATGATTAAGTATTATGATTATCGTTTTTGATTAAACATAAGGTTTTGAAAGTGATTGAGGCATTAAAATGGTAAACCTTCTATAAACACATTCGTTTTTTTAATAGAACGGCAATGAAACTCAGAATTAAAATCAATCGAACTTATGATATTGGTTGTTTCTACATAACAATGAAAAACGTTTTAAGCATTTATTTTAAAAAGTGAATGGAAGTCAAAAGTAATGCTGCGCTTGAGATACAAACTTGATGTTGGTGTGATTTTATTTCTATCAATATTAAGTCGATTCGGTTTGAGATGCATTTTAATTTCTTTTATATAAATAAAGATTCGTTTTTGCGTTCATAACTTTCAAAATATGTGAGACGTTTTGGTTTCGTAAATATTTTTAAATTAATCGATTCTAAAACAATAGATTTCACAGGTTCAATTTGCATTTTTCTTGTACAAAATATTTAATAATTTAGAAGGAAAATAATTAATTGAAATTTTTGGAAATAGGGCACATTATATTCCTAAAGTATTTCTTGCAAAATAAAATTGCCTTTTGTTTCTAAAGAAGAGCTTTAATATTTGTTGTTTGCAAATGCATAGCATAAAGAACTAAGCATTTTTTTTTTCTGAAATTGCATCTAACAAGAATTCTTTAATATGTTTCTTACAGTTATATTGAATTCGCTTTTTATTTATTTATTTTATTTGACTGACTTGGAAAGCACATTGCAGAATTTATTAAAATTGGAAATAATAGAATCCTAAAACCAAAACTGAGAATTTAAAAGATAGATCTATCTAAAAGTTAGTTAAGTAAAAAATAAATGAGTAACATATAAATAAATTGAATAAATAAAAATTTTAAAAAATCAATTTATACATAAATTAAAATAAAAATAATACTGAGATCTGTATCTCCAGCACAAAACACAGAATTTCAATGTTTTCAGTACTTTTAGGTCGATTGTTTTTATATAATTTTTTAAAAAAAATCTTTTAATTGTAATAACAATAATGTAATTATAATTAAATATATATTTGTTAAATCATTGCAATGCTGATATCTGTAAGAGTAGTTAAATTAATAAATAGTAATCAAAAAAATATATATTTATAAAATACATTAAAAAATATGTTGGAAAAAAATTATTTGGTGAAAGATTTCGAAAGTAATGAACAAGATATCACTGAAAAACTAATTTTCTGAATTTCAAAGCTATAAGTACTGTGTGAAATTAATTATAATTTTTTTTCCATATTTTTTAACAAAAAAGAATCGACAGACTTTCATTAAATAATGAAAATGATGTGTCTTCACAACAACAATGAAATTATTTTTGAAAAAGAATATTTAAAAATTCGTTGAAATAAAGAAAAAAGAATTTTTTTTAGTATAAAAAATTCAATATAAAGATATACTGTTGAAGGGTAGTTTCATAAATTATCAAAGAAATATCAAAATTTCGTTTTATTTGTAATTAGTTAAATTGCTACAAAAAATAATTTTTTGCTATCCACACCATATTTATAACATTCTTCAAAGCATCTATAGACAGTAAGTTTTAGATTTTATTCGAAACATAGTTATTTATAGTAAAACTTGGAGACAAATTTATTTTAAGTTGCAATGACATACAAATATTTATTTATTCAAAGTTTTCGCCATAGATTATTTTCATTGCTTCCAACAGTTCAACACTTTTTAAAAATTAAAACATTATAAGTGACATATAGTAGATTAATTTCCAGAAAAGTATAAAAAGTTTATTTTGCTGGGAAAACAAAATAGCTTGATTCAGGAATACCTATCATATTAGTTGCAAATTAAAATGCGGAGAAGGGGGAAAAAAAAGGAGAGAGGAGGGGTACCGTTAATTGAGAAATGGTAAAGATCAAAATAAATCACCATGAATATGCTAACTCGCCAACATTGCAACCCCTATTTTAACTATAGCCCCGCTCAAGGCGGGCACTTCTTCCTTCAGACGAAGTTGATTCCCCGGCGTTGGATTTTGTGTTCTACAGTTAGCGCCATCCCGAATTGAATGCTGTGACAACCAGCTGGCCATTTTGAATTGGTAAAACTTATTCTTTTGTTCTGAAATAATCTCGATGCTAATGATATGATGATATATTTTTAAAATAAGGATCATATGCGGATAAAATGAATCATTCATCCTGGGAAACGAATCTTTTATAGTTTAAATTGAAAATAAAAGCCGGTACTTCTTCCGACAACTGTCACTGATTTAGCTGTAAGCATATGTTTTTGAAATCGGTATCTGCATTATGATTAAGCCTTTTTTTTTTAATCGCGCATCTAACTGTTGCGAATTTTGATCTTAGAATTCTTTTATAGTGCAATGCAACTTTGTTAAGCCTTTGTACCAATTAATTTTACTTTATTTAAATTATCGAATAAACATCCTACAATCCAGTCACCAACTTCATTTTGCGGTATATTATGTAACGTACACAAACAGTATTACATATATTTAATGATTTTAGTTTCATTGATATTAATTTTTTGTTGAGGAATAGAGTGGATATTTAGAATATTTACGAGTTGGTCCACATTATTCCAGGATTTTTTAATTATTAAATGTTCTTTCTTTTTAGAATTATTTACTTGCATTGGCTAAAATAAGATTTTTTGTTTAACTAACAATAAGAATGTGTATTATTTTTTTATTTTAGGTATATTTTAAAAGTTACAAGAAATGAAATTAAAAACAAAATTGATTGAACAAATTCTACCTAAGGGTAACTTTTTTATGATGGAAATTTGATAATATGTAAATATATTAAATTTCTTACTCTTTTCGTTAGTTCAGAAGTTTTTATAGATTTGAATAGAATTCTTTAATTTTAACAAGAATTTGGTATCTGATTCTCCTGTTAAATGCTTTTAAATCTTTTTCTTTTTAATATATGGTTGTTTTTTCTCTCCTTTTCAAATATACATTTTTCTCATAGAAAATTTATTACAAGGTTAATGAAGTAAGAGAAAAGGACTAGTACTTCCGTTCTTTCAGGTATTTTACTTTTTCATATTTTTTTTGACTGATTGATACTTGTTTAATATTTACTGTAGCCTATATTTTAATAATGTATGTACTTCTAACATGTTTTAAGTAATAAGATTTACTTTTCAAAATTTTTAATATGAAAGTAGTTTTGATATGCTCTGATTCTCTATGAAAGAGCACATTGATTGCACTCTTGTGAAAATATCTTAAGTCAGTTATAATGATTTTCTATTTTAATGATACAAAATAACAAAATATGTGACTTAGTTTCTCCATTTTATTTAAACTATTGTTAATATAAAATAAATATTTTTAATTAAAATTGTTATGATGAATTCCTTTTCAGTGATTAATTAAATTGGCTCTCTGTTTATTTATATATAATTCGCAGTGTCCTCATTTCATCTTTTAAAAACTGTTTAAAAATAATTCAATTAAAATTAATTTGTACAAGTATTATATTTATACATTATTCAATCAATTTTTTGGGTTTAAATGGTTATTACTTGTATTCATACATTTAAATATTCTTTTGTGTTTAACATTGTGTTGATTTTTATTGATTTTTGAGTGAAATGAAGAAATAATGCTCATCTGTGCAACTTGCTGCTTATCAAAAAAGTAATGTAGTTATGTAATCAAAGCAATATTTTTAATGAGGGAGGGAGCGGAATTATACATAACTGATATTCTTAAAGTTTCTTGAAGATTTTGTGTCTATGTTTGAAAATCTTGAATAATATCAAGGAAGTCAAAAATAACTTGCTACAACTGCTGTTTCTATATGTCAATGTTTCAATGAGAGTAAATCATTGCATTTTAAAGGAAAAGAAATCTATTCATTTAATAATTCTTCAATTTCATTTAAGAAAAACTTAATGCTACTTTGATTATGCCTTAATATTGCATGTTTTGTGACTATTCAGACTTTTTAAAATTTGTAATTGTTGTTCAATTTCCTGTAATAAGTATTATATGTAATATGTCCGGTACAAGCTAAAAACTCGTTCAGGAGCATATGCCGAAAACAAACCTCCATCCTTCCTATGAAATATTTATTTTTCTGTATAATAATATGGGTATCTTTTATTCTGTTTTTATTAAGTATCTTTTTTCTATTCTGATCTGATAAATGCAAAATGATTTAGAATATGTATGCTGTGATTGTTAAAACATAAAGTATCACACAATGTATAATATTTTTTGTATATTTCTGAAATTTATAGACAACTATGATGATCCTTTGCTTACCTTGTCAAAGTAATGGTAGAAAAGTGTTACCCTTTTTTCATTCTTTCATAAAATTGCATTTGAGTTCAAACAATTTCATCTAATTTCTAATCATTTTCCAAAATTAACTTGTGAAGAAATCTGAGTGGAATTCTCTAATTGGATATTTACTTTTGAAAAACTTTTCATTTTTGAAACTAGTTAGTTCTTTATAGGCAGCTAAGATGAGTATATTAATAATACCTCATGTTGCTAGTGAAACAATAGTGCTTTTTTCATTGAATGGCTTTATCAAAGTTTAATAGCTCTAATATAAATGATTTCCTTGTACAATTTCAACAGAGATAATTGCAAGTACTGATTTTCTGTATCTTTTATTTTGTACAATGAATGCTTATTTCTATTTGAGATATTTTAGATCATTTCATAATTTTTTAGGAACTAACTATTTTAATTTGCTCTTAATGATCCTCATGATATTTAAAGTTTAGCAAAATGCTCTTATTTCTAAGAATTTTGGCAAATTAATTCAATCAAAATATTTTTAGTATGATTTTATATTGAATTGGTTGTACATTTCATAATGACTTAATTTTTTTTTTTTTTTTTTTTTTTTTTACAGTTTCATGATTTGTTGATAAAAAGCAGATGATTCTGATAATATAGGTAAGTTTTATTAAAGAATTTATATTACATATGAAGATTTTTTTTTTCATTTTTCTATTAAATTCTTGAACATTATGTTATACTGGTCCAAATTATATACATATATAAATAGGATACATTATAACAATAATGAACAATTACTTATAACAGCTTTTAGTGTTACAAAAAAATATTTTTTACACACTTTATATTTTTAGTATACTTTTTTTCCTTTTATGATTTAATCTTTTCAATTCGTTAAATGTACTTCTTTTAACATACAGATATAAGATATGAAGAATATACCATTTAAATCTGTTAAGCTGCTAATCCCGTCACGATAAGGACTGTTTGCATTAAAATTGGAAATTTCAAAATACAGTTTCATGTTTAACTTTTTACAAAAATAATATTTTCAATTATTCATCTGAGATCTGTACATTCTTAGTTTTCTCCCCCCCCCTTGTCAAAAGCTGATTATATACTTACTTATTGCTTTTTAATATTCCCATGTAATTATTTTACTAAACTCTTTACAGAAAGAAATAATTTTTTTTGAATATATTGAATTATTATTTTTTTGCTCTGCACTCATGAATAAATTGCCACTTTCATTTATTCCTTTTGACAAACCTGATCACTCCCTTTCTGAATGGAATTTTCATCCTCTGTTCTGTAACATGTAAAAATTATTCTTGATTATGTATATTTGTTCAATATAATTTTGACAACTTTTTATCCATTAAAAGATTCAAGATTTTGATCCTTCTTATTATTTTTGATATGTAATATTAATACCCGATGCAACAAATCTCCGTTATGTATTTCCATATAGTTTTACAGTTAGTGTTGATGGATGTTAAACAAATCCCTGATTCACAATTCTTGACCATGGCTACAAAATCGGTTCTAAAATCTGTAACAATCTTGATAATTAGTCAAGTAAGAACAGGAGTTATGAGATCTTTCTAGAATATGTGTTTTCCTGAAACTATTGAGAGTAAAGTTTATACAGAAGCTGTAGTGACTTAGAAGTGTCAAGGTTGGAAATGAGCCATAGCTCAAGTGAAGCGAACAATCAATAGAGAGCAACAGTTGTTTGAGAGGTATGACCAGTCAGTGAGGTCTCTCTGTTGCTTTGGACTCTGAGAGGATATGGAATTGTTTCAGTTCTTTACATCTGATTTTTTGTTATGTTTTGCCGATGTGTTGTTCCATTAATTTAGATTTTCCCTTTATGTATTGTTTTAAAAATCAAAATCTTCCATACCTTTCTTGAATATCTGAGTATCATCTTCCAAGTGAAAACAATAAAAAGCAATAATATAGCTTAAAATTAAAAAAAAAATTAAAGATCTGATTGAAGGAAAAGAAGTTAAGAGATTTTATCAAAATTTTTGTAGTTCATTCATATGTGACTACATTTCATCATTATTGGGCAATGTAATGACATTTTGTATAGATTGCCTGCTATTCCAACATCTTGCTTATTTTTATGGCTTCTTAATAATTTAAGTGTAATAAATCCACTGGGATTTTGTCTCAATAGGTGCTATTGTAATAGTTTTGAGTTGTTCAGAAGTTAATATTCTGACAATAAACTGTGCCTCTGTGTGTAACTGAGAAAGTTTCACTTTCCCTATATATTGATCCCTTATCCTGAATTTCTTTAATGATGCATAATTCAAATAGAAATATAGCTTTTCTTTATCATGTAATCACTTCCTAAATCTAATAAGCCTAAAAAATTGAATTTGACTCATTTTGTGTCCTTAGACATTAAAATTATTATCATTATTTTTAAATATTCTAATATATGGAAAATGTAACTTTTAAATTATTAAACTGCTAATCTCTGCTAAGGAGTGTTTGCATTTCAAAATGCAATTTCATGTAAAACTTTTCAACAACAAATTGATATTTTCAAATCTGTACATTGTTAGTTTTTTTTTTTTTTTTCCTTCTCTTTGACGAATGTTGATTATTTTTTTATTAGCTTCTTGCTTTGTTTCAACATTCCTAAATAATTATTTTGCTGACTATTTTAAAGAAAAAAAATATTCTTGAATATATTAAATTATATTTATTTTCTTTATCATCAAAGATGAATAAATTGCCACTTCGATTTCTTCATTTTGTTAAGCATAATAAGATCTTCCTTGATCAAAATTTCCCTCACATTTCTCTAATTTTTAACAATTGATCCTCATTTTGTATTTTTTGAATGTCAGTGCAATAATTTTTAATCCCTAAGTGATTCTAGATTTTGTCCTTTCAGAATATTATTTTGGATTTGTAATATTGCTGCCCAATGCAACAAATCTCGCATATATATTTCATTATAGTTTTTAGATTGCACTAATGGATGTTAAACATATGCCGGATCGATGATATATGACTATGTCAACAAAATCTATTCCAAAGTCTGTAAGAATGGTTTTGATGAGTCCAGAAGGACACAGCTTGTTTCTAGAATTTCCATTCCTCTATCATTGAATCTATGGAAAAGCCCCCGCCACACACACACACAATATAGTAAAGCTTTATCAGCTATAGTGAAAGCTGAAGTCAGGATCAGTACTGAGCCAGCAGTCTAGCTCGGGTAAAGCGAATAATCAGTGCAAAGCAGCAGACGTTCGAGAGGCATGAACATTCGTTGATGTCTCTCACCTGCATTGTTCTGTGTGAGCGCTTTGAATTGTTTCCTTTGTTTAATATCGACTTGCTTCTATTTACTGTTGGTATATTATAGCAGTGTATTCCATACATTTAGTTTTCCTTTTGCTTTTTCTAACTTTTCAGAATCTTTCATTATTTTTATGAATGAATAAGTATCACCTACCGAGTTCCCAAAGCTATTAATTGGTTGGAACTAACATTTTTTAAAGAAAATTAAAGATCTTATTAAATGAAAAGTTTAGGTTTTATCAAAAATTATGTTTTTGTGTGTGACTGCTTATTTTATCGTTATAAGCCTATCTCCAATATGTTTAAACTAAGGAAATTGTGTATAGATTGCTTTATATTCCAACATCTTACTTATTTGTATGGGTTTTTAATTATCTAAATGTATACCGCATTTTTTTTTTGTCTCAATAGTTGCTATTATGATTTGAGTTCCTCAGAAGTTAATATTCTGGCAATGAACTGCATTTGTGTGTAAGTGAACATTTCAATTTCCCTTTTTATTGAACCCTCATCCAGAATTTCTGTTATGATAGCGAGTACTTTTCTTTATGATGTGATCACTTACGAAATCTAATAATTCAATTTGTCTTTATTTCCTTTGGCATTAATTTTTTTTCTATGGTTTTTCGTAAAATTTTTGGAACTATTCATAAATGTTCTGATATAAGATATATAGAAAATAGCATTATCGCGTAAGTGAAGGTAGCATAAATAAACCGTATGTTAGCAAAAATAAAATATGACACTCGGTAATCTAACCCTATGACTTTATTTAAGGAACTAAAACCTTAGATCTGTTTTTATCCGCAAGACGAAATGACTTTTATTTTCGAGATTTATTAAGATATAGAAATTATAAGAACATTCCAGCAGAAACGGGAAATGACAAAAAGTAAATCTATATCTATACTTATAATAAAGCTCAATGTGTGTGCATGTGTGTGTGTTGGCGCTCTACAGGCCAGACCGTTGGACCTACAGCTACCAAATTTGGTGCATGTATACCTTGGAGGTCCGGAAAGTGCACCTCGGAGCCCTTTTTTCGAATTTTTAAATAGAATTTGAATTAATTAAAATTTAAGCGAAATTTCGACGTTTTTCCGCTATAACTTCCGAAAATATTATCGCACAAACATGGTTTTTACATCAATTTAAAGATTAAAAAAAATCAGCTTTCTAACGGTATCAGTTTTTTTAATTTATAACGTACGCGTCTATTTTTAACGAATTTTTAAAGAAATATTTTAACCATGTTTTTATCACGTGACTAGATAAAATAAAAGAATGCTGGAAGTACGAATAAAAAAAAACTATCATCGCAAAATAAATCTAAAGAAATGCAACTATTAACACGTGAATGGATAAAATAAAAGAAATATAAAATGTGATATTTTCTTAGAATCCTTTGCTTTGCATTTATTTTTTATGATCGTAAAAGGATTCTATGAAGGTAAATAATTAATTCAATAAATCTTCTTTACGGAAACCTGATCGAATTTCGACAGGATATGCTTTGGAATCCCGACTTAATGGCATATTTCTATTATCATTTGCAATATCTGTATCATTAATTCAATATTTTTTTTCATTATAAAATGTGATAGTTTCTAAAAAAATAAATGCAAAGCTAAGGTTTCTATAAAATCTGCAAGAGCACGTCAAAAGGAAAAAATTAGGTTTTATTACCGTGTTGCCATCATTTTGAAGGAAATTCAAATTTAAAAACAATAAAAAAATAAAAACTATCATTACAAATTAAATCTGAAGAAATGCAACTTTTAGCACGTGACTGGATAAAATAAAATAAATATAAAATGTGATATTTTCTTTAAAAAATGCAAGGCAAAGGATTCTATGATCTTATGCAAAATTTAAATGATTAATTGAATAAATTATCGTTATTTATACAGGATTGAATTTATACAGGATATGCATTCAAATTCCTTTCCAATGGCCAGTTTGTAAAATATTATTAATAGGCATATATATTGTTTAATACTATTAATCTGATCTAAATGAAGTAAATAATTACATTTTATGTAGTTTCAGTCGAACAATGCATTTATGAATAATGAGTTTTAGATTTCTTCATACTTTGCTCTGTAAGCCATATTTTGCAAAATATTTTTATTAAAATTTTAAATAAAAGTTGCTACATCAATCAGTCTTCTAAATCAATCATTAAAATTTACTGATTTATAAAATGAAAGAATATTATTAGGAAAACGCGTTCTTATAGAACTTTCAGTCCATTATCTTAAAGAATATTAATTTCAGGCCAATCAATGCCCGGAGTTACTTCAAGGTTAATGAATATGTGATTTAATTGAAAATTTTAGAACCCTTTACTCATGGCGAACCAGCTGGTCGCCAAAGGCGGCTATTCAATAATAAAAGTATTTTTAAGAAACTTGCGTCAATTCGGATTCGAACTTGCAAAAAGTCACTTTCAGTTCATAGCATTTTCCCCTTGAGCCCTTCAGTATGTGCTGTTAGAACAAGTTTCATTACAATATTTAAATATGTTAAACTTCTAACCCCTTTAAGATAAGATGTGCTTGCATTTCGAAATGTTTTGTGTTAAATTTTTTCCAAAAATAAATTTATTTCCAATTTTTCTTCTGAAGTCTGTACATTTTTATTCCCCTCCCCCAACAAATATTAATTATTTAATTACTTATGTCTTTTCAACAATCCTGGTTAATTAATTTGCTAAATATTTGAAAGTAAAAAAAAAAAAAAATCTTGAAAATATTATATTGTTCACAGTCCCCTTCTCTTTATTCTATAATTATCCACTTTCATCTACTGATTTTGACAAGCATGATCAGGCCTACTTTAAGGGAAATTTCATTCACCATCCTCTAATATTTAAAGATTTTTCTTAATTATGAATTTATTGAAATCTCATTCCACCAATTTTTAATCCATAAAGAAATTCAAGATTTTTTTTCTATCTTGAAATTATTTCGAATATGTAATATTGCTCGCCGATGCAACAAATCCGATACAAATATTTCAATACAGTTTTACTGATAGTTGTAATGGATGTTGAAGACATGTCGGATCGATGATCTTTCTAAAATCTCCGTTTCTCTTGCACAGAAACTATCTAATAGCATACAAATAAGGCAAAGCTTACATTTAAACTATAGTGAGAGTTCTGAAGTTGAGCTCAGCTGAAACTAATAGCCAGTGGAGAGTGTGGCAGACGTTCGAGGGCATTAACAATCGTCGATGTCTCTCTTCTGCATTTTTCTCTCTGAGCGCTTTGAATTGTTTCGTTTGTTTAATACCGATTTGCTGACATAAATGTAGGTAGACTATAGCGTCGTGTTGTTCCATAACTTTAGTTTTTCCCTAATTGCATTTTTTATTTCAAAATTTTCCGTAACTTTTTGGAACGTCTGACTAAATTCCGTAATTTCTGAATGTCTGGAAGGTTTTTACATTGCTTTTCAGCTACTAATTGAATTTTAAAGTTAGTTTTTCTAAATAATTAAAATTAATTATGAGGTTACAAATAGAAACACATAATTGTATATAATTCTCCAAATTGTGTGTATTATTTGTATTATTTCTGTTTTAATAGTATTGCTTGTAAAACAACGGTGTATAGTTGCTTATTATTTTTTCAAGAAATTTATTTTATAATAACTTTGATATTCTTAGACATTTCTAATAATATTACAATAACTCATATCTAATTGATGAAATTTTACTTAATTATTTTTGCCATAAAATTTATTAATAAATTAAGGATTGGTAAAAGCAGCTGAACCTTCAATTAGTATTAGACATGAGCTTCAGAGGACTTAAAAATTGAACAATTGATTAATAAATTTCTGTTGTCCCAATTGATTCAAAGCCCATAGATCTAAAACTTTTACTTTATCTCAGTTTCCTTACTTCTGAAATTCATCATAAGTTACAAATAAGGATACCTCTTCTGCTTCGTCTAACCTCTATTTTAAAAGTAAAATTTAGAACATCTGCTATCAACATATTCATACTACAATTTCTTAGAAATTCCATTTTCACATGATTGATAACATGTGGGATGATTGGGGGGGATGGGGACAACATCAATGGTTACATTTTCTATATTCATAAAAAATATGAAATAATATTCCCAAGAAATCCATTTATGAAGTGTTTTCCCATTTTTTAAATTAAAATATCTTGTGAAATCCATTATTATAGTCATCATCTATTTTGAAGTTGTTAAGAGTCTGTTAACTTAATCTGATCTATTCATCATATTTTATTGTGATTTTTTGCATCGACTTCAGCTTCTGAAGAGATGCAATCTTGTGCAAAATGTAGGTCTTAAAACTTGATGGAAAATTGTACAGTTGTGATTGAATTCCATTGTGTTATTTATTATAATTAATCTTTTAGTCTTAATTAATCACCATCATTATTCAGTAATGTAATCTTTTCATTTGTAATCGAATGATTTAAATTAATACGCTGTTAATTTTGAGGATTTTTGAATGTTGATTTTGATAATTTTCATTTATCAAATAACTTTCTGAATATAAAATATTATCGTTTTACTTCGATTGTCGAACTTATAGCATCTTTTAAAAATTATATATATTTTATTTAAATTATATTTCAATATATACAAATTTTTCGATTTCATTATTTTAAAAATAATGAGTGTGTCAAAATTGTAAATAAATTTCTACTTATGAGAAAATTTTTACCTTATAACTTCTTTACTTTCCAATAAAATTTCATTTAATTTATCAGGTTCAAACCTTTTTACCTTATTTTCAGATTTAGCGTCTTAAATACGGCTTCCATTTAATTTTCAAAATGCAGTCTGTCCATTTTTGCTTTTTCGATATAATTATATTTATTAATTAATAAACGGTGAGAAGCCTTCTACTTGAATAACGTTAGAGGCAAAAGACTTCATCTTAAAATTAACAAGTTGTAAATTTACCATTCATGTTACAAATGTCGAGACATGTACAAAACAGTATTAGCAATTAACAGTGTACAAAACCGCCATACAAAATCTAGCAGGAAGAGAGACTTCACACAACTACTGACGATTGTCCCACCAAACGTTTGCTATTCAACATTGTCTTCGCATTATAACTGTATGTAACTGCCGATCGAATTATACGATTGACACATGATACGATATTGCTGCAATATTTGACTCGAAGGGCGCAAGGTTCAATTCTTGATTTACAAATCGTTTGAGCTCCATTCAATGTTCTTTGTTGGACTGATTCAATTGACTAAACATCGAAATACTGGCTGCAGCGTAGTCTAACAGCATTTTAGAACTTTTGAAGCAGGGTACAGAAAGCTTCAGAAAGATCACTATTATTCGTCTCCCATTGGTCCTGTCTTCAAAATTCTCGGAGATTCTAGAATCGCCCATTTTCCAAGCACAGGAAAATCAATAAACATTTGTTTTTATCCAAATTAAATGAGTATATTATATTTGAATATTCAGATTCACCAATAAGAAATTTAGTATTTCAATGTATTCGATGATTGTGCCACAGAAGAAAAATTAAAAATCTGTTGAAGAGCAGTTCATTAGAGGAAGATAACAGAATGTTTAAATTTTTATCGCTATTTTATTATTCAACACCTGCCACATTCGAAAGAAATATAATTATTTTACTTCCTTTAATCTTCAACTAAGAGAAACCGTTGGTGAATTATGCTCGAGAGAGTTAAAACTATTATATAATAATTGCATTCGATAAATTTTATTCATGTTAGATTTAGTGAAAATATAATCTAGATAAAAAATAAAATTTTAAAGGTGAAAATCCTTGTGTTTTAAGGCT
Organism: Argiope trifasciata; assembly: GCA_026543055.1. Classification (NCBI taxonomy): domain Eukaryota; kingdom Metazoa; phylum Arthropoda; class Arachnida; order Araneae; family Araneidae; genus Argiope; species Argiope trifasciata. The sequence goes on from JAPMOQ010031596.1 coordinate 2,008,047, forward strand.
CTATTATGAAGTTTAAGGGTAATATTTCATTTTATAACTTTAATTCTTGTGTGTGTGTGTATATATATATATATATATATATATTATATTATAATATAATATAAATTTTATGTACTTTGGAAACGGCTCTAACGGTTTGGATCAAATTTTATATTTAGATAAGATTTTGCACTTTATCTCTAAAGGTGTGCCTCTTGAAAAATCGCGCTTTTACACACAAATTTTTATAACTAGCTATTAGAGGCTTTTTCTATCTGCTCTCATGCTGACAGTATTATATAGCGCCATCTCGTGAATTTTTGTGGTACTTGCTTTGGTGTCACAATATGACAACATACTGCTACCTGAAAATTTGGTGATATGGCTTTGATAAACGTGAGATGAGGTAAAATTGAAAAATATTCTATTTAATCAGTATTTGATTCACATTTTACTTGCCAAGTGAAGCTTGGTCTCATATATATTAGTTAACTGTTCTAATTTGAAGTATTCTTCTCTAATCACGAAATATTCAACCTTGTTACTTTCAAGTGCCAATATATTTCAAGCTTGTTGATTTTATTTATTTTTTATAACTCTGAGTGTAAATTTCACAAATTATCTTTGTATCTTGTAGATTTACTCATGATGATGGCATTTCAAAATTTGTCCTGCAACGACGTCGTATCTTCCTGACGAAAATTGATAGTCATGATGATGAAGGCAAGATCACTCCACTAGTTTGAAATATTGGATACATTGAAAGAAATTCCGTCTTCATGAAATGAAACAGAATAATTTCTATAATTCTATGTATTTACAATTTTTAAACTTTATTATATTTTTTGTTCATTAATTTATCTGTGTATACAAAAGTGGCACCTTATACACAGAATTGACAAAAATAACCATATTCTCTGCTAACAAATTCAGTGACATTGTTTTCATTCATATGAAGAGAAACTTTACATGTTTGTTATTTGAAGTAAGAGATTTAGTTTTTAGTAACGATTAAAATATTGTTTACAAATTGCAGCTGAAGAAATTGTACTATAATTAAATTCAAAGTGTTTTTTAAAACCAATGGCTTGAAAGGGATATTTTGTTATTTATACTAACAAGAATGCTGAACGTTTGGAGCATTTTTTTAGTTCAAATATTTCTTAATCATATACAAAAGAGAAACCGTGTCCATATGATATGATCAGTAAAACTTTTTTTCTGCTAAAATATTCAAAAATCCGCACTAAAGAAAAACATTTACATGTGACATTTTCAACAAATAATTTACTTTGCTATTTTATTTAAGACCCAATTTACAGATGCTTTCGAAAGATAAATTATTTGTGTGTCACATATATGATAAAGCGTTTCCTCGGCAGTAGAATTTGAAACAACTTTACGAATACATATGAAAGAAGATGATGCTTATGAGAAAAATCATTTACATATTACTTGTATGATAAAGCGTTTGCAGCATTTAAAAGCAGCTATACAGATGCACAAGAGAAAACTCGTTTGCATATCACCTGTGTAATAAAACTCTTTCTAGCTGTGTAATTTGAAAATACATTTACAAATGCATTCAAAAGAGAAGCCGTATGTCTGTATACCGCGCGGTAAAACAATTTTTTTACTGAAAAATTTAAAGGCACAACTATCTACAGAAAAGAAACTACCATTTACTTGTAATGTATGTAAAAAGAAATTTGCTCAGGAGGGTCAGCTAAAGAAACATTCATGTTCCCTTATGGAAAAAAGTCATATCTGTTGCGTTTGCGATACAACATTTTCGACGGCAGGGTCTCTAGCAACTCATCTGTGTGTAAATGCGGAAGAGAATTCCTTTGCCTGCGACGTGTGTGAAGATAAGTTCTCTCAGGAGAATGAGTTGAAGAATCATTTATTAACACATACAAATGAGAAAGTTTGTGATTCTTGCAATCAAACCTTTCCCACTGCAGAACTTTTAAAAAGTCATGTGTGCTCACAGACGGAAGAGAAGCCTGTAGATTGTGATTTAAGCCAAAAAATAGACGTAGTTTTGTATTCAAAAAAGAAACCATTTGTATACGCATGTGATGTATGTAAGAGGAAATTTGCTTATCTAAGTAGTTTGAAAGCGCATCTGCGTACTACACATACCAAAGAGAAGCCTTTTGCTTGTGACCTATGTGTAGAAGTATTCTCTCGGGAGAATCAGCTGAAGGAACATTTCTATCAGGAACATAGTGAAGAAAATATTATTTCCTGTGATTTTTGTGATAAGACATTTGCAACAGAAGAACTTTTTGACTGTCACATGTGTTCAGAAACAAATGAGAAATCTATAGATCGTGATTTAAGGAGTGAATTTCGCTTACCTTTCCATTCAAATAAGAAAAGATATGCATATGAATGTGATGTGTGTAAGACGAAATTTGCTTATGTAAGTAGTTTGAAACAGCATTTACGATTGCATACAAAAGAGAAACCATTCGCTTGTGACAAGTGTTTAGAAGTATTCTCTGAGGAAGATCAGCTAAAGGAGCATTTATTTACACATACGGAAGGAAAATCTGATGTTTGTGATATTTGCAAGAAAACGTTTTCCACTGCAGAACATTTAGAAAGTCATTTGTGCTTGCAAGAGAAAGAGGAACCTTCTCTACCAAGAGAAACAGTAGATTGTGATTTAAGTAATCAAACATCCTTATCTATGCCTTCAAGAAAGAAGCCATTTGCATATGAATGTGATGTGTGTTGGAAGCAATATGTTCATGAAAGTACTTTCAAAACACATTTGCTTACACATGCTCAAGAGAAATCATTTTCTTGTGATGTGTGCTTGGAAGTATTTCCTCAGGAGAATCAGTTAAAGGAACATTCGTGTAAATATGCAGAAGAAAATCTTATTGCCTGTGAGATTTGCCATAGGACATTTATCACAGAAAAACTTTTTGACTGTCATTTGTGTGAACGTGCAAAAAAGAAACCAATGAAACGTAAATTAATTAGTAAAACACCTTTGCAACCTAACAAAAAGCAATATGCATATGAATGTGATGTGTGCAAGAAGAAATTTATTTATGCAAGCAGTTTAAAAGCGCATTTACGGACACATATTAAAGAGAAACCTTTTGCATGTGATATGTGTATAGAAGTATTCTCCCAAGAGAATCAGCTAAAGGAACATTTATATACGCATAAAGAAGAAATTCCTATTGCTTGTGATTTTTGCCATAAGACATTTTACACAGAAGAGCTTTTACACAGTCACATGTGCTCAGATACAAAAGAGAAACCTGTAGAGTGTGATTTAAACAAGGAAAAACACTCGCCTTCAAAAAAGAAACCATATCCATGTAAAGTTTGTAAAAAGAAATTTGCTGATGTAAAACAATTGAAAGCTCATTTAAAGATCCATAAAAAAAAGAAATTGGTTACTTTTGACAAATATATAGAGGTATTTTGCGAGGAGACTCAGCTAAAGGAAAAATTTATTGTTTGTGATTTCTGCTATAAAGGATTTCCCACTACAGAACTTTTGGAAAGACATTGTTGCTCACATGCGAAAGAAATTCCTATAGTGCCCGATTTAAGCGGTAACACATACTTACCTATGCATGCAAAAAAGAAACCATATGCATGTGAAGTGTGCAAAAAGAAATTTGGTTATGAAAGTAATTTAAAAACTCATTTAAGGATGCACGTCAAAGAAAAACCATTTGCCTGTCATTTATGTATTGAAGTATTCTCTGAGGAGAGTCAGTTAGAGGCACATTTATGTGCACACGCGAAAGAAAACACTAATGTCTGTGATTATTGCAGTAAAGCATTTTCCACTCCTGAACTTTTAAATAGTCATTTGTGTTCGCGTGCGAAAGAAAACCCCTCGTCCCGTGCCACCAGCACTAAACACTTACCTACGCAATCGAAACAGAAAAAATACGCACGTGTGAAATGTGACAAAAAATTTACTGGGAAATCTAAGTTGGAAACACATTTACAGACGCATGATAAAAAGGAATTGATTCCTTGTTATGTGTGTGAAAAAACATTTTCTCAACGGAAACATTTAAAGATGCATATGCGGACGCACAGGAATGAGACCTTGTATGCTTGTGACTTTTGCGTTGAGATCTTCTCCTCAGAAGAACTTTTAGAAAGTCATTTAAGCTCTCACGTGGAAGGTAAACAGACAGCGCCTGGTGCTAGCAGTAACGCACATTTACCCATAAGCTCAAAGGAGAAAAAATTTGCATGTAAATTGTGTGGCAAAACATTTTGGTGTGAGAGTATTTTAAAATCGCATTTAAAATTGCATGGCACGGATAACAAACGGTTTCAATGTTACGTGTGTAAAGAGCAGTTTCCAGATAATGGATATTTAAGAATTCATTTACGGTCGCATGGAAAATGGGATTTGCATGCTTGTGACGTTTGCAGTGAAACATTTCCCACATCAGAACTTTTAGAAAATCATTTATTCTCGCATAAGAAGGAGGAGGAACCTGTAGCATCTGATTGTAACGATAGTGAAAATCAATTATCTAAGTATTTAAAACCGAAGTCCTATACATGTAAAGTGTGTAACAAGAAATTTAAATATGAATGTAGGTTAAAAGCACATTTCCCGACGCATACCAAAGAAAAACGGGTTCAATGTGAAGTGTGTGAAAAAACATTTCAGAAATGTAATTTAAAGATACATAAACGAACGCACTTGAAAGAAAAATTGTTTAAATGCGATAGTTGCAAAAAGGGATTTTCCACGCCAGAAATTTTAGAAAGTCATTTATGTCCGTGTGCGAAAGAAAAACCTACAGAGCATGATTCTATCGGTGAAAAACATTTACCTACACATTCAGAAGGTGGGCCACATGCATGCGATGA
>JAPMOQ010031596.1:2022151-2037153 GCA_026543055.1 Argiope trifasciata
CCACATGTCATTTATATATTTTATGAAGGTTTAAGGCGATATTAACATCTTTAGGTGTACCGTTGGTAATTTCAAGTATATTCATTAATTATTGTGCTATTGTTATTCTATGAAAAATCGAGCTTACTAATCAATTTCAAATTTCATAGGACGGAATTATTTTGAACAGTAGGATTATTTCTGGTACTTCTTTGATAATGTTATTCCAGACAAAAACCTATTAAATATTTGCGATAATTTTCATAAACGAGTCTTCGAATTAAATAAGAGCACTAATTGAATAGCTCCAAGTTTCGAACTTGGCGATAATTGAGGAACCGATAGTGCAGAAGTGACATGTTATTTTCATTATATCTGGAGAGTGTAAATACAGCGAAATGTTAACATATCACAAATTGATTTTCGAAGAGTCATGGAAAATCAGAAACAGATTAATATGGACAATGATAACTGGTTTACTGTTGAGGTTATATGGAACGCCAAGCCTTAATGTTTTTATATTCGAAATTAAAAGGAATTTTTGTTTGGCATAGAGTTTGTACTGGATTGAATGAAAGATCATAACAATGTCCCAGGAAATCAGGAGGCCACGGTGGCCTGGTGGTAAGGTCTTGATTTCTAAATCGGAGAGCTGCAGGTCCGAGGCCCGATTCCACCGAAGAACCGCCATGTAAGCCGGTCTGGTGCACGTTAAATCCGTCGGGGCCAAACGCCCTCCAGCTGGTTTGGAAGTTTGGAGATGGGGATGACAGCTCAGGTAGCCTCGTCATCTAACCAAGGTTCAAAAATAAGAGGTCTGTCTCAAAATAGCCCTAGTATTGCTTCAGAAAAGGGACATTAATATAACTAAATCAAACTAAACTATACCCGGGAAATAAGTTCACCTATTAAAACACAAAGTTAGCAAAAAATCAAAGGCAAAGGAATGACTAGTCTGTCATCTTGCTCTTAAGTGAAATGCAAAATCTCTGAAGAATTTTCCATAGTTTTGCAATAGAGAGTATGAGAAGGATCAAGCTCTATATGTATTTAATGGCTACAGTAGTTTTCTTTTATTTATTAAATTTTTAAATTTATTTTAAACTTTTTTTTCTAAACAGCACGCACGATAAATACAGATTTAAAATACTTGATTCACTTTTTTGATCCGCTAACCATAATACATTTAAATTCCTACTTATTTGGATGTTTTATTTGAGAAAACTTTCAGTGCATCACAAAGTCGCATTGTTTAAAACCTCAAAGAAAAGTAGTAATTTGAAATGTCTATGGAATAAAACACACACTTGCAGATTCTGAGAGAGTTTGTGTAACTATTCAAACCAGATCTGAAGTGTTTTTGCTTTCGCCAGTTGGATAGACATGATTTTAATATTTTTTCAGTGATTTGCTATTTGGGAATTTCTCCTGTTTTTGGTTTCTTGTTTAGATTGGAATTGGCTGATGTTTGGCAGCCCTTATGTTCCTTTTACACACTTAAATAACTGTATTAGGTTTTAAAAAAAAAATATTTCTGGATTTATCTTTATATAGAACCAGTTTTAATGTATCGTAAATGGGTTAGTTCATATTTATAATCGGCGGAGCATGGCCAAGTTCAGCTTTTGTGCCAAAAAAATTAACCAACCAATTATATTTATAATCAATACATTTTAAAAATTTAGTACTTGTATTTGTTTTATATTCAATAAATTTTACATTTTATATTTTATTATAAAAATTTATTAATTCCATAAAATTTCTTTCTTTGCCAAAAATGATCATGGGTTGTCCTTTTCAGGTCCAAGACTTTGCTGGAATTCTTTCAGTTGGTTCAGTACGGGTTGATTAGATTAATATGTTGATCTGAATTTTGATTTTTTTAAAATTATTTGTTCAGTTTGATAATTATGCTTCATGGCTAGATAAATATAGAGTTTATTAATTATCTTTCAAGAAGCAAAATTTACTAATAATTGCATAAGTAAAAACTCATACTTTGAAAGGGATCTGAATTGATGCATCTCTATAACTTAGAAATAATTCGATAAATAAAAAAAATTAGCAGTAAAAAAGTATTTTTTGTTATAATTGAATTTTTTTATATTCCTGATAATAAAGAAGAAAAAAATATTCTATTTAATTAAAACTAAGTTTTAAATTTTAGTAATTTTTCATTCAATCTACATTTAATTGACTCGGAGGCTATAGTTAATACAACTATCTTATGCAAAGTAATGCAGCTGCTCCAATAAAATCTATAATATAATGCATACAATGACTTGTGACATTATCAATTAATATAATTTTTGAGGCATTTTATTCTTAAATGGAATTATGGCACTATTATTTTTTCAACATGCAGATATCTCAACGATTTCGTTTAGTCCTTTCGCTGTCTTCACCTTTTTGTCAATGAATAAATCCAGAATTTACTCTTAAATTTACAACTACCATTTTGTCATGTTGACAACTACTATTTAGTCATGATTGATTAAACTTCCTCAATCTTTATAAAATTAGCCAAAATTTCACAACTTATAGCGATAAGAAAAGTTCGCTATTGTTATTTTCAGAAACATTCAATTTTTGCTTTATTTAAATAAAAGTTTCAACTTTTTCTAGAATGCCACATTTGGTGAGTTATGGTTTAAAAAAAAATGTATGATTACGCTACACAAAAAAAAAGTCTTTTAGAATTTCAGCAATATAAATGCATTCATCATTAAAATATACAGAACAAACTTTATATACTCTGCTAAAATAAAATATCCAAATAATTAATGTTTTCTCTAATGCTTAAGTATATGATGTATATTCCAACGCACTCTTATAATACATCTTCGATTAAAAGTAGAAAATGGAAAGTAGTTATTGTTTTAATATTTCATAAATTTATCGTTCTTAAATGGAAAAGAATTCTAAGTAGAAATTTCTTGATTGCTTATTTCTCAAGGAAAAATAGACATTCACTTTCTATTTAATTAAATAGAGTAAATTTCAAAAAAAAAAAAATCAAATATTTTAATTTCTCCAAATATTTGAGCCTACCTTTCTTCTCCCGCCCCTACATCTTTCGCAATTGTAATACAATTGTGGTTATATCTTAATAAGACAGATAACATCTAAGGGACATGAGCATGCTTTTGTCCAGTGGCATGTTACTGGCTTTCAAACCCAAAGGTCCCAGGTTCTATTCCGGGACAATTTCACCTTCCACACAATCATCTTTACAGATCAGTTAGCTCATCTTCTAAGTTTAGTTTGGTTTAATGGCACAAGGCCCAGTTTTGGTCATATTGCTCCAAATGTTCGTTATTTTGTAGACCATAATTTTTTTTTAAAAAAATTACTGTTAGAATCAAACCATTTTATTAAGTTGTGTATCAGTAAAGAAAGAAGAAAATATTAGCATTAGGATCTCATCTTTCAAGAATTACCTACATAAGAAGCCTTCTTTGCTCAAAAATTAGTTTTACGTGATCATTTGGATAAATTGGAAGAACTTTTCATAGCTAAACTATTTACGATAATATACGTTAGTAGAATGCAATCATTTTCTTGCCTTTTTTTTATATGCACAGATTGTCTACAAAGACCCCAGTTTTATTAAAAGTACGTATCTACTTCGCTAGCAGTGATAAATGTATTAAAGAATAAATCTTTTTGATTTTCAATAGATCTATTGAGATAAGTGGCAAATATTTTTATGTGAGCCATAGTTTATCTGTTTTACATGCGACGAATTCGTATATAATTGAATGGTAGCATTTTGATATTTATTTCAATACATTTCTTTTCAAAAAATTTGTCATCTGTTTTGTATCAAATGATTATTCTGTATCAATTTTCTTTGAAATTTTATCCTTATATTCATTATCTATACTTATAATAAAGCTCAATGTGTGTGTGTGTGTGTTGGCACTCTACAGACCAGACCGTTGGATCTACAGTTACCAAATTTGGTACATGTATACTTTGGAGGACGGGAATGTGCCCCTCGGAGCCCTTTTTTCGAATTTTTAATTAGAATTTGAATTAATTAAAATTTAAGTGAAATTTCGACGATTTTCCGCTATAACTTCTGAAAATATAATCGCACAAACATGATTTGTACATCAATTTAAAGATTAAAAAATTAGCTTTCTAATGGTATCTTTGTTTTAATGTATAACTTAAGCTTCTGTTTTTAACGAATTTTTAAAGAAATATTTTAACCATGTTTTACAACAATATATTTCGGACAAAGCAATAAAATTTAATCTGCACGAGCACGTCAAGGGGGATAAATTAGGTTTTATCAGCGTGTTGCCATCCTATTGACGGAAGTTCAAACTAAAAAAAAAAAACTATCATTACAAATTAAATCTAAAGAAATGCAACTTTTAGCACGTGACTGGATAAAATAAAATAAATATAATATGTGACATTTTCTAAAATAAATAATGAACGAGCAAAGGGAAAAAAAAGCTTTTATTAAACTGTTGAAATCATACTGACAGAAGTTCAAATTAAATAGAAAAAAATAAAAATAAATTAACTATGACTGCAAATTAAATCGAAAAAAAAAAAATGTGAAAATTTCAAAAAAAATTTCATCCGCGTGATTGGATGAAATTAAATAAATATTAAATGTTATGTTTTCTAAAAAAGAAATACAAGACAAAGGTTTCTATGATCGTTTGCAACATCTATATCATTAATTTAGTAAATCAGTGTTACGTGACTTTCGAAGTTTAAGTATATCTGGCAGAGAAATTATAGAGAGAGCAAGGCACATAAGTATTTAATTGAAATTTTAGACCCCATTACTCTTGGCGAACCAGCTGGTCGCCAAAGGCGTCTAGTAAATTATAAAATAAAAATAATTATTTCTTTTAAGTATTGTTTTGACCTTTGGGTAAAACTTATTCAATTTGTTTACCATCTGTATGGTTGATAAAATGAGGTGCAGTTATCCAAGCCCATGAATAATCACTAAAGAAATGTTTCTACAATCCATGTTTAATCACCCAGAATGTCGCCAAATATTTCATGTCAGTCTGTTGACCATCTTCGCCATTAATATATACTTATAATAAACCTTATTGTGTGTGTGTTGGCACTATACATGCCAGACCGCTCCACCTAGAGCTACCAAATTTTTCTTTATAACTAAAAGATGTATAAAATTTAGACTTAATAATGTTTTATGTTACATTTATAAACCAAAATAAAAAATATACTATTATTTTTCGTGACATTTAAATCTTTTTAAAAGTAAAACTAAAAACTGAATTTTATGATAAATCTAAGTAATTTTTGGTGAATAATTCTTGAAATATTACATAAATTATTGTAAGTATTCAGTAGTATACATGAGGATTCTCTTTTACTTATATTTTTAAAAAAATGTCTGGTTTCGATAAAAAAAAATGTTTTTATATCAATTTGCAGTTTAATCATTTCTACTTTAATATAAAGTTGAAATTTTGTGAGAGCTGACAGATAATTATAGTATATTACGGGCTTAAGGCTTTTGTAATTGCTTTATGTCGTGTCCGTGTTTCCACGGAAAGGGGGTGCAGTAGTTTCTGAGGGTAAAGACCCCTGAGCACCCAGAGGGCAGAAATCAAACTTCTAGCTCAAATGAAGGTGGCACACACATTCGCTTGCACAACCCCTTTTTACAGGGAGGCTCATTCATACATCCCACAGATAGAACGCAGAACAACCATGCTGAACCGGGATTCAAACCCTGGATGCCCAGATCACGTGTACCCCTATGCCAGGACGCCGGCTTATAATTGCTTGAGTGAATTATATGACTATTAAAATTTGAACCTCAAAAATATTTTGATGAAGCAGCTATTGAAAGGCAAGTTACATAAAGTATTTAATTGACAATGACGAGTCACATAAGGTATTTAACTGAAAATTTTTAAGAGCATTAAGATTGGCTAACCGGATGGTCTCCAAAAGCGGCTAGAACAAGAATAAATAAAAGAATACTTTCACATTGATATGTTAAATTTTTAAACTTCAGAAGTTTTCTTCAACCTGATAAAAATTATTGCTGTAAAATATATTGATACAATTTATTAAAATCATATTGTTTTAGAATTTCATTAACAAATTAATCAGGCAAAGTATAATTTTCTTAGAATTCAGACAAAAAATGTCAATACTTTCCGTGATGCTTTTACAAAAATACATTTTAAATGATGCAATATTTGATATTTAGATGCGCTGAAAAATATAATTTTTTTATAGTCATAAATTTTTGACGGTAGTATTTTCATTTTTGAAAATACTCATCTTAATATGATAATATATTGATTAGTAGTTACATTTGGGAAATGATACGTAATCCATATTTTTTAATTGATACATCGACGACAATGAAAAAGAAACTTATTTGTTTGTGTTTTTATAAAATTTCTATTCGAAAAATTATTTAAAATTATATAAATTATTTATCTGAACTTCCTATTTCCCTTATTTTATCTTTTATTCTATCGATAACTTAATAATTACTTAATTTTGGAGAGAAAGCTTTGCGCAGTAATTATATATATATATATATATATATATTGCATCATTCGATTGTATTAGTACATTAATGATAGTGCACGATTAAAATTTTTGATAAACCCTTATTTAGTTTATTTATTATTTATTATTAGTTATTAGATTTAAATAAAAAAAATATAAGCTCATCACATTTCTAACTATCATCTCAAAATAGGAAAAGATTTTGTATTACTTACTAAAAAAAGATTACATTGAAAAGAATTCATGTATAAAAAACAGTATGTAGCATTTCTAAATCAAATATAAAACACATATACGAAAACTAATAATAATATTTTATATGATTTATTCCTGAGTAACTGTGAAAATATTATGTTAATATATATCAAAATATTATGTTAATAAAGTTTAATTTCTCAATCTTTTTTCACAGAAGCCTTTAGGATCTTGGAAAGTTGCTCAGCTGAAGAGATTTGAGGCCTTATGGATAAAACGACATGGTGATTTCTGCTGATTTTCATATCCAATCTGGAAACCGAAGAATATATATTATTGTTATATGGATGTTGTCTTTAATATTTAATTTAATGATAATGACGGCGTAAAAAAATAGCAACTTTATTTTACAGAAACTTTAAGAAGAAAAATGAAAAAGACACAGTTGCAATTTCTCGGGAACGCATAATAAATCAGCTCGCAGGATTTCGCAGCTTAAACTGTGACGTCATTTTGATAAAAGTAGGTCCACTACAGTTTTAATATTTGTTTTTTCAATATTATTTTACACACGAATTCAACAATTTTGACGAATTCAACCCATTTTATATATCTAAATTAAAATTTTGCATCAAAACATCTATTAATTTAATTAGAATTTCAATCGTCGGGATCTTGCACATGCGCAGGAATCATACTCATTTTTAGCATTGTGCATTTAGGCGAGATCTCCATCTCATTTGAAATGGTTAATCATGTTAATTAGGAATCTTCGAACCTTGCGGTGGTTAATAGTCATATGATCTGGTGGACATTAACCCCCCGGGGGGCACCCCGAAATGAGAATGAGATGCTTCTGGAATGATGGTCGGATCTCGCCAACCCGGTGGGTACAATAAAAGGTGTGAACCTCCTATCGATGACGGGACATACTTCATTCTGGAAGGGTTGTACCGTGGCCGATGATGGCCTTTAGGACTCAATCACAGTTCACACCAGTGTTGCTGTAGCGGCTGTCTGGCCATTCAATCTGCGTGGTTAATCCGTGTGCCTTAGAGGCGGGTCGGAGGTGAGTGATATGATCTGGTGGACAGAGCGACATGTTACTTTACGCCGCCTTTTTGGTGGGTTTTGGTTTAAGATTGGAAACTTTCGAATAGAACTATATATTTTACTTATTCTGTTTTTTTAAACTTTTTCACATGCTAATTCTACAGATTCTACGAATTTGACCTATTTTTGTATTTCAAAAATAACGTTTTAAATCAAATTATATTTTTGAGATCAGCAACGATAAATAATTTTAGTCACATTTGATGATAGTATATAAAAAGAAAATTCGTACCACTGCTGAAAGTGTTTTTTGCTCTTGAACTAACCATGAAAGCTATCAATAAGCAATTTTGAATTACAGTAAAATATTGCGAACAGAAAGGGACACTCACATGTAGTCGGGGAAAAAATAACGAAAAAGTATCTAAAAGGAGATCAAATCAAGATCAAAAAATGAAGAATCCAAAAAATGTGCTCATCCTTCCACGCCTCACTTCTAAGCGACGTTGCAAAGTGATAGTCTCGAGATACTAAATCGAACAACAGACCATGATTCGAATATAATTTCGTCCACAGTCGACATTCCGAAATCGAGAAAGCACATTTGCGCCGAATTGTGGATTAACCCATTTGCATCATTAGCGTATATATACGCTCAATTTTCCTTGTCACTATCACTGGAGCGTATAGATACGCTGCATCCTACTATATGCTATGTATATAATAGGATATATACCATATTCCTATTATATACTATATACCTATATGCATCCCACATTTCAAATATTACCACACTGAACAAAATGACTGACAAACACTGCCCGAAAATGATTTTTTTTCTACTTTTCTACTATTTTACACCTAAATATGAAATAAAAATTTTTCCGTGATATGGGCCTTTTTTCCCATTTTCATATGATGCAGATGGGTTAAATTAATCTAATTAAAATTATTATCCTATTTTGAATCAACACGAAGACTATTTTGGGGAGTTCGTAATTCTTAATTGTAGTAGGATGATAAGGACAATTTTCTGGGCATGATTTTCAAACTTTCCTGCCAAAAATGTGAAAAGGAATTTTCTTCTCCGTATCATTGCGCTCACACTCACGATGAAGCAGATTTGAAACCTGGGTCTCCAATATCGAAGCTTAGACCTAACAAACAGGTAGTTTTATTTGAAAGATTTGTCACTATTTCTTCTTAAGGTATCCGACTATGTTCGGAGGAAATTTTTGAAAAATTGGATTTTTTTAAAACTATGATTTTTAGATGTGTTGTAAATTATAATATAAAATACTATAAATGCAACAAAAATTATTTGAAAATATAATATATTTTGAGAAATTAGGAAAACGTGTAGTATAGTTTAATGAAGTTTAACTGAAACGGTTAACACTCTACGCAAAATTGTAATGCAGCGATCCTATTTTTCTTTGCACACAAATTATAGAATCAAAAACTAAGAATGATGTTGAGATGCAAAGGTTACATGCAAAAACATACGTATATATGCATTTTCACCCCTAAATTCACAACTTAATTTTACTAAAAACACCGATAAATGAGAAAGTATTTATCCAACAATAGAACCTTAGGTACACTTCGTTGCCCCTATTAGTTAAAGCATATGCTGAAATTGTTATGTAAATATCTCTGTTAGTTTTTGAGATATCATGTTAACGAGGGAGAAATTTTATGAAAAATGAAGTTCAGAGAAAATTGAAGTTAAAAACACATTTTAGCTTAAAAATATGTGACCTTAGATGGTAAGTCAGGCCTTCCTTTTCCTAGAAGAGATAAACTGTTTTGGAAAGAGAAAGTCTAAACTATAAGAAATAAGAATTTAAAAAAAAAATCGCCAATGTGGTCGATAACCAGCGTTTTTAACGTAGTCGGATACCTTAAGGTTTATCCACACACAGCCAATTATTAGGTTCCAGTAAGTCGCGCATGTTCAGAAATAAGATTGTGCACTAGCTGGTTTAGTTTAGTTTAGTTATATTAACGTTCCGTTTTAAAGCAATACGATGGCTATTTTGGGACCTCGCCATTTTGAACCACGGTCAGATGACGAGGACGACACCTGAACTGGCGCCCCCTCTCCACACCAGCGAGAGGACGTTTGACCTGACAGATTTAATGTGCAAGAATCAAACGACGGTTCTTCGGTGGAATCGAGTCTCGAACCTGAAACCCTCGGGTTCCGAAGAGGAGACCTTACCGTGCACGCGCTAGAAGAGAGCATAATAGCAAGTACTTATCACGACAGGACAAGTACTTGCTACTGTACAGTTTCTTCACATGCGTGGTTTTACTAGACATATTATAACTGGCTGAGTGTAAATCAGCCATTAAGCAACGTCCACATGACACCAATTTCGCCCGCATCATATGACCCCAGTCAATGCGGCAATGAGAATTGCTTGTATTATCAGGACAACCATTTGTCACTGTCTCATTGCTATCACATGAGGCTTCTTGAAGTAGGCGCTAGCTACTGTGCGCAATAGCTGGCGTGTGAATGATAATTTTTATGCCTTAAAGAATACACAAATCTAATACATAAAAATGAATATTTGTTTGTAGAATATAATAATAAAAATAAAATAAATACTATTTATGCTTCTCCTTTATAAATCCTTCCATTTTAATGAATGTTTTCATTGCAGACAGGAAAAATATTCCTCGTATCATTCTTAACTAAACAAGATAACTATTTCAAATACCAAATGATATTTCAAAGATTATTTCTTCTGTGGTAGCAACGCACCGGGTACCAGCTAGTAGTAAGGTAGGTTCTCACGAGGCTAATTATTGTCCGCAATAGAATATCACGCCTACTTCTGGAAAATCACGTGACCCCAACGGGACAATGGCAAATAATTATCCCGTCAGGACAACCGTTGGCCATTGTCCCAATGACGTTGTTTCATTTGCTCATACGAAGACAATACAAGGGCAACAGCAAAGTGGCAACGATTGCGAGCAAGAATAAGCCTCGTGTGAACTCACCTGTAGATAGCTGATGAAGTTTTGTCACCTGGAGTCACGTGGCTTTTCGTCTCGACCAACGAGTACCCAAGTGTAAACATAACCTGATATGAATAATTTCACTATAACACAACTGAAGGAAATGAGGGAAGTTTACGCCTAACAGTTTTAAAATCTTGAACAATAAATAGTAATTCAACAATGCCAAAAAAATTTTTTCTTCTTCCGCTCCCTTATCTAGAAAGGCGGTTAACCAGCCCGGCAGATATTGTTCGATACAGTTACATAGTTCAAGATTCAATTTGTTACTTAGATTTAGAACTATCCAAATTTTACACTCTTCCAATTTATTCTACGAATAACTCAACAGCCTGTGTATCAAGAAGTGTGATAAACACTGAAGAGAAATGTCGGAAGGTTCTTGAAAAAAGAAGATACCTTCTCTACCAACTGCATTTGGACGTAGCCAGCGGAAGAGAAGGGAATTTAAAGGAGAACTCGCAGAATGAAAATGTATCGTTCAAATCTTATTATCCTCTCATATCCAAAATATACATAGAAGAAGGATTCTATGTCAGGACTCTGCAACGATTCATCAAGTATATATTCACTCGCTCACATCAAGTTCATCAAGTACCCATTTCATCAAGTATTCATAAAGTAGGAGTTTTAAAATGGTTTTTAAAGCATTTCGCTGCGAAAACCGCATATGACATTCCAGCTTATATTGTTAACTACTGCGTTGAGTGCATGCATCCTGGATTCAACGACCCAGAATTCGCGAAGGAGTGCTTCAGAAAGTTGGATTTTACAAATTGGTTGCTTTTCAATGAAAGGCCTCAAGGTGTTGGAAATTTGCTTTATCAAATCCACTTGTTAGGCAGGAAAACAGAACATATGCATTGGAGTTGTTTCGTCATGGAACGATGTCTTGTGCATCCATCCCTCTTATATGCTGGTGACATTTTAAAGTTCAGAGACACTTTTAGGTTCCGCAGTGACATACATAACTACTTATTACGCAAAGTTTTAAAAAGTTTTCGTAGTTCGTAAGTATGATTCGATTTACATATTTCTTTTTCTGAAATTGCTTTAATTGGAACTAAGTTAATATGCATTAAATATATTTTTTTATATGAATAACATAAACATGTTAAGGTTGATAATATCTACCAATTTCTTGAAATAAAAATCGTTCAAAATGCTTTACAATGTTGGCCGTTATCTCTAGAGCATCTCTTGACTAGTCGGTGGTCATTTAGAAATGATATTTCGAAATGTTAACCCGGTTTTTATTTAAAAAATTAATGGAAGTATTAAAATTTTCGTCGAGAAGCAAGAGAAGTACTTCTATACGATTTTAAATTTTAAAAACATAAGTATTTCAGTGATATTGATATTTTCTTTTTTACTTTTTATTTACGTAATACAGAGAAAGTAAAATAGTCGTCAAAAAATTCGAATTCATGATTTTACAAATCTCCGCATTTAAAGCTCAATGGGTTCGAGAGCATGCTTTGAGGAAATATTCTGTCTGTATCTGAAAAAGATAACTCAGAAACGCTTTGTACTAAATGGTCAAAATTTGACATGCGGTCTTGGCACAAAATTTGTAGATTTGTATCAAATTTGGAGCAGAATTTTTTTCAGAAGTGTGCTTGCCTAGCTGTTCGATATATGCAAACATAATAAATATAAAAGGAAGAAAAATTAGTCGGGTAAAACTCTGTATACACAGATTTAACATGTCTAGTATAAAATTTTGAAACAAATCCAATATGGAATTGGTCATCTGATCCTCTGTATGTTCAGAAAAAAGTAAACGTGATATCTTAAAGATGGAATTACTTAAATATATCAAATTCCGTATGGGATTTTGTGACTACAATAGTAGTTCTTTGTTCAATGTAGTTTTATGCAAATTCTTTTTGTTTGTTTCAATTAGTTGGGAAGAACACAAATTCGATTTTTGGATTCTATTAACAGCATTCCAGGAATAAATCAAATAAATAATATAATAAATCAAATTACACTAAAGAAACTTAAAAATGCTGAATTCTTGTCAAAGATTGATATTTTTAAATCATTTTATGCCAGTGCTATGCAAGACTTTCTCTAGTGTGATGTCTATATTAAAAATATGAGAAATTTTGGGTGACATTTTTGGTGGTCTTTCTCTAATTTCAAAATGATTAAAATATGTTGCTACAATACTTTTCATTTCAATTAGATGCAGGGAGAGCCTTAGTGCCTAGGCACTTCTACTCAATTTGAGGTAATAAAAAGCAGGACAAAAAAAAAAAAAAAAAAAAAAAAAACAGAAGTAATCTAGCATTGGTGTGCCGGTTAAGCAGAGGAAAGATTGCTTAAAAGAATTTGTGATGCAAACTAAAGCACTTCATAAGATGCAATTTAAATTTCTCAAGAAGCAATGGAGGTTTAAATGACAAAGTCCATTTGGTAGTAGAGTAAGGAAAGGCGTATTTCCCATTGCAGTTGGCATAGTTAATTTGCTTCTTGATTGTGGGAATTTCATGAGTTTTGAATTGACAGAAAAGTTTTCTTGAAAGTTCTTTCCAGAAATCACCGAACTTTGGAGTTTTAAGATCGCTGTGTAAAATATCATTCCGAATAAACCAGGGAGCATTGGTAATGGTTCAAATTCTGTTCCGGGTGGTTTTAGTTGAAAGTCTCCAAATTTGAGCAGCATAAGGGAGGATAGGTTTTAAAATTTGTTTATATAATATTTTATTCTTAAGTGAGAAAAGAGAACGTTTGTCAGTATCCTTAACCTATAACTTTAGCTACATAACTTCTTTTTACTGTTGTTAATATGACTTCTTAAAGTGAGTTTAATGTCTAAGATCAGACCAAGGTATTTTACTTCTTTTTGCTAAGACAGATTATCTTCAAAGAATGAGAGTGTAGGTAACGGCTTCTTTAACTGCTCTTTCCCAAATATGACAGCATGAATTTTTTCCGTATTTACGGCAATATGCCATTTCCTGCTCCAGATATCGATATCCAGAAGTCCTTTTTTTTGCTACCATATTTTCACATGCGTGTTGTGCCAATATTAAATTGGTTTTTTATATTTAAAATTGTAAGTTATTGCTTGTCAAATTTTTCAGAGTAATATAAAGAATACCTAATACTTTATAACTTTACAGTATTGTGGATTGTAGGTTCAAAATTGCAAAGTAAATTAATTGGATAGTACTTCCTGAATTGTCATAATTACCCTCTTGAAATGTTGGCAATCTTGCACAGTTTTATAATTATATGTAGATGTAAATACACCTTATATATCGGCATTAAAACTAAAGTTTTGTGAATATCCTCGTCTGAAGAATAATTACTAAAATATTTTCAGGAATTGCTTCTACTATTAAGGTTTCTATCGAATGTATTGTATAGCAAGCACACATGCAACTGAAGAATGTTGCATACAAAATAATTTAACATTAGCTTTATTAAATTGCATTTTTTATGTTCTCTCATAAAAAATATAAACACGTTTATAACATGTAAATAACATTTTTACTCTTAAATTTCGATTTTATTTCGTTATACAAAGCACATCAATCTGAGATAGCCCATTTTCTCTAAGAAACTTTGGTTATGTCATTTCCTATATTCATAACTCCTTAATTTGCTAATTTACCTAACTTGCTAATTATATGATACATCCTGTCTGGAATTTTTATTGCTATTTTAATTCTTATAATACTATAAAGAACATCTGAGAGGTTCAGGAGTTTCTGATGTTTGCAATTGAAATTATTTCTTTCACTTATTTAAAGTTAAAAATTCAGGAATTTGATACGCGAATCTGAAAATGTATACTGAGGGAGTTGGAAATATAATTCGATGCATAATTATTCACTTAATACATGGACTGTTTATTACACCAAAAATAAAATACATACACTTTAAGTTGAGTTTCTCTGAAAAATGAATCTATATCATTTTAACGATTTGTTTATATTTTTAACAATTTAAATTTAAAAAATAAACAAAATGTCTAAATGATGCACCTTCTTGAATGATGGTTAAGAAAAAGACATTTAATTGCAGAGGTTAGAAGCGTTGATAATTTTGTTCTGCAACTTTCGGTATAGTTAGCAATGACCAGTTGTGAAGGTGTTGCTATTTACCAAACTCCAAAGTGTTGCTATTTACCAAACGCCAAAGGTGTTGCTATTTACCAAACGCCAAAGGTGTTTCTATTTACCAAACGCCAAAGG
>JAPMOQ010031596.1:2037163-2047804 GCA_026543055.1 Argiope trifasciata
CCAAAGGTGTTGCTATTTACAAATATTTTTCAGTTCTGGCCTTTAATAAGATTCTTTTTTATTTTCAGGAGCCGAACACAATTTTCAAAAAATTTGACAGAAAAGAAAAGTGTGAGTTGGAAAAGTCGACAAAGAACTACTCTGCTGCTGCAATTTTTCTGGCTTTACCTGAACATTTTTGAAAACAGTACTGCCGCTTCTGAAGCCTTACGCTTGGTGTGGAATTCGGTACCCGATGCTCTTTTGAGTGGTGAAGAAATCAATGATATTTTCAAAAATGTATTAAGCTCGATTGAGATTGTTAATCTTTACAGTTTTTATTCTGAAGCTGTTGGTGAATTCCACACATTTGTTGAGCCACGGTCACTGGCGCATTATTGCAGGATTTGCATACGAAAGAATCTTTGGAGAAATAAGCAATGGATTCCGGAAGGCTTTCGGAGAATTGGTTTACCTATAAAAATCCAATCCTTTTTAAATCTCGAATATTAGCTGTTTTCTTTTTTAAAAGATTTGACACGGAAAATACTGGAACATTTATTATGTTTTAATGAATAAAGTTGTTTTAGTTTTCGTTAGTTTTAATTATTGTGGGTTTACACAACACTGTTTGAGATGTGTGACTACATACAGGTTGAGTTTATGGAAAAATATTTTAAAATATTTGTAGTTTTAACTTTTTGCATAAAACTGATTGAAAAAATATACATTATGAGACAAAGAACATGTAAGCTAAATTTCATAATTGTTTTAAAATTTAAGTTTTTTCCTTTTAGAAAACAACAACAAAAACCACAATAAAACAAATATTTTCGAATTTAAAAGTTAATCAGATTATTTGTTCAACATTTCACAAATAATTTAAGAATTATATTACTTAGTTTCTGAAAGGAATAAGTAATGTTTTAGTTTAATCTTGAAATACTGGGATTTGGCTGTTAAATAAAATGTTCAATACCTGTTGCATTACAAAGCCTTTAAAACAATCATAAAACATTTTTAAATGATCAGACAAATTAATAAATGCAGAACATAGCACACAAGTTCATACATTTAATTTGAATAAACATTTAAACTTTAGATTTTAATTTCAAGTTTTCTGTAATGAGATTGTATCAAATTTAAAATTTGATGCATAACCATATTTAGAGACGTAAAATAACATTAAAATAAATGTTATACAAAATATAAAAATGAATATAGCTATTTAATGGAAGAAGTAGACGGGGAAAAAATTCAAAGAATTTTATACATAAAAACTGTATGAAACTTGAGAATATTGAAAATATATTCTATACTTTTTTTAAAATTTGATTTCTTAAATTCTTTTTTCCTTTAACTCCTTTCCTATTTTGTAAATTTCTTCTTTATAAATTGGATTTAATATATATCTTTACACACTCGCTCTCTTCTTGGAATTCTGAAATTTTATTATGTATGACAATACCATATTTTAATAATTTAGACCTTAATTATCGATACATTAATTTTAAATAAATAAATTCTATCTCAGGAAAGTCACCCAGTTAAGAATTAATACCACAGGACCTGGATTAATTTAAGCATACTTTACCGTGCCATTGCCCACATATTGATATAATTAATCTGCATAGTGGTTATATACATTCACATTGGCAAGAATCTTGGAATCAAGAAATTCAAAACAAACTGCAGTTTATCAAGCCGACAATTGGAATGTGGCCTGCCGCTTCGATTCGATGGACCGACGTAAAATTAACTTCGAATTGGTCATACCCGCCTAATTCACAAACATCTTTTGTTTGGTGAGAGGGTTCCAATGTGTTCAAATTGTCAAATTAAGCTTACAGTTTCACATATTTTAATTGAATGTCCCAAATTTAATTTTTATCGAATGCATTTCTTTAATTCGTTATCATTGAATTTGTATGAACTTGTTGGAGAACTACCTTACCGTAATGTTATGTTTTTAAGAACTATTAATTCATTTATTATTAATTGATTTTATATAAATATCATTATTTAAGGGAAACATTTGTTTTAACCATAGATTTTATCTTATTTAAGCTTCGTACATTTCTTATAAGTACTTCTTTGAACATTTTTTTTTTCAATTTTTATCAATTCTTAGCCTGGAGGAGACAATTTTAATGGTGTAGTGATATTCAAACCATTGGAGCGACATGGCCAATTCTGGCTATAAAACTACAGATCACTCAACCTGGATAAATTCAAAACTGTAACTTCTAAGGAAAAAATATAAAAAAGATCAGAAACAAAATCCTGAAAATGTATCGAATTCTAAATTCTGGAAGACTTTACGTTAAGTCTCCCAATCTACGTCAGTCTCTAATTTTAGCTATTCGCAAACAATTATTTCTAAATCAGCTAATA
The DNA here is from genome assembly GCA_026543055.1 of Argiope trifasciata. Lineage (NCBI taxonomy): Eukaryota > Metazoa > Arthropoda > Arachnida > Araneae > Araneidae > Argiope > Argiope trifasciata. Next base: position 2,039,537 of record JAPMOQ010031596.1, read on the forward strand.
AAATGGATGAACCCAACTCTGAGCTTGAATGAGCATGACCACAAATAAGCCCAATCAAAACACTAACAGCGAAATAGAATCAGATAATGTTATAGTTTCATTATCCCATGAAACAACAGAAGAAACTCCACCTGTTCCGGAACCTTCTACAGATTCCACGACAGTTGATAAAATTATTTTTTAACAAAGTCCCCCAAAATGTCTAGTTAAATGGGTTGATCTTAATTTTTTTTTTTACTGTGAACCTTTAAGCATCCTTATTCCTAACAAATACTTGAAAAAACATCGAATCAAAAGATTAAAATGATTTTTTTTCACTTGATTTTGTAATTCATTGTACCTTTTTTAATGTCATTAGAGTTGTATTTTCAATTATTAAATTTCATTGATATTTTAATCTTTTAACATTTTTGCAAAAATGTTTTTCCTGTGATGTAATCTGCATTTTTAAAGACGCTGATACTATTTGAATGTCTTTCATTTTATCAGGAGAACCTATAATTTTAAATTGACATATTTTTAATACCATTTATTTGGTGCAATTAAATCTCAAAATGAAATATCATATCAGTTTTGAATTTTTAAATAATAGTTTAAAATATTAAATAGCAAGGTCAATTAGATATTAATTAGTAAGATGAAATTTAAAAGGCATTAAAGACTGAAAAGTTGAAAATCAAATTTTTAAAATATTTTACTCCAGTTTTCGTCAATAAGTGATGTAACAAACTCTCTTACTTTCTGGAAATCGCCAATCGACAAGTCTCAATATCTTTAAATTGCTATGCAAGTGTTAGCAAACAAATATAGAGATATTTGTCGATAATTTCATATTTTTATATACATTTACGGTGGCTCAAACAATTGAGAGTACACCTTACCTGATAAATCCGCCTTCCATCATATATAACACACCGCAGAAAAGTGCAAACATGTTTTGAATTTTACTTATAGCAAATGGTTTAATTTAAAATAAAAATAACGAACAATCAACGGAAAATTTCCAAATTGAATAGTTTCAGAAAAAATTTAAAAAAAAAACGTAAGCAGAATTTTGCCTCAAAAAATTGAGATTACAGAAGTTATTCGCAAATTTTTTAGACTATTTTGATAGCGGTACTGAAAATTACATTTATATTTTGTGTTTCAAATGTTTAGTTTGATAGCTCTTATTCTTAACTATCCTTCTACATCGTAACTTCCATGATATTTTATTTCATTATGGCTTTTAGAGCGTTTCTGAATTGCAGAATAATTGGAAAATTGCTTCACAAAAAGAAACCAGTATTAATGTAAAGAAATTTTTATTACGAAATGGCTGAAATTTTTGGTAAAAGTCTCACTCATGTCGAAAAAATCATTGTAAAGTTTTAAAATGATGGATTGATTGAAAATAAATGTGGAAGAGGAAGGAAAGGCTTTTTGATGTCTCAAAAAGGAAAATTTTGAAAGATAGATCCTAAAGTAAAAGTAGTCAAACTTGTTGAAGAAACTTCTCAAATTATAGGCAGAAGTGTAAGTGCCGAGACTATGCGAAATTTAATTTTATAAGCTGGAAATAAAAGTCGAGTTGTAAAAAAGAAAGCATTCGGATTTTGCAGAAACTCATCAGTTGAAGACCTATAGCTATTGGAAGAAAGTTATATTGACTGAAAAAAATAAATTCAACATTTTTAGCATTGATAATCATTACACATTTTGGATTCAAAATTTTTTCGTCCTACAGTTAATAGTGGTGACTCCATCATGCTTCGGGGTTTATGCCTTCATCCGGGGTCGAAAATTTAGTTTTTATATATTGCAGTATGAACCCCACGGTTTACTGGGATAAACTTCGTAACAATCTAAAGGAAAATGCCGAAAATTTGGTGTTAGATGAAAATTTTCTTTTTTAGAAGGATAAAAACCCCAAACACCAGACACTAATGTCAAAATATTGTGTACTTTTCATTGTGAATAGCAGTTACATATGCCACCACAATCCCCCAGCATTAATGCCATTTAAACTCTGTGGGTCACACTCGAAACAGCCATCCAAAACACAAAATTAGAAATAAATCTCATTTAAAACAAGTGCTTCAGGTAGAATGGAGTAAAACATCTTCAAATACCATCAAACAGGGGGTCGAATTGGTGTCACGACGTTTATGGCTGTTAAACAAATCAAAGGACATGCAATTAAATATTTTCACTTAAATTGTATGCAATGTATTACAAAAATTTAATTAGTGACTTCTCAATTTTTCGAACAATGAGAATGCACTAATGAAAAAATCTGCATATGTTTATTTAAATTTGTCGTTGATTATACTTTATTTTTACTTTAAATTATACCATCTGTTATGTGTAAAAATAAAAACATTCTTGTATTTTTAGGTAATATGCTATTTATGAAGGAAGGCAGATTTATCAAGTAAAAGTAATGTGTTCTCTCAAATATTTGAGACCCTGTAAATCGACTTTTTCCCAATTTTTTGCGTTTTGCTTTGTAAAACGTTTATAATTTAATATGCAATTAAAAGATTTAACCCTTCGCTCTCGGAAAAGTAATTCGATGCAAAATTATTCAGCTATTAAAAGAACTTCTTTATTGGTATGGAAAAAAATATTTATTAAAGTTTTAAGTTGAATTTCCCCGAAAAGTTAATCTAAATCTCCTTACCATTCTTTAGGTATCTTTTCAAAATCAAAATTTAAAACATAAATAAAACGTCAATAAGATACACGCCTTGAATGAACCGGATCTTTATTTTTTATCATTATTATTGACAAAAATGGCAGACTCGGACTATGGACTGATCATTATGAAGTGTAAATATAATGATCAAAAGCTATAAAGACATGGTGCTGTAAGAAAGTCAAGACCAGAGATTCATTAAAATTATAATATATTGAATTATATGCATTACAATTCACTTTGCGTTTTCCTTTTTAACAAGGCATTTGTCATCTGATTCACCTGTGATTCACATACCTATTATCTAATTAGATGAGCCGAATCAAACGTATTAATCCAAGGAACAGATTAAGAATTTTAACATTGCTTAATTCATCTGTGATTCATACATCTACTATACAATTAATTCATACCTACGATCTAATTAGAGGTACAGAATCACATACCTTAACCGTGGCAGCGAAAACATTGAAAATGTTAACAAGTATGTTTTGTACGTTTTTCCTTATTTTTATTACTACTACCTTAATCAATTTAATTCACGAAGAAATTTAAAAAAAAACCCTTTTTTTCTTGTGTATTCAAGATTTAGATTTCAGGTGAAGATTTTTTATGTTTACATCATAAGCTTTGTTTAAGCAAAATGCTTCTGGAGGGAGGTTGGGAGGAGAGAGAGACGTAATTTCTATAAAAATTTAAGATTTCTAAATGGATTCTAAAATTATCTCAAAGCAAATATCTATGAAAGATAGAATTGTACCCAATACTCTCATGGAAAATTTGATCATTCATTTATTAAAGCCATGAGATGTTTTTATCAACATTTAAGCTTTTCTTTATTTTAAGGGAATCTATCCAATTTCAGTGATTCTCTTAATGCGATTTCTAAAGATTTCTACACAAATAAACTTATTTTTAATAAATATTACAAATTTAATATAATTCCTCAGAGCATTACTAAATACAGTTGTGAATGCGAATATTAAGCGGGATAAACATTAAATAAATCATGTTACATTAAATAAATAATGTTTCTTTCATTTTTTGCTATGTTTTTCTATCTGTTGTATTTCTATTAGGTTCAATCGCAGATTAAATTTTCATTGCTAAAAATTGACATTTCTTTGCTGAAAATACATTATCTCTACCGAAGGTGTCTTCTGCATCTGAAAAATTACTAAAGACTCCAAAGGCTGAAAGTTTTAATAAAAAAATTTGAGATAATTTTTAGAAAAAGAAAAATTAAAAAAAAAATTAAAACAACTAGGTTGTGCCTGAATTATGCTGCCTGAAATCATTAAATCCTTTTGACATTTTGAAAACATTATCCATAAAATTTTATTTTCCATATTATTTTTATTTGGGCGCACTCATTATAATTCATATGATTAAGATTATACAACTATCATGAAATTCTGTTTTCATGATTATTTCAATAAAATATGATTCGTATCAAACGTCTGACAAGTTATTTCAGTTTAACAATATATATGAGAATTCACTGCATACTCATTTTCCAATCGGACGATTTTTTTTTATATATATATACAGGGTTCTGCAGTTTGCGAGTTTATGATGTCACAAAACCCTTCTGTAATTGAAAGGAAACTGCATGTTAAGAAAAACTGAGAATACCCAGCTTAAAATGCTTTATTAAGCTTTAAAAGAAAAATAATCGCATTATATCTTAGAGTACTCGCTTGTGTTTAAAATCTTTATTCATTAAAATTATTATTTTTTAATTAATAACGCCAAAGTAACTAAAGAAAAATGAGCATGATGTCGCATTTTTCTGAAATTCGAGCCACGGAAACAGGCCATTCGGAAGAAGTTAGGGAAATATCAATATCTGAGGATTAATCGTTCATTTGCTATAAACGCAAGGAATATGCAGATTGCTTTTGCATTTGTTGCTCCTCAAGAAGGTAGTTGAAATAATTATGTTAGTGATTTTTTTTTGAGTGGCTGCTGCATCATTTATAGTGAGGTAGGGAAAATATAAACTGGGCAGAAGATAAGCTTTAATACGACAATCCAAGTATCTAAGACGCAGGGAATCTGGTTTAAAATCCCAATGCTAAGAATAGGAATGACGTTAGTACATGTGTGTAAAGTTGACAATTACAATTTCGAATGAATCCCTAAATATATTAAAGAAAACATTTTATTTTTGAAATATAAGGTGTGGAGTAATTTAGAATTTAGAGTAATTATAGAATTAGTTTTCGAAATATTCTTCAAAGTGAAAAAAAAAAAATCAATTTTGCGCTTTCGAGACCAGAACTAAGGACAAGCAAAAATCATAGATTGGACCTGTCTCTCTAGTCACCACACCACATATTACTTAAGAGAGTAAGGGGTCCTTGCTCCTTAATACGACAATCCAAGCATCAAAGACGCAGGGAATCAGGTTAAAAAGGACAACGCTAAGAATAGGAATGACTTATGAACATTTGCATGAAATTGACAATTGAAATTTCGAATAAATACATATATATATTAAAGAAATAATTTATTTTTGAAATATAAGATGTGGAATAATTCAGAGTAACTATAGAAATAGTCTTCGAAATATTATCTATACTTATAACAAAGCTCAATGTGTGTGTATGTGTGTTGGCGCTCTACAGGCCAGACCGTTGGACCTACAGCTACCAAATTTGGTACAAATATACCTTGGAGGTCAGGAATGTGCACCTCGGAGCCCTTTTTTCACATTTTTAATTAGAATTAATTAAAATTAAATTAATAAAATTAAAATTTCGGCGTTTTTTTGCTATAACTTCCGAAAATATTAGGGCACAAACATGATTTTTACATCAATTTAAAGATTAAAAAATGAGTTTTCTGATGGTATCAGAGTTTTTAATGTATAACTCAAGCTTCTATTTTTAACGAATTTTCAAAGAAATATTTCAACCATGTTTTTTTTTGGCACGTGACTGGATAAAATATAAGAAAAAAATGACAGAAGTTCAAATAATAATAATAATAAAACTATCATCGTAAATCAAGTGTAAAGAAATTATACTTTTTTCACGTGACTGGACAAAATAAAAGAAACATAAAATGTGATATTTTCTTTAAAAAATACAATGCAACGCAAAGGTTTCTATAATCGTTTGCAACATCTAAATCATTTATTCAACAAATCTTCTTTATTTTTGGTAAACCTGATTGAATTTAGACAGGATATGTATTGACAAAAAATGAAACTGAATAATTAAATTAACTCTTATTGCAAATTAAACCGAGAAAAGCGTGATGTTCAGCACGTGTTTAAAAAGAAATGTAATGTTATGGAACAAATATAAAATGTGAAATGTTCCACATGATTTCATGACTACTTATTGCGAGTCAGAGAGTTATATAGTGCTATGAACAAATAATCATAATAAATCACGTAACTATAATAATATTAATTACGTCACTATAGTTTAAGTATATCTAGCAGATGAATTATAAAGAGAGCAAGGCACATAAATATTTAATTGAAAATTTTAGAACGCATTACTCTTGGCGACCAGCTGGTCGCCAAAGGCGGCTAGTTCAAAATAAAATAAAATGAAAATGAGTGCATTTTGTGCTTTCGAGCCTCAAAATGAGGACTAGCAAAAATCAAACATTCGCGCAAACATTTAAAGAACATGCTAATCAAATTTTTAAAAAATGAATTTGTTAAAGAGATGTATTATATAACTGCTTATGATTCATTCTTTGGCAGAGTAACTGCAGTGAAATAACGTCTCCGAAGATTAGATCCGACCAAAGGGAAGTTTTAATTAAACACAACTGCTTGAGGAAGTAAAACGAAACCTATTATTAACTGTTTGCTGACATGATAAAACATTTGCACAAAGGCGGTCATTACAGGACCTGATATCACCACCGAACCATATTATAAACATAATGATATGTATTTATATTACGTCTTAAATCCTACATTTGGATATCGGATCAAATAAATGTCAGATATCATCAGAAAATAAACTCATATGTTTAATGTCAAGTGTAGTGATTGACTTTAAATAAAGACGCATAATAGCAGGTTCAAAATGCATTGCATATTTTTAGAATTTAGTACGAGAGACATACGAATTTAGAAATTGATACATCTAATGCCGAATTTTAGTAACAGAATTTTTGGTGTAAAACTGAAAATCGAAGGGTTTGCTGCAAAAAGAATGTAGCTCCAATGAGGAGAATTTAGAGTCACATGTGCTATCATGCTGTAAAATAAAAAATTCTTGTTCGTTTGGTGTCAGAAAGACATAGCTCCAATCTTTAGTTCTCGTGTTAACTGAAACAATGGAGCTATTTGTCTCATTAGTTTGTAGCAATATAGATGTAGCTCCTGGTGCTACAGCCGGTTTTCTGCAAACTTGAATAATGGAGTCACCTCCTTGTTGCAGCAAACCTTTCAACTGTTTTATAAAAATCTTTACAATAAACGCTTCAGTTGTCTTATTATGATTAATCATGAAAGAAACACAGGCAACTTAAATAAAAACATCTTCAAAATGTAATTCTTGCATTTTAGAAACTTTCTGAATTGTAAATAAAATAGTGTAATGGTTCTAGTTAGATCCCAATTGTATTTTAATTTTTCTTTCAAGCAATTAAGAAAAAACAGTTTATTAATTTACATGCATAGTTCCAGAATTATCAATGAATTGGATGCATTATTAACTGACATTTTTAGATGAAAATGTTTGCTGCTGACAGAAATTTCAACGTGCATTCTTACAAATGCAAATTTTTTGCCTGATCCCAAACGATTTGTAATAATATATTCCAACTAAATAAATAGAACAAAACTAATAATAATGGTAACAATCTATAATTAACAGATATTTGAAATATTTCTCATATCTGTTACCTCTTTGTAATTATACCTCCTAGTTATTAATTCATTAAAATAGTTCAAAAATTCTTTTTTTAACTTTTTTGCAACTTCTGAATGAAATAATCATATTTAGCTAAACAGTCCAGGATGTGACAGTGCCTTCCTCTGAATTCTGTACCACCACATTATATTTTTGATATTTGTGCACATGTTTCTTTCTGGATAGCCAGGAAGTCTATCTTTACTGACTCCACCCATTTCATTTTGGGTCTAGCCCTTTTTCTACTTGTTAAAGGTTTATGTAAAAGAATACTTTTTTACTATGGAATCGTCATCCATTCTAAATACACGAGCCCTTCAATATATCTGATTTATTTTTATGAACTTCATAAAATCTGGCTCTCTATAGATTTTATACAGCTCAAAGTTATATCTGTTGATTTCAATCATACCAAGAATGGTTCACAGAATTTTTCTTTCAAAAATGACTATTATTTTTTTCCAGCTTTGGTCGTGGTCCCTGTCTCTGAGCCATAGGTATGTATTGATCTAATTAAGATTTCATACAATAAAATTTTTACATTTCTTGATAAAAGTGAGGATTTAAAAAATTGTTTTAATCCATAATAGGTTTTATTTGCATTCATTAGATGACCTTGAATCTCCTAGTCTCTACTATCCCTTGAATCTCCTTGTCTCTACTATCCCTTGAATCTCCTAGTCTCTACTATCCCTTGAATCTCCT
>JAPMOQ010031596.1:2050978-2071015 GCA_026543055.1 Argiope trifasciata
TACTACAGAGCATATCATTGATTGTGCATACTACAGAGCATATCATTAATTGTGCATACTACAGAGCATATCATAAATTGTGCATACTACAGAGCATATCATTAATTGTGCATACTACTGAATATAACATCTTCAATCATTATTTAATATTTATTCAAATTTGACTGTATCATCATACATGATTTTCTAACATGTTATGGCATACATAATCCCCAATCACTTGCACTGAAAATGTTATGCACACAAATAATGTTTATATTTAATTATAATATAGCTTAACTTAACGAGATTACATTTATGTACAAGCACTTATTTTATGTACTATTTTCTGCCATTGCATATATGATAATAAATTTTAGCATCAGTTGAAGGCATTCTTATGTATGAAGCTTTTATATTTCAACAAATACACAAATATGTTTTTTAGAAACAGAATCACAATTTTTTTTATTTTTATAAAACATTTGGAATAAAAATAATTTGATAAATATTAGGAGCTATCATGAACAACTATTTTTTCCCCCATTACATCAATATAAAGGATTATAAGAAAGTAATTGAATTTTACTACATGTTTTGTTTGCATAAAAAAAGTACCTCATTTTTGTAAATAGTTTCAAAAAATATAAACAACCAGTTACATATTTCATGCATGAGATTTTTCTTTTGAATGAGTAGTAAAATGCCTCTTTAAATTGCATTTTTTAGTAAATAATTTGTTACATATATTACAAACATGAGGTTTTTCATTTGTATGAGTATATAAATGTTCATTCAGATTATTTCTTCTAGCAAATGCCTTGTTACAAATTTCACAAATATGCTTTTTCTCATTTGTATGTGTTTTCAAGTGATTGTTTAGATTAGATTTGAAAGAAAATGCTTTGTGACATATCTCACAAACATGTGGTTTTTCTTTTGTATGAATAAATAAATGTGTTCTTAATGTACACTTTTTATTAAAAGCACTGCCACATATTTCACAAATGTAAGGTCTCTCATTTGTATGTGTACGTAAATGATCTTTTAAACTTGATTTAGCAGTAAATGTTTTATTGCATACTTCACAAACATAAGGTTTTTCTTTAGTATGAGTAAGTAGATGCATTTTCACAGATTTCTTTTCAGTAAATGCTTTGTTACATATTTCACAAACATATGGTTTTTCTTTTGAATGAATAAGTAAATGTTTCTTTAAAGAACACTTTCGACTGTATGACCCATGGCATACTTCACAAATGTGAAGCTTCTTTTTTGTATGACTAAGTGCATGTTTCTTTAAATAATTCTCTGAGATAAATCCCTTATTACACACTCCACAGACATGGGATTTCTCCTTTTTATGATTAATTAAATGAACCTTTGAGTCATTCTTTTCACTGCAGCATTCGTTATTTACATCACAAACATGGGGTTTCAATTTTGTATGAGTAAATAAATGCTTTTTCAAAGCATTTTTTGAGCTTAATATTCTTTTGCATATTTCACAAACATAATGCTTTTCTCTTGTAAGATTCACTGAATGTTCTTTAAAATATATTTCAGAAAATTCTTTAAAATTAGACATGACAAGTAATTTACGAAGATTAAAAAAATGTGTTAACATACAAACATTGCCATATCATATTAATCCTTTGTATGTGTAATTATATGAAATTGTAGATAGAAACATTGGTCATGTGTTGAAAATCAAAGGAAATTTTTAAAACTTTGATCTCATTAGGGGAGCTAATACCGATTCCAAAACGGGCAACGGTCCTTTTTTTATAAAAATAATGATTCATCAAATCTCGAAGTCTTGTTAAAGGTGCTACTTCTCAAGCTCATACTAGATATTAAATCAATAACAGTAGAGAAAACCAACATAAATTTTGCGTGTATAAAGCAATTTTACTTCCAATTCAACGACGATTATTCCTTTTGTTTGGCTGAACATAACACAACAAATTAAAATTCCTATCGTTCCATATTTAGATTATGATTAGATTAGATAAGATTTAGATTATATCAATAATCAAAAACGGCACATGGTAAAATATCATTCATCCAGTTATATAAGCATATAGTTTATTCACAAATTGTAGTTTTGAATGAATAGAGACAGCGAGGGATTAAGCGGCAAAGGCTGTTACCCCATAGGAACGAAGAAGTAGCAGTTAGTGAATGTCGAAATGCTTGAGGGCTTGAACGAAGATGTTTGTTTGAGAGAGCTTGAGACAAAAATGAAAAAGGCAAAAGATAAATATGGTTGTTCAATCTTGAGTTTTTTCCAGAGTGCTTTTTTGCAAGTTCTATATTTTGAGCACTTAACAAGGTGTGGGAAATGTTGTTGTCTTCATTACATATGATGCACAAGGGATTATCTGAGAGATTGAGTCTATGAAGAAGGCTTGAAGTGATGATCATTTTACAAATTACTCGTGCAATAAGTTTATCTTGAGTCCTACTTCTAGTCCAATTAGTGATTGTGCTGATGTCTGAAAAATCCCCGATCAAAGCTAGATATTTGCTCCCGTGATAATTATTTGAGTCGATTTCAGTAGATATCTTTCTCAGATTAGAGATTGTATCCTCCGGGTAGATCCACTCCACAGTATGCATGGCATATATTCGTTGACTTCTTTTGCAAGAGCGTCTGCGTTTTCGTTCCATGCGATACCAGAGGGACAAAGTACCCATAGAAGAGATTTTTTTTTTGGTTCAAATTTTATCTTGCATAATTTTTGAGGCTAAATGTTGAATAATTTTTGGTGAATGGAGATTAATTAAGTGCAACCAAAGCAGAATAACAGTCAGAAAGGATTAATAAATCATTATTTGGAACTATCAGTTCGTCCAGAGCTTGGCAGATTACTAAGACTTCAGCTGTAAAAATGGAGTTTATGGCATGAATGCAGAAAGTAAATTTTTGAAAACAAGAAATACCAGCAGTTCAGGTGAAAAGCTGTGATTTTGAGCCAACTGGCCATGATGAAATGATTCGGAAATGTGTTCTGGGTGCATTCAGTGAAGTTTGCTGCCATGACAGAAGCTGGGAATTCTTTGTTTTGAAAACTAAAGTCGTCCAGAAAGATTTCCAAAAAGATAAGGGCTAGAATGTGGAAAGATATTTTTAAGAGATGCTTTGGAGAACAATTAAGGCTTTGAAATGAGGCTTTGAGCATTTCTTTATCATTTTTAGTCAATAGGACATTTAGTTCATCAGAATTTGTTAAAGGTGAGAAAGGAATTAAATATTTTTTCATTAAAAATTGGATTGCAAGTCGTTAAATTTTTTTTCTAAAAGAATTTCTTGTTCTGAAAGTTAAAAAAATAATTGTATTAGGGTCCAGATGAGGGCTCCAAGAGCTATTCTCAGTGCCACTGTTTGGATTGTATTACAGGATTTGTGATGAGTTTCAGAGAATTTGTTAATGATGGGACTACTATAATAGAATAAACTAAGTATGTTGTTATTGACGATTATGATTAAATTTTTGCTCTTGGACCGTGTCTCATGGATCCAAAAATTTTGTGACCTTGTATTTTTTAAGTGCTCTATTTCTAAGCCTTTTTAAAATTTGACATTTTGATTTGTTTTAGCAAACGGAATTCCAAGATATTTGATCGATTCATTCCATATAAGTGGAAATCCGCCATACGTTATATACGGAAGTAAAATTGAACGTTTCTAGAGAGATCGATTATAGCACTTTTTTCAGCGTTAATGGACATTTTATAATAAATGCCCCATTTATGAATATTTTCCAACGAATTTTGCAATTTAAATTTAATATAATTCTCTGAAGGATGAAAACAATAAACAAAAATATCATCAGCAAAAATGGAAAACTCGACATTTGTGTCTAATGTTTCAAAGATATCATTCATGAAAATGACAGTAAGAATCGGATAGAGAACACTTCTCTACGAAAGGGCCTTTATGAAGGAGACTTGTATCAGAAATGGTGTCTCGCCATCTTATCTGAAAAGTTCTTTCTTGCAGAAAATTGTGCATCCATTTAGCGATCTTTCCTGTAATGCCAAGTAGGAGACATTTATAAATGAGGTCATTTATAGGAACTGAGTCATATGCACTTTAAGATCGAGACTAACACCAACAAGATTTTTTTTTTTCTTTCTACGTGGCTTAGATATTGCTGAATAGATTTTATATGCTGCTGTTTTGCTTTCTCTGAAATTAATAAAACCATGTTTGTTTATGTTGATTTTGTAATAACGAGTTAAATATAAAGTAATGCAATAAGCTAAGATGCGTTCGAAAATCTTACATAAAACTGATGTTAAAGCTATTGGTCTATATGAGGTTATTTTTGTTTTGTTTTGTATTTGTTTAGATTCGGGATTGGAACAATGATGGCATGTTTCCAATCATTTGGAAATAAGCAGGAATTTAATTGCTGTTGAAAAATATCTATAATTTTGTAAAGAGCTGTATTATCAAGTTTTTTGAACCAAGCCTCCAAGATGTTATCTGCACCTGGTGTTGAGTTTCTCGTTTTCTATATGGCTCTATTTAGTTCCCAAATTGTGATACTCTTATTTAAAAATTGTTTCTCGTAATTCTAATTCATCGGAGTAGGCTCCAGTTCATAATTATGTGAGGAAAAAATTTTGCAAAAAGTTTACTTTGTGTTTTTGAATTGCTTATATATCTATTATTATGGAAAATGATTCTATTAGTTTTAATATCGGGGTTAGCACGACTAGATAACTTGTTTAGTATTAAAAAAACATTCTAGGATTTTGAGAAATTTTGCTCGTACTTTTCCAATATCTATCTTTTGCTCTTTTAATATGAAATTTTAGTTTGCTTCTATATATTTTATATTTAATCCAGTCTGAGACGGATATATGCGGCTGAAGTTGTTACAAGCAGCATTCCACCACGGTGGGTAATCTTTATAGGGTAAAATTTTTTTCGTAGTATGCTTAGTTATATTTTGAGAAATTTTACTAGTAACCATTTCTATAATTGGCTTTTTAGTAGCTGAGAAAATTTCATTTGTTTTTAGAATGATTTAGTTCCACTTAATATTTTATGTTATATTTAGATGTGGTATTGAGTTTTGACCATGAAGTCACTATGGACCTATGATCATTTTCGAAAGAGCAGTCGTGAACATAGCAATCAGTTTCTTCAAAGAATTTGGCAGAGCCAAGAGTAAGATCAATAATTGAATATGAACTTGAGTTTATGATATGAGTTGGACATAATGAGTTAAGAATGAAACTGGATTTATTGAGACATTCGACAAAACCGTTACTGTGTGGCGAATAATGGTTTGCACCCCATAGAGGATAAAATCGCTTAAGATAAAGGTTGGAGAGTTTATGCTGTCAAGGAAAGTTTTAATCAGGTTAATATTGAATCCATGAGGAGCAGAAATATTAAATAAATATTATAAATATAATATAGATAAATATTAATAATGAAAGTTTGATTATGGGTTTGGGTTTCAACTGCAAGGATTTACAGGTACAAATCATTTTTTTTTTGAAAATGATTCTGCTAGACATATTTTCCGGTATATCGATAAGGAGTCCCCCACCAGGTCTGTTATATAGGTGGGTTCTAAAAAGATTTTGCTTGGAAAAGTGAAATGATCTGTATCTTTCAGATACGTTTCTTGAAAAATCCAAAAAGTAGATGTGGCGAACGGAGGTTGATTGAGCCTTTTTTTTTTGTTTTTTGTTTTTAATACTACGGCAATTTCACAGCAGAAATGTCATTTAGGGAAAGGGAAGGAAGTGAAAAAAAACTTATGTTGATAAACTGAGACAAAATAAGCCCTGAAAAGCGAAGGAAAAAAAGGAAAGAAAAAGGAGCAACGAAGAACCAAACCCTAATTTGATTGGTTGGAAAGAAAAAAAAGAAGTTAAGATTAGCATATTGCATCTCTTGATCATTACTATCAACTGCATACCAATGTATTTTGGTGCCTCGGACATTTGATTCAAATTCTTCAGTATTTTCTTTTTACTTGTAGGAGATGAACTGCAATCCACACTTTGTGAAATCACTTTGCGCATATTCTAAATTATGCATTCAATGGATTTTTGAAGCATGTCTGAAAATAGAGCAGTTTGTTTCTCGAATCTTTCGTTTATTGTTAGTAGCAATAATTCGAATTTCGCGTTGAAAGCTATCTTCTTAGTCGGCAGCTGTCGGCATGATTTTGACAGTATCAAAATATTTTATGCTTGTTGCTTGGAAAGCTCTGTGAGCTTCTCCAGTAGTTATATGGTTAAGACATTTAAATTCAAGTATTTTTTATTCTTTTATATATGCTGGACATGATTTAAGTTTGGCATTATGAGAACATTGCAATCAATACATCTTTCGGGTTCTTGGCAAGGCCCAAGCTGCGTCAAACCACAAAGGTGGCATATGTCAGTTTTCTCAGAAACACGAGTAGGATGGCCAAAAGAAAAGCATTTGTTGCATTGTCGCGGGCGGTCTATAAATTGGTTAATAAACCAAATGCGCTGGTTAATAAATCAAATTTTAACAGAATTGTTGTTCCCAGAACAGTTATTAGGACTGGTGATATATCTTTTGTAGCATTTTGCTTTAAAAATCTCCGCATTTCAGCCACAGTAAGGTTATTTTTATCCGATATTTCTGCTGCTAGTTCATCTATTGGAGTATTTGTTGGTATGTCAAATAGTAAGAAGCGTGTTGTGATATTTTCCCATATCACATCAGTTATATCTTTATCCATAAATTTATTTACTGCCAGTAATTGCACACCGCAAATTGCATCCTTTGTCGTAAATAATATTTTGTCCTGTCGGGTGTATTGTCATGTCTATTAATACTGTTTTTGATGAAACCTTGCACTAGGAACGGATTTAATTGAGGCAATTTCTGCAATTTGACAGGATAACATTAATTTTTTGGTATTCGTTTGGTCCAAGGCGCATAGCATGCTCTTTAGTGATTTTATTATTTTGCACTGTATCCATATTCAATTGCTTGATTTTTTTTATGACTTCAACATCATTAATTCGCAAAAAAAGAATTCTGAATTCGTTTTAAAAAGTAGATTATCTTCTTAAATGAGCAACAAAAAAATATAATGACAGACAACCATACCTTTTAACAACACAAATTAAAGAGAGAAACTGTTAAAAACATTGGAAAATACACAGTAGGAAACCAAAGGCTGAAGGCATAAGGAACGAAAAGAAAAACAACCGTCACTCGCAAATTCAAAATTCCTTCTCACACACAAATAGTATTTGACCGTAACATCTAAGAAACAACTGAAATAGAAAGCAGGATGAAACAGTGTAGAAATCTCACTGGTTACGAGATTATTTTTAAACTTTGTTGAATCTTTCTTATATTTGGCAACAACTTTTATGAGCACCTCTGTTTTCAATTTTTATGTTGCTTTGATGTAATTTTTTTTTGTGCATCATAACTTTAGATATTCCTGAATGTAATTAGATGTAGTTAAAGTAGATTGAAAGGCTTTAGTATGTTTTTGAAGAGTGTTGAGTTTTATAAACTACATCACATGAGTTACTAAGAATTAGGAATATTGATCCCTAATAGAGTTTTGATGTCGATTCGGCACACGAAAATTCAGACCCTCAGAAATACTTTAAATGTAATTTAATATAAATATACGATGAAGCTGAAAGTTGCTGGCTTGTGTTACTTGAGAGAAAAAAAAGGGCTCTTCCAATATCAGTTTAAACAAATTCGTGTTTTATCAACACCTCTGCCGGCATCCTGGCACAGGGGAACCGTGCCTTCCCCGTGATCTGGGCGTCCCGGGTTCGAGTCCCGTTTCGGGTATGGTTGGGCGAGTATCTGCGAGATGTATGAATTAGCCCCCCCCCCCCCCCCCTGTAAAAAGGGGTTGTGCAAGCGAATAGGTGTTATCATCTTCATTTGAGCTAGAAGTCAGACTTCTGCCCTCTGGGTGCTCAGGGATCTTTACCCCCAGAAGCTATTGCACCCCCTTTCCATGGAAACATGGATATGACATCATCACCAACACCTTTTAAAGTGCTTTAGGAGGGGTTGGTTTTACAAATGAGACTTGTTAACTGGAAGACGCCTGAACCTCCTCTCCGGTAGAGGTACAAAGGAGGGGAAGCAGTAGAAGCGACAAGGGGGGTGTAACTCTAGAGGACTGGTTTCATTCCAGTCAGTAGTGACTAGCCAGCAATGAAGCTTGTTTTTGGAATGCTAAGTAAGAAGTGTGGATGGTTGTTGGTCCACATTTCACAGAACAAGACAAGAAATTGCGGGTCTACGAAGAAGGCAGATCTTATTTATGCACGATCTTTTTTAATAAAAGGATAATACAGTGATATAATTTATTCATATTTGCTCTTAATTTCACTTTATGAACCTAATTTTTGAATATAACTGAATGCTGACTTCGGCTGAAAGCTTGGAAAAGCTGAATTTCCCACAGAAGCACTCTATTTATAATTAATTAAATGGCAAGAAATTAATATGTTAAATAAGAATTAAATTTTATTTTCTCTTTGTTAAATAAATTGTCTCAATAAACTTTCGAGTTTCATTTAAATTCTTAATGAAAGCAAGAATGTTACTTTATTCTGAATACAAATGCGATGTTATTTTAATTTTATTTCTTGCAGTTTGGCTGTATCCATTGGGAAGTAATTAAGTTGTTTATACAATGAATTATTAATATTAATGATCATAATTTTTTTAATGATTATAGGGCTAAATCTTTTAAAAAAATTAGATTAAATTTTTAAAATGTGGTAAATTGTATCCTATTTTTTTACCTAATTAAGTAATAAATTAGGGCAAAACAACATTTAAAACATTTTTTATAATTGTAGGTATGCTATAATTTTATTATTTGCTAGCATTTGTATTGGCAATAAAGCATTTACATTTTTGTGTTCTAAAAATCCTAATAATAAAAATCTATAACCTCTTTCTTGTAGTTTTGTCCTTTTTTTGTAATCATGTGGGAACATGGTATTGTTTTTCCTGAGGTTTTAGAAGCGATTTGAAGGCAATAACTTGTTGAAATCTCAAAATGCGTGTAGGCATCAAATCGTCATTTATCCTTTTTTTTTAATTTTGTAGATGGCTTTCACAGTATAGCTTTTGAAACAGCTATTGTTTGCTAATGTAGCTTTATTTTGAAGTCGTCTTTCACTGTATAGCTTTTGAATTATCTATCATCTGCTATTGTAGTTTTTTCGTAGGAAATCTCAGTGCCTGCCTAAATCGCGCAATGGTTTTTTTTTAATAAACCAAACAAGTCAAGATATTGTTTGTTTAATCGATAAAGATAATTGGTTCGGGAATAATTTCAACTAATTAAAATAAGATTATTAGAAAATTATGCAGTAGGTTGTCACATTGGCGATTTATCGCCAACTAAAGTTACAACTTGACCGCCAAACTACACATTCATTAAATTCTTACGAATTGTCTTAATTAAATTAAGTTATTAACCAGTTCAAGTCGGTTTGAAACAATCACGAGACTATCAGATGACGCATATTTAGAGAAACGATGAAGTGTATGGGTTTTTTCCAATCTCAAAACCGGTTGAGCTCCAAAACTTTGCTTGGCAGCTAGAAAAATTGAAAGTTTAAAAAAATTATACATTTTTGGCTGTAGATTTTATTTTTTATTATTTTAATTTGATTTGTTGAAAAAATATTGCATAAAACCAGAGTTATTTTAAATTGCTCTTTTATTAATGCTGGTAATGTGTACGATAAACACTTAAAAATTGTTTTAAAATTGAAAAATTCATATTTGTAAAAATATGTCTTGTAAAGAAATATATTGTTACGGATTTCCTATATTAATCCGTCGGGTTCTTTTTTACCTCGTAGTATATTATATAGTGGGTGTGTATGGTATTAGAGATGAGATGAAGAGCACACAGAATGATCGGTCCTTTAGTGGAGACACAACACAGACGTTTATTTACAGGACGAGACGAACACACAGCAGCACACAATAACAACAGTAACTCACAAGTAGTAACAATATCTGCAGTACTAGCTATAGTACTCGACGCTGCTTCCTCAATAGACTACAAGGCACACAGCTCAATTCAGCACTTGCTTGGCTTCGCCGCTTCTTGTTTTCTCCTCTGGAGGACTCGCTATCTACTGTCGATTCCGACTACTCTTGCTCAGCGACTATGAGTTTGAGTGATCGAGGCATCTAGCCCCAGGTGGGGCTTATCCTCATTCGTGGTAGAGTTATGGAAGCCTGACAGTCCATAAATGCCGTGATCTCTTCGGAAAATCGGTATAAATGGGATTTGAAACGATGGTCCTTATATAGTCCCAAGAGGCGTGGCTAGAAATGTCTCGACCAATCAGGGTGCGTCTGGACATATCTCGGTTCCTGATGGACGAATCGGGAAAATTCTCGATGTTTCGGGTACTTTCCATTTTGTTGCCAAAGTCGCCAAATTTGTCGCCAAGTTGCCAAATGGTCGCCAAGTTTGTCGCCAAGCTCTGGGATCGTTTCTAAGAGCATCCACAGCATCCAGTAAAGAATACTGTAAAACATTCTTTCCAGTGAAGGAACCAATCATGCTGGGAAGCAGCATCACAGATACGTAACATTCGTAACAATATATATATATATATATATATATATATATATATATATATATATATATATATTAGGTTGGGGAAAAAGAAATCCATTATTTTTTCGGTAGATGGCTGTAGTGATCGATATCTCGTAAATTATCGATCAAACAATTTCAAATTTATGCTCGTTGTCAAGGTAACAGTTCGCACTAAAAGAATTCGTTTGCAGTTTTTTGTTTTGTCCATTCAGTTCTGAGTTACACGGCGTTAAAGATGGAAGTCAACAAAGAGAAAATTCGGTACATTTTACAGTTTTTCTTTGATAAGGGCGAAAATGCAAGTCAGGCGGCTGAAAATGTGAATAGTGTTTATGGTCCCGATACTGTAACAGCTAATTACGCGCAATTTTGGTTTCGTCGATTCGAACCGGGACTAACGGCCAGGAAGGTTCTGCTTTGCGTTTGGTGGGATTGGAAAGGAATCATTTATTACGAGTTGCTTCCATATGGCCAAACATTAAATTCAGACATCTATTGTCAACAACTGGACCGTCTGAAGCGAGCAATTGACCAGAAACGGCCAGAATTGGCCAACAGAAGAGGTGTCGTGTTCCATCAGGACAACGCCAGGCCACACACTTCTATAGTGACTCGTCAGAAACTCCAGGAGCTTGGTTGGGAAGTTTTGATGCATCCACCATACAGTCCGGACCTCGCACCAAGCGATTACCATCTTTTTCTTGCATTGCAAAACTTTTTTAGTGATAAGAAATTGGCATCAAGGGAAGAGTGTGAAAATCAATTGCTGGAGTTTTTCGCTAATAAGGACCAAGACTTTTATGAGAGAGGCATAATGAAGCTACCATTAAAATGGCAACAAATTATAGAACAAAATGGTGCATATTTGACCTAAATCGGACGATGCAAAACATGTTAAATAAAGTCTTGAAGTTCACGTAAAAATAATGGATTTCTTTTTCCCCAACCTAATATATATATATATATATATATATATATATATATATATATATATATGAATTATTTTCACTACATGCAAAGTTCGCTATGTTTTATATAAAATATGGTTTATTCTATATTAAGGAAGTATGATAATCAAAAATCCTCAAAGGAACCATCAAAATATTCAATACTTTCTATTAAATAAAAACTAATTATTGTTTTATAAACCAAGGTTTATATTGAATTAAAAATCAATATATGCATAAGCTCATTAATATTATATGATTTTAAAAAATACCTTTTCAATACATATATTTCTTATTTCGATTTTTTTTTGTTTCATAAATGCTCAATAAATTTATTTATGAAAGTAGAATTTAATTTCTCTTTGATGTTAAAAACCCGAATTTTGATGGAAAGTAGCCAAACTAACTCTGGAAAGGTAATATAATCTATTCTTTCTAATTATGCGGAAGTTGTAATACCATTTTAAAAGAAAATATGTACTAAAAAAATTCTTATGTTTTGAATATTTTAACTATTTTTGCTGATGCTTATAAATTTGTTCATAAGGGTGAATCTTATAATTTTATAAAAATATGCAGAAGTAAAAGCTTTTAAAGAAAATTTGGAATGTAGTTTTTAATTTCAAAAAATATTTTTGAATCTAATACAATAATTTTCGATAATTGTAAATTAGTATAATAGAATTTTCAATCATATTGTAAAAACTTATTTGCTAATTTTTGCTTAATGTTTAAATCATATTTCATTAAATAGTTCTTCAAAAAATTACTTTCGTTCTTCAATGTTATTAAAGCGATGGTAATTTATATTTCATGTGTATTATGCTTATAAGATAATTTCTGCTTCTACGAAGATATTTTATGCTTATGAGATAATTTCTGCGTCTGAGAAGATATTTTATACAACTACGAAAATATGTTGAATAGCATTATTTTGATTAAAATAAAATTCACAATAATGGTGTTTTTTGTTACATTTTAATTTATTATTACATGATATTTTTATTATAATATAATATCAGAATATTATAATTAATCAAAGATTTTTAATTAATATCACTTTTTTGATTATTTTAAATGTTTAAAAGGCGTAATTTTTTAAAATATATGTTAATCGGGATTAAATAAATTTTTAAGATTCATTAATATATAAAATCTAAGCTAAAACCAAATACTCTCAGTTAAGAAAATGCTTTTGAAATGCTGCCCATTTTCATATATTACTTGAGAATGGCTACGCAAACAATAATAAAATAAAAATATAGAATAAGAAGATTGTACAAAATCATAAAAAATAAGGGAAAAAAATCAGGAACAAGTATAGAAACAAAATCATTAAACAAATAGGGAAAAACAAACGGGAACAAACATAGCCACAAATTCCCAAAACAAATAGGGAAAAACAACCAGAAAAAGGCATACCCACAAATTCACAAAACAAATAGGGAAAAACAATCATGAATTGGCATGGCCACAAATAACGTAGACATCTGTTAAATTTTGTGCTAAAATCAATAAAGGGTTGACCATATATCGGTCAGTACTTTCAGAAATATGTAAACGTGATAATTAAAAAATGCAACCATTGAAATGTATTGAATTTGATAAGGGCGTATGTGCTTACAAGTGTAACATTGATTCAAATATTTGTTTTAATCGGTTAAGAAAAATGTGTCTAAAACACAAATTCGTTTTAGAATATACTATTAATGCATGCTACTTAATTATCAAATAATTAGCCAAATATGACGATAACAGAAATTAATGTCAAAGTAAATATACCATAACTATTGTACGCCAATGCCTCTTAAAGTGTTTTGTGGTATGACAAGTTTATTAGAAACCATACAAGAAAATTTTGGGGAGATCACTTCCATTGGTTCCAGTTTAGTATCAATAATTTCAAACGAATCCGAATTAAACATGGCCAAAGTACAATCTAAAACCTAATGCATGTAAAATATGTATGATATTAGTAGAATTATTAATTGAGAAATATCAAATATCAATTTTTTTTGCCCAGAAATTGATTTATTATGATTAAGTAATCATTTCTTTAATTTGCATCATTCTATCTTTAAAAGGTAAGAATTACAGATAAAAGAAAATTTTAAAGTCTCCCCTTTTATTTCTGTTGAAGATTGAATAAAGTTACAAATTGATTTAAGATTTATTCCACCTTTTTATATAGCACAATTTTCATCTATTTATCCATCATTAAAGGGCTAAGACCCTGCTTTTGACCGTTTGTTATCCACTCTTCATAATTGCTAAACAATTAATAAAATATATTAAATAAAGAAGGCAACATTTTAATGGAAGAAATATAAACATATATATTTGGGTCAAACAAATACAAAACAAAATTACACCACAAAACATCAAACTTAAGATATCCCATAAATTTGCTTAGATATAATATATAAGTTGAATAGTAAGGGAACTACTAAATGCTGAAAACTTACAACAGTTTGACCTGATCTTTTAAATTCTTAATCCTGGATTATCCTGACTTTTCAATGAGACTAATTTCTGATGTAAATTAGAAAGTACTGAAAATGTAACTTAAACTAAGCTAACTTTAAAAGGTAACAAACTAACCAAAACTATCAAACGATAACGATTTCAAGATTAGTTAATGCTACACAGAGCTAGAAAAGTAATAAATAAAATAAATAAATGCAAATTATTGGCTCATATGATTAATTGAGTCTATCTGAATATACTAGAAAAAATTTAGAACTGTACTTTTATTTTGATGAAGTTATTGAAGAATATTTGAAGTGTGAAGAAGGGTAAATAATATTGCCACGCCCACTTTTCAGATTCTAACACTTGTAAAAGAAGCTTATTTAGCAAAAAAAAAATTGCCAATTTACCAAACGTTTGAAATGAGCTATTAGAGCGTTGAACTCAGTGTATAAGACAAAAGTCCAATAAGGTTCTCCACATTGTCTTTTGGAGTAAAGGCTCAAAAGTTACAACTACATCAATCAAGCAGAATAGCAGAAATGGTAAGCAGAATAGTAGAATATATACATTTGATATGAGTATTTATTTTTTAAAGGTGTTAAGATAAGGAATTGTAAATTTTTTTTTCGTTAGTTATTGATATTTTTATTTTCAATATGAAAATATAATATTTTGTTTCACACAATATTACATTTTCTGAAAAGTTATAAAAAAAAAAAATCCAAGGATTTTTCTGGGGGGGGTGCATTTTTTCCTACTCCTTTGCATATTCCTCAAATTTATCATAGGTAAAAAAGAAATGACTAAAACTGCTGTTATACATCTAAATTTCTATTTTAATACTTTGCTTGACATTTCGACTGGATTAACAAGTCAATTCCAAGTTAAAATTATAAAGATTATTGTAATAATAATTCATCTAAATAGATATGGAAAAATAAATTGATAATTTTCGGTATTTTAGGGGAAGGGCCCGACTTTGCACATGCACTACTAAAAAATCTGTAAAAATCTTTCGAAGAGCAGAGGTTGTCCTTATAATATTAACTATATAAAGTTTTATTTAAAATAGCGCAAAATAAGAGGCAGGGGAAAGAGAAATATTGAATTTTATTTAGCAATTCAAATTTTAATTTTCATATTTATACAAAGTATAGTAATCTTCAAAATTTTTTTACCCGATATTTGGACGAATCTTCCCTTTTTAGACCTCCCAGAGTTAAAAAAACAAATTTTTAGAAAATATCACTCTAATTCACAAAGCTAATTGATAAAAATTGGAGATAGGTTTGTTTACAAATCACTTTATTAAAAATAAAGAAGGAAAAAAAACCCCTTTTTATAATTTAACTTCTCTCAAGTACTGAAATTATTTTGTTTAAAGTTGCTTAAGTAGATATGTTTATCATATGTATATTATTTGCTTTGTTAACATGAGCGAATACAACTTATGTAAAAAAAAAACCAACTTAATCTATCAATATAATTTAATTTACAAAATCAAATTTTATTTAATTATTTACACTTCAACACAATACACATCTCTTAAACTACATATTTTCCAAATATTTAACGCATTATACATGAAAATTAATTTATTTCTATTGGGAAGAGGATAGAATTAAACAATATATTTGGCATTAGATGCGTTTAATATATTATTTCACTTCGCTTTCAATTTTATTTTTTATTATATAACTACATTATAATGTTTCAGTAAATATATTCGAATATATGTGCATGAACTACAAAATATTTACAGACATACAAAAATCAAAGGTATTCAAATTATATCAATAAAATCTTATTTCAAGTGTTTAATAAAAGCTATTTTCTTTTACTTTCAGGATTGCATAAGGCTGTACATTAGATGTTTGCCAAACAGTGCCAATTAGGCTTGGTATAGACATAAATTTGTGTTTCATGTAAAAATATGAATATAAATATTATTGCTTCTACATTAAAAATAATGTAGCCACTTTTATTTATGAACAGAATAAAGATCTTGAAGATCAGCACAGTTTTATTATATTTATATGGCTTTATTTATAGATCTAAATTTACATGGATATATGAAACTTCATACTTTTATGCTTTTGACTGAAATTCAGAGAATAAAATAGCGAATAACAAACAAACAAAAAAAGGAAATTAAATGATAACTTAGGTAGGAAAAAAACTATGAAAGCGGAATTTTAAAAATCAAAATTATTTAGGCATTAAGAATTGACTTTCGATTTAATTTGCACCTTTCAGTGATCTATTTTATTATAATTTTTCTGTTATTTCTGAATTACTTATTATTACAATTTATTAGATTTAATAAATTTGCGATATTTCGTTTCCTTAATTATTCATCAAAAATTATAGTTCTTTTCCTTCTTCATAGATGACGAAACAATCGCTTAACATATTGTTTCTCTTCCATTGATGTCTGAATTATTGGTGGTTCTTCTTTCAAATTAAAATTAATTCGCATTACAATCTTTTCTGCTCAGTTTCTAAATCTATTTAAAGAAAATTCATCATATTTATGAGATTTTGAAGGTTCAGTGTGAATAAGCTAATTAACCTGAAATATTTCAATTCTAGAAGATCTCCTTTTTGAAAAAAAGTTATAGTTTCTCTTTTACCTCCTAGAGGTCACCACCATGCTCTAATAATTCAAAAGATCTCTGAATATCATAATCATGTTGAGTTATTTCAGCCTTTTCTAGGGTAGTTTACGTTTTGAAACATAGAATGCGTCTTTCGAAACTGTTATACAATTATATATTACTAATCTATTGATACTATAACACGTTTTTTTATTATGGCTTCGCCACATCATCTATTTTGTGGGTTGGTTTCTTAATTTTTGACATTTTAATCAGTTTATTTTATTTAAAGCGAATTAGCAGAATTTTTTTTCCACTTAAAGACTAAACTATACAAGAAAATTTAAATGGATCTTCGTATTTTGGTATTCAGATGAATACAGCTTCCTTGTGATTATAACGGGACATCGTGCATGCAAGAAAAGTTAACTATTGAAATTTTAAAGAAAGTTTATATATTTTCGATAGCTGATAGAATCGCTTGTGATAATAATGGATTTTAGGACAATGATTGTTCTAAAATCGAAGTACTGAAAATTCTTGTCTCTTACATATATATATATATATATATATATATATATATATATATATAAGTATTAGCAACTTCTAACTCAATCAGCAAATTTTCACATCACACTATTGTTAGGGAATTTTATATTCCTTGTATTTACAGCGCTCATCAAAGTCATTTATAGTGTGGAATTTCTATGAAATATAATTATAACAATTCCATAATGTCATCAACAGATACAGTAGCACGATTATCTGATTAATTGGTACCAGACCGAATTTGAATATTCAAATACCCATAACGTTAGATTTTTGTCAAAAAAAGAGTTTTTTTTAAGGAAAAGAAAACAAAATAATGTTTTTTTATGTATTTAAAATAATTTGGAAAAGTGAAAAATCAATTTCCCAATTCAACCCCTAGGCGGATTTCGCAAATCTTTATTTCAGATTGGTATATCTTTGAATATAATTTTAGATGAGGGTCAAAGGATCTCCAAAACCTACCATTTTTTAAATTAAAATATTGCTTTACCATACATTTATGAAAATGCCTCCAGCCTCAAGGAATGAACTGATTTCGCCAATTTTTATTTCAAATGAAGGTCCATGAAGATGAATCATAACAGATTAATTTAATAACTGCAGAATACGTTTTGTTTTTGTGTTATTATTTAGTGTATTAAACTATCACATCTTGAACATTGTACGTCAGAGTCAAGTTTTGCTGTCTTTTTTGTTTAGGAGGATTTTATTTAAGCATTTTTTCTCCTTTAAATCCATCTGAATATTTACAATTGAGATGATTGGAATTCTACTACGATTCAAATACCAAAATATTTATAAAAACTTTCTTTTATAAATCAAGCCTTTTATATCTTTTTGCCATGAAATTTTCTGCTGCATTGTTTCGTAATAAAACTAAATAAAAAAATTATAATTAAGAGCCTAATTTAAGCTAAGTATATATATTCACATGCATCATTTCATGATCTCGAAATTAATTTCTTCTCCACAAGTGATTCTATTTAAAAAAATGTTTTATTTCCAAATTTTTTTTTAAATTATAAATATTTTTTGAAAATTATTAATTTTTGAAAGTTTTCAATATTATAAGATTTTTTTGATTATTTAAAACAGTTTATACTTTTTATTATTTAAATAAAATGCATTGTTTTTATTTAGCATTTAAAACATTAGTAGGGCAGTGTTGGCAATTGATAACAACAACAACAGCCACACTAAAATGAAGAATTTTCAAGTTTTTTGAGTCTCTAATGTGTGTTCTTAGACCCTTAGGCTTAGATTAAGCCAATTTTTTGAAGAAATATTTCATAAATTTTATAAGGATCCTTCAAAGGGTTAAATTAATCACTATTATAAGTATTTCCAAAAATAGGAGCTATATCAGAACGGTATGAAAATCCATTCCACACTCTTTCAGTATCTTTGACATGAAAGCCTTCAAATTTGTATGTCTGATGTTAATCAATCATAGAAAAAGAATCAAATATCGTCGTGTATACATATTTGCATCTTTTCAAAGCGTTACACCAGGCATGCAGAAAAAAAAATTGTGGGATGAATTATCGGTACTATTATCTATCCTTCGTATTTACAGAGGGTTTCACATCGAACACTTTTAATTTTGTTGAATTTAAACTTTCAACTGTTATCTTCAATTTCCGTTGAACTACAAGGCTGTACTTTGTTTAGCATTCTTTTAACAGACTTCCAAAGTTGGAACATTAACTTATAATTTATAATTCATTTATGCTGGAGATATTTATACCATTTTGTAGGGGATTTATTGGAGAGGATTTTGGTATATCGAAGTCAAATCAAAATAAAAAAGGGTTTTTATAATTGCAATTATAATTATTTTCTTACTACGATTCGCGCTTGCGTTAAGCAATAGTATCTGGCTTTTATACTTATCCATGCAAGTGCAAAAACTTCAAATTGAGCATTCGCAATTAGCAAGAGCTGTGGTATGCATATACGATATATTTCTTTGTTTAAGTCTAATACTAAGCAACGATTCAAAATTCATTATAACCGCAAAAAATTAACTGATATTGGAGATATTTGTATCATTTTGTAGGGTATTTATAGGTAAAGGTTTTAATATATCGAAGTCATGCCAAAATAAAAAAAGTAGCTTTATAATTGCGATTTTAATCATTTTCCTTTTTCGATTAAGTGATTAAGGTTTTTTTCTCATGACCAACTTTATGTGGCACTATCTAGAGTTGCATCCAAACCAAATCCTTTTTTTGTCTAGGCATCAGCAGGAAAAACAGCAAATATTGGTTGTAAAGAAATATTAGGAAATAACCTGAATTTTATTTTTACATCAGAATAAATAAATTGAAAAACAAGTGTGGAACAGTGGTTACAATGAATTATTTATAAATTTTTAAATTTTAAAACAGTTTTTCTATCGCATATTTTTAGTGAATTGTTTTACCTGTCACCACATCCTATTTTAACCTTTTTAGCATTATAAATATTTCAAAATGTGTACTATGAAAATTGTTTTGTAGTTATTTTTGATGATTTCGAAATGTAATTTTATGTTTGTTTGATGCTGCATGGCATGGTCATGTTATAATGGGTAGAGGCTAGACTTAAGTTTAAAGCTAATTTTTCTCTTGGATGTTATGACTCAGGTAACGCTGTGTGGGTGGAACTAGTTAGTACATGTAGTAGTGTATGTGTAGTTAGTATATGTAGATATAGTATATGTGTAGTAAGTATATGTAGATATAGTATATGTAGATATAGTATATGTATAGTAAGTATATGTAGATATAGTATATGTATAGTAAGTATATGTAGGTATAGTATATTTAGATATAGTATATGTATAGTTAGTATATGTAGATATAGTATATGTATAGT
>JAPMOQ010031596.1:2072714-2087387 GCA_026543055.1 Argiope trifasciata
AAAAAAAAGATTATTACGTATCAAAAAATGATTGATTTTTGCAAGAATTCAACTTGCATTCTTCACCTTCGCGTGAAAAATACTGAAATCTTCGCATTTGCCGTTGATTGCAATTTTCATTACAAACTGCTAAAACTCTATTTAAAGTATAAAAAATTTAATTAAATTTGATTAATGAATTAATATTTGAAAAAAGTATTAACATCAAGTACCATCCATTAAAAATTAAAAAAAAATGTATTTGGATGAATCAAAAGTATTTCATTAGCGATTGAAAATTTGAACAAAATACATAAATAAATATATATCGGGAGAGTGTGAACTAATAGTAGGGATTGAAGATTGATAACACTGTAAAGCCACTGGAAATGCTCCTCTCGAACATTTCTCGAGTACTTCGTGATAAAGATCCCTCCCCTATTTCAACATTAAACTCGTGATACCTTTATCAAGCCATAAAAGCCACAAATCCACAAAATTTTCAGAGTCACACGAATGAGATTTAGTGCTTTGTAACAAGTGAAGAAAAATGAGTATGCATCTTTAAAATATGCATTTTAATGACAAATAACCAGTTGACGTATTATTTAAAACTTCAGACGATAAAATTTTGAGTTTAATTTTATTCAGCTAATATAATATGTTTTGTAATTATCGTACTCATTTAGTCTCAAACAGACAAAAAAAAAAAAAAAAAAAAAAAAATCCTGCGCACAGATATCGTTCAAAATTTGGTTGAAATGTGCAAATTTGGTTTAGAAGCTAAATTCCAAATTATTTCATTCGTCCAACTCATAGCATTTTTGAGTTACGTTTTTTAAATAGATGAACATAATTTCTCTTTCTCTCTCTCTTTATATACATACCAGCGGGTGAGCGAGCTCCGCTCGGAGAAAACAGGTATCGAAACTAACTCGAAGATTTAAATTTTCAATTGTGATTTATCAAAACAATACATGCCATAAGAAAATTTGTGAAACCATTGGTGAAAAGATAACCGGTTAAAGTACACCATTGTAAAGTATTCCAAACAAAGTTAGAGTTTGGAAAGGGAACTATTCTATACAAAGGTAAAGTTTGAAAAGTCATAGGAAATAAAATGCATAATGGTTGAAACCTATTAGGCAATAGACAAAGAAAATTTAAGTGTTGCCATCTATAGCCATTATGACGAACTAATAAAGTTTGAAAATATCCTATCTGTAACTCCGAACTGCTCGACAGTAGCGCTTCAAAACCGGCGCCAATCGATTCCACGTGGCCAAAAAGTTTACCGGAGTTTATTAATTCTGGGGCGATTTTCGACTTGGCAACCATTCCTCGTATTATAGTATTATATATAAAAGATTCGTTAAGAAATGTAATGCTTTTTCTATTTTATTGATATTATTCATTTCGAGATATCGCTAGAAAAATTTTAAAGCCTTTTTCTTCTTTCATAATGCAAAGGTTCCATGAGATATTGAAATGTACCTTTTCAATTGTGAATACGGTATTCACATAATCACAAAAATATCCCATGCAATCAATGAGGAATTTTTTTGACAGCTGAAATTTTGCTTTGAGTTATTATATACAATAACAACTCAAAATTTTTACAATCCTTCGCGTTTCAAAAGAGAGAAAAAAATCTCGCATTTTTTGAAGTATGTCTGTCTGTCTGTTCGGGAACACGATGACTAAAGAATACTTAGACAATTTGACAGGTGAAATTAGACAAGTGGCCTGAATACCGAAATTGTAGATTTCTATCAAATTTTGGACGAAGGCCATTCATAAAAAGTCTACCCATTTTCATATGAACACGGTAACTACAAAATCTAAAGAACCAGATAAAAAAAAATTGGTGTACAGATTTAACATCTAAAATATCAGTATCCAATTTGGAACCAAATCCTCAAAATATTAGCATTCTGTTGGCTCATACTTTCCCATAATAATAGACACGATGGCACAAAAACACAGAAATCAAAATAAATGAAATTTGGTATGTCATTTTGTCAATAAATTCATAATTTTGTATAAAGTTTCGGTTTCAGTCAGTTCAACGAAAGACATGCAAATGCAGATTTGGTATTCTTTGCTATAAAATGAAACATGTATCAATCGGGATAGCCTGGCTGGTAAGACGTTGGATTCGCATCTTTGGGTTGGGAATTCGAACCCACCAGCCGAAGA
This sequence comes from Argiope trifasciata, assembly GCA_026543055.1. Classification (NCBI taxonomy): domain Eukaryota; kingdom Metazoa; phylum Arthropoda; class Arachnida; order Araneae; family Araneidae; genus Argiope; species Argiope trifasciata. The sequence goes on from JAPMOQ010031596.1 coordinate 2,074,893, forward strand.
CTCCCCATGTATGATGGTGGCTGGCGTATATACAAATTTGTCGTGGTCACTCTCGAGAGTAATACCACTGAGGGTTCTGGATCAGAGATGATCCTTCTCTGGTTCAGGTCTAAATCACGATCTGTGAATGAATGAAAGAAATGCATGAATGAAGTCCACTTCATAAAAAGGATTGTAACGCGTGAATACCTAAATCGTACTCTTGGCCCTAGATGGCGCTACTGAAAAACAAGATACATAACAATTTCAGCTCAAGTTTAGTTTAGTTGTATTAACGTCTCGTTGTAAAGCAACACGAGGGCTATTTGGGGACGAACCTCGTAATTTTGAACCACTGTCAGATGACGAGGGCGACATTTGAAGTGGCACCTACCTCTCCACACCATGCCACACCAGCGGGAGGACGTTTGGCTTGACAGATTTAACGTGCAAGAGACCCTCTCACACGACGGTTCTTCGGTGGAATCGAGTGCCGAACCTGAAACCCTCCGGTTCCGAAGCCAAGACCTTACCACCAGATCACCGCGGCCCAAAAAATTTCAGCTCAAAATCATTGATTAAATCAGCGGGCTTGTACAGGACGCCATCAGAAGCGATAACAACATGTATCTTCCATGTGAGTTATTCTGAAATTAAAATTTTCGGTACTTATGGTATTCATGATGTTGTCCAAGGTTCATAATTTTTACACGGATGGAGGCGAGATATAATCTTTATTACAAAATATTCACGAAAATTTCCGAGGGACCACTGCCTTTTTAAAATATTTTTTTTAAAATTCCATCTTTTTTTTTGTCATAAGATTATTCGGATTCATTTATTCCGATCTATAAACAATGGTCCTGTCTGTAATAGTAGGTACTTTTTCGCTATTAACAGGAGAAAATGTGGTATCGATTATGGTTTTGAATATTGTTTTATGTAGGACATACACTCTAATTGCCAATATTAAGAGGAAATTAGAATGAAATAAATGCTTTTGGTTCTTTGCCAAATTTCTCTGATTTATAGACAGATGTAATACTTGAGACTGGAAATAAATGCTTCATGACACAAAAAATGTTAGTTTATTTTGCTTGAATTAATGATTTCATTATTTTAAATGTTTCTTTTTTTCAATTCTCATATTTCTTTTAGTACTACATGTATGTTTAGCAATGCATTTTTAATCGCAAAAGCTTAATTTTAATAGGATTTTTATAACTTTTTAATAGCTTAAATGTTCTCCCCTGTGGGAACGAAGTCCATTGATTTGAGATTGAAATCGTCAGTTATGAAATACTGAATATCGTTATTTTACATGATTTTAATGACTCCTCTAAGAAGATCCTCATATCAATACGTGGCATTTATTCGAGATAGCCATTGAATGGTCAAAAATAATGCAATACAAAAGTCAGTCAGTTTCAGTGGCAGAAATATGAAATTTTTTCTCACAGTATAGGGATTCGAGTACTCGAATTTTCAAAGAAGTTTCCAATATCTGAAGAATCAAGCTTCACTAAGATCCGTATTGCTACGAAGCGTTTGGTGCCAAATTTGGTCACTAAGCTCCTACAATGTCACCAAGTCAAAATTGCCGCAGTTATGTGTGTAAGAGAAATCTGCTTCAATACAAATAAATATTTGGTTTAAATTTAATCATGAAGAAAAGTGATATATTCATCACACATGCTGCAGTTAGAAATATTCGTATAAAAAGTTATGGAGGTTTTTTTTAAAATTAATAAATAGAATATTATCTGTAAATTTTGTATTACTTTCATGTCGAGCAAGAATTGTTTAAACTGTTCTATAGCGCAAACCTAGACTTATTTATATGATACAACCTAAAGCTATCAAATACGCTCCGTAATTGATCATCAACAAATAGACGTTCCGTTAGAAAGTTTTAAAAATTTTATTTATATATAAATATTTTTTATCTATATTTTATTAAAAATTAATCGAAATTTTAATATTTTTCTTTCATAACCTCTTAGAATATTTCTAATATAATTTGGAGTGTATACAAATTCCTTTTTAGACCATTTTCCAGTTCGAAAAAATTAGCTTTTCAGTAGCATTAATTTCCTTTCTTTGAGACTTTTTTTATTTTTATAAAGTTTGCAAAATTATTTAGAAATGTAATTTTGAGGCAATATCTTTTTAATCTTTTGTGGTAAATACTAGAACAAAACATCCTGACTGTGAATAATTTGTATGAAAACTCTAATGGCTCTCAAATAGTTAAGTAAAACTCATATTTTTCATCTGTAGCATTTTTTTTCTGTAATTTTCGGAAAGTAAAAACTGTCTCACACTGAATACAGCAGCAGAATACTTTAATAGTTCTCATAGGATCGGGTATATCTCTCACTTTATTACTAAGTTTTGCTGGAATATATATGAAAACGTTCAAACTTTTAACGTCATAAAGTTTTTACTGCAGCATTTTCTTACTGTAATTTTCGGAAGGTAAAAGCTGTCACTCACTAAATGCAGGGGCTGAATAATAGTTCTCATTGGATTAAGTATATATCTCCTTTTAATCTAATTACTGCTTGAATATATATCAAAATATGAAATTTTTAATATCATAATATTTTTACTGCAGCATTTTTCCACTGTAATTTACAGGAAGTAAAAATTCTTACGCACTTAATGCGGCGACTGCAATCAAATCTGGCAAAGTAAACTTATGATAGTATTATGCTATAATGTAACCGAATGAAGGTTTGAATTTCATTTTTTTTCTCCATATCAGCGGGAAGATTAAACAAAAATATAGACAACTCAATGCTTCAAAGTGAATTTTAGCTACATATTGTAGTGGGAGGATATTTCAAAATTTACAGATGTCGCCGGAATTGAAAAATATATCAAAACAGGTGGAATTTTGAAACATGAAAAATATTGGAGATCTCTGAAGGTCATTTATGTTACACTATCTATCAGTGTTGGAAAATAATGCATATATTTAAAAATTTTTATTTCCCCCTTAATATAATTAGATACAAAATTGTGTATCAGGAATGGAACGAAGAATTCCCTTTAAGCAAAACCAAATCTTTGCAATTTAATTCTAAGTTCAAATTTATTTCAATGACAATGAAATTAACCTTTATTTCAAAAAATAAAATTATTGCTAAAACATAAATATTTTATTTAAAAAAACCAGTTTAACATAAAATGATTTGCATTCATTATAACGAAAAATAAATATGCAAACAGTACATAAGTCGGGGTAAAAAAGTAGAAGCTTTTTTACAACTGTAAGTTACTAGATCACATACCAAATTTCATTAATTTGTCTTTGCTTTTATGCAATATTGAATTTACATACATGCGAAAAGACAGATATACAGACGATCAATTCTTTGGTAGATTTGTTCAAAATGAAATTAAAATCTGTAATTTAGATGTTAAATATATGCAATTGTATGGAATGATGGAATTTTTTCATCTCAGAATTGGACACACACACACACCACTGAAAATAATTTTTAAAAAGTTCAAAGTTTTTTAAAAGTCAAAAAGTAAACGTTTCTGGTAATAAGATGCACCAAACATTTTAACTCTACGGTAATGAAACTGATCTATGTCTAGATATGTGGCTAGTTTAAATGTCATAAGAATTTTTTTACTAGCTTTAAGAATAGTACAAGCATACAGAAACAAAGAATTTTTATTTTCTCGTATAGGAAGTAGAAAAAATTATTGTAATCATTAAAAAATTCGAATTCCAGATTTTCATGAATTTTCATGTTTGAAAACTCCTTGAATCCGAAAAAAACATTTTTTGCCATAATGTCTGTCTGTATGCAAAGACCATAAATCAAACCTGCTTTGAGATAGATGTCTGAATTTGGTATATGGAATTACGAAAAATTTATAGATTTCCATCAAATTTTGAACCAAACAGTTACAAGAAGTCTGTCTATCTGTTCGAGTATAACTGAACTCAATTGCTACAAAAGGAGAACTTGACAGACAGCTGATGCACAGGTTTAACGACTAAAATAGAAAATTATGAGCCAAATCTTTCAAATGGTTCATCATCTGTCGCTTCGAATTTTTACATGTATATAAAAGTAACCATTCAGAAAAACAATGGCTTAAATAAATAAAATTTAATATTTTATTTTGTGATTACAAATCAAGAATAATTCAAATCCATGTGTCAAATGGCGTGTAAAAAACATCCATGATGCATAATATTCTTGCTATAGAAATGTAAAAATGCTAGATTCGTGACAGATTTATGTTTAGTTACAATCGTTCACCATTGATATGTAAGTTATTCGCGGCTTTTTCCAAGTTCCACAATTTCCTGTATAGTAAGAGGGATTAGGTCTCTATTGTTGAGAGTAGGAAAGAAAGTTTCTAGGAGACCATTCCAGCTAGTTTTTGTGAGAATGGAGGATCGCAAACGCAAAGGGTCACCGCTTCAGGTGGTTGTTTATCAATGAATCAGATAAGAGAAAAGAAACATAGATAAAATACACGGCACAGATTTAGACGAATACAAATTCATAACAGAAACACAACACATACAAACACAGCAACTGATTTTGATGAATAGCAATGCTATCTTGTTCAAAATAACATACAAAAGGAAGTAGGGTGCATTATCACCTACACACTCCCAGTGTATTTGAAAGGAAGAAACACACACTCATCATATATTGTTATTTGTTTGCTTTAAATCTGTACTCACTTGAATGCTAATTCAAACCTGTGTTGGATCATCACCTAAATCTGTGTTGAGTATTTTAATTAATAAGCTCGCTTTTTTACTTAACTCACCGAAAAGGAGTGGCTACCTTCGTTGCGGTTTCAAACCCATGCTTTATTCCATAAATTACTTTTTTTCGATGTGTACTTTTTAAATTCGTTAACAGCATTTTGTGAACGAATTAATACACATGTCTTAGATTGCAAGTATGACTCAGATGCCTATGCGACTGTTTATGCAGCTTAAGAATATCAAGTTTAGAAGTGCTTATGGGCCTCTGCCACCAAATGGGATGGTGTTCTAAGTTATTAAGACATCTCAAACGCATTTTCAATTCTTTTCTATATACAATTAAACTAGAAGCGGAAAGCGTCATTTTCAAGCGCCAATGAAAACAATTTGGTAAGCAGGGGGCAGGTAATAATTACGTTGGGTTATACATAATTGTGCTTCATTGCCAATTTCATTTTTCTGCGTATTTGTTTACTTGGGATCAATGATTTGTATATAAGAAAACAAGCACAAAACCTTCATATATGGAACTTTAAAATTAAAATTTTGGTTGCTCATACGTTTCGATGCTTCATCCAAGATCCTCAATTTTACGTGGTGAGAAATGGGATAAAGCATTTATCAAGAAATATGGGAGAAAGTTTCAGGAAAGTTTTATCCAGATATATGCGAGAAAATTTACAAGGTCACACACTCTGATTTTCATAATTAAAATGCTAATTTTGAAACTGTTTTAATTCTTATATCAATCTGTGCAGCTTAATAAATAGGAGAACGCAAAATATTATTATCTTTTGTACGAAATTTGCTTCAAGGTTTCTCAAATTACCTTTCCTCCAGGGTGTGTGTAAGTAAAGAGTGTAAAAAAAGCTCCCATCAACACTAAACTTCTAATAGCAACAAATCTCTCCAATTTTTCTCAAATTTAATTAGTAGATATTTATTTGTGATGCATATTATGCAAAGTTTCTCTAAACGAGCTTCGTTCGAGGTACAAATCCAATCAAAATTTAAAACTCTTGCAAAGAGAGTAGGCGTAATCCAATCAAGATGTCAATTAAGGCTTTTCCGTCCTCTTTACTGTTCGAAACACACCTCGACGCACAAGCAAAGAAATTGTTTGGCAGACTAAGATTAATAGGTGACAGCGCGTAACAGCCGCGGGCCACAAGTTGCATTATTCAAACGGAAGTGTGATTGCGTGCGGAAAGTCATTAAAGTTGGGGGGAGAGCAACGGAGAGGAGGGATAGGATAGGACAATATTCAGTAAACAGTGCGACCTCACAATGGTGGTTTTTAATTGAGATTTGCTATTCCAAATAGAAGGCTGGAAAGGAATCTTTTGCTAAAAGGTGAAAGTCGAAGTTCAAGAAGTTTCCGTTCCACATAATAGAAATATTTGTTTATGTTCATGATAGTTATGCATGTTTTTTTAATTTATCATTTAAGTTTCACAGAAAATGCTGATGTAAGGTCCGTTTATACAGCTTCTCAGAAGAAAGTAATATATTTATATTATTTGAAAATAAGATTACTTTTATAACCTGAGAGAGAAAAAAATACATCATTACAAAAAACAATATTAGAAATATAAATGTGAATTCGGAATGATTTAAATGTAATATATATAGAAAAGTCGATTAAAAAGTGTTAATATCGATTTATTAAAATATTAATTCATCAGCCATTATCTATAAATATAAAAAAAAATTGTTTGATCCATTGAAGTTCCATTTTGAAGGTAATGTCATTAATTTTGAGCTTTAATTAAACGCAGAGCCGTGGTGTCCTGGTGGTAAGATCTCGGATGCGGAACGAGAGGGTTTTAGGTTCGAGACCCGATTCCTCTAAAGAAAAGTTGCGTAAGTGGTTCTAGCGGACATTGAATCCTACATAGCCAAACATCCACCTGCTGGTGTGATATAGAAGCTTGGAGAAAGACTGTCAGCTGAAGTGTCTTCTTTGTCATCTAACCGCGGTTTGAAATAGCAATGTCCGTCCCCAAATAGTGCGAATGTAACTTAAAAACTGTGCGTTGATGTAATTAAGCTTTGATTAAACGCAAAAATAAAACGTCGTTTAAGGCTTCAGCAGTGTAGTGGCCACAGGAGTGAGAGGAGTGTTAATATCGTAATTGTAAGGATATTGACAGCGCAAAACATTAGTATGCTTATACCGTTTTTTAAATGACATATCATGAAAGGGACGGAAAAAGAATGACATGCCCAACTCACTACCTGTATTTACTAAAAGAATGATGAGGATGGAGGGTGGAAACATATTATGCCCCCAGGCACGTGTTACTCACTTCTCCACTGTGAGGCTTCACTTTGTAATGCAACAAAGGCACGAAAGAATTCGATTCGCAATAATTTTACAAACTTATACACATATCAAATATATATATATATATATATATATATATATATATATATATATATATAAATCTGATCACGAACTCGAGTCCTTATTTCTTCAAAGATAAAGGCTGTTAATAGGATAACAGTTTAACTCTGGTATCCACAACGCATTTTACATTTATAATTGGAGAAGTGAGTCTAAAATAATATAAAATTATGTGCATTTAAATGCCATATGATATGCACATAAAATAATGTGTAAAAATGTTTGATATGTGGGTCAAAATACCAATGCAATAAAATAAACAGGAACGCAGTATCCCAATAGATATAATTTAGCATGAGTAAGAGGCTCAGAAATCTAATACAGATTTATTAGTTCGTCAAAAAGCTGCATGAATATTTTTTCTGCTCTATAAAAGAATTCCAAATTGTGGTCTGATCACGAGAATGAAAATTTAGCCAGTACTTTCTCTTCACGATTTTGTCTTTCAGTTGTGGCAACAATATGTATGGCAGTATTTGTTTTTCTGTTGTGGCAACAATATGTGTGGCAGTATTTGTTTTTCTGTTGAGGCAACAATATGTGTGGCAGTATTTGTGTTCCTGTTTGTTCTTCTATATCGACAATAATATATATAGCAGTGTTTGTTCTTCTATTGTGGCAACAATAATAGTTAGATCGCAGATGCTATGATTATATCGTGATCTTTTGATGAATTCGTCTTACTTTTAATCTTGCATCCTGTTTCAATCTAATTAAAGATGATCAAAATATATATTAGACGTTCTACGTAATCAAATTTCAAGTCAGCGATATTCCAAGTTTCTGAACATTGAATACCATTTATCGCACGATTTTATCTCAGTCATATGCATATAGAAATCTTTCAGCTAGGATCACGAGATTTCATATATATGTAGTGTGCAAGAATGGAATATAAAGCAGTAATTCTGTCCACTGACGGCCATTTTTAGATATCACCTTGGTATGTGAACATGTTTTAAATTTCGAAATTTTTTCCACATATAATTTTTAATATTCTGCTTTTTCTCATTACAGTATTTTTTATGCTTGATATATTATTTTGCATTATTCTCTTTCAGTATTAATATATTATTATGTATGTCCTTCTGTACTCTATTTATGCGTATAATACCATCATCAAGCTATACATCAAGCCATATTTTTCTATTTTTATCGTGAAGTGATTTTACTCGCATCCCCATAGCTATTCAGATGCAAAGTTTTTACCATCTGCTCTCAGCACTAGTCTCTGTGGGTTATAATATTCTTTGCCCACTTTTATTTCATTTCGAATGAAGCACAATTTTCAGATATTTCTTCGTTAGCAATTTAATATTGGATCCCAGATTACATCAGTTATTAAACACTGACAAGTCATTGTAAGCCACAGTAAATAAAAGACGATAATATAAAACTAAATACTTTGCATATTGCAACGTGAATACAAAAGTTGAACCCTTAAATATGCAAACTCTTCGTTTTGAATCATTATGCATACCCAGATTGGTCTTTAACCAATATATCTTTCAGTATTAAAGTCCCAGCGTAGTTTGGTAAGGAATTAGAGATATTGAAATAGAATTACGTCAAATATTACAACAAGGATTCTTGTGTTTAACAGGGATCTCATTTTTCGTGTAAAAATTTTAACAGTTAATTTTGAAAATGAATCCAAACTTTTGGAGTAATCTCGTGCAAATATCCTACTCTAGTCATGATCTCAACTAATTTCTATATGTCATTCAATTTGCTTCTGTAAAAACTTATGAAATCTAAATTTTAAAGCAATTTTGCGCTTCTAATAGTCTTATTTAGAAAAATATTCTTGAGGCATGAAAGAAAAGCTCCATCCTTTTATCATAAAAACTTGCAAAGCTATGAAGCAGTTTATATGCGTAGATTAACGAGTCCGTTGATCATTGATCTTCCTTTTATGTAGTAGATCTTCTTGAATAATTCAAACATCGTTCGAAATATTAATTTTTGAAATTTCAGCATTCAGTTAGTTTCTGTCAAAGAAGTGAGATTTATTGGCAGATTCCTATAGGGAAACCACCTATTGCAAAAATTCTCATGACAAGACTACTGGAAAATTTCTTCAATTCTTCACCAGCATGGTCCCTAGAACCCAAAACTCCCCTTCGTTCAAAAGTTATATGTATAAATGCGTATAAAGCTTTGCCCATGTTGTTAACAGGATAATTAGAGTAATTTTGTTTCGATTTTAACTAGTTTGGAATATGTTATTAGATACGTAAAAATCTCGGGAATATGTAAATGGCCCATCTGACTCAAAGGGGTGGAAATGGTGTGGAGGGGTACAATTTTCGTTTCGCTATAACTTTCTTAATGTTGAAGATAGAGAAATATATCCAATAAGCAAAATTGGAGCTTCATTGAAGCAGACATTTTTTTTTCATTTGAAGTTTTTCGATTTCTACAGTATCTTAAAAGTTAAGAGCTAAAAAGTGATTTTTAAACTCTAATATTGACTGTTTCTAACAATCACTATTTACACTGAAGTGACAAAAGTCATGGGATGACTGTTAATATCGTGTCGGTCCTCCTTTTGCCCGGCGAAGTGCAACAACTCGACGTGTCATGGAATCCACAAGTCGTTGGAAGTCCTCTGCAGGAATATTGAGCCATGCTGTCTGTATAGACGTCCGTAATTGTGAAAGTGTGGATGGTGCAGGAGTTTGGGCACAAACGGACCTTTCGATGAGATCCCATAAATGCTCGATGGGATTCATATCGGGCGATCTAGGTGGCCATATCATGCGCTGGAATTGTCCGGAATGTTCTTCAAACCAATCGCGAACAGTTCTGGCCCGGTGACATGGCGCATTGTCATCCATAAAAATCCCATCGTTGTGTGGGTACGTGAAGTCCATGAATGGCTGCAAGTGATCTGCAAGCAGCTGAACATAACCATTTCCAGTCAATGATCGATTCAGTTGCACCAGAGAACCGAGTCCATGCCATGTCAAAACAGCCCACACCATTATGCAGCCACCACCAGCTTGAACAATGCCTTGCTGACAGTTTGGGTCCATGGCTTCGTGGTGTCTGCGCCACACTCGAACTCTACCATCAGCTCGTAACAACTGAAATCGTGACTCATCTGACCACGCCACGGTTTTCCACTGGTCTAGGGACCAGTCGATATGGTCACGAGCCCAGGAGAGTCGCTGCAGGTGATGTCGTGCTGTCAGTAAAGGCACTCGAGTCGGTCTTCTGTTGTCATAGCCCAAGGAAGACAAATTTCGCCGCACAGTCCTGTCGGACACGTCCCTCATTGATTCCTGCAGTTATTTGACGAAGTATTGCGTGTCTATTAACATTGACCATTCTACACAGACGTCGGCGGTCTCGGTCGTTAAGTGCAGGTGGTCGCCCACTGCGCTGTCCATGATGGGATGTGATGCCTGAAATTTCATACTCTCGGTACACTCTTGATACTCTGGATCTCGGAATGTTGAATTCACTAACGATATCCGCAATGGAATGACCCATGCGTCTAGCTCCAACTAACATTCCACGTTCAAAGTCTGTTAATTCTCGTCGTGCCTCCATAAATCACGGAAAACCTGTTCACATGAATAACTTGAACACAAATGAAAGCTCTGGAAAACGAACTGCGCATTTATACTTTTTCGCTGCGATACTACTGCCATCTGTATATTTGCATATTGCTATCCCATGGCTTTTGTCACTTCAGTGTATGTTACCAGATACTAACTTCGATATAAAGGAATCTACCTCTGTCGAGGATAATTTTTTTATATTTTGAATAAATCAGCATCAAGAATATTTCACTAAATATGACTAATGAGACTGACAGACTGTATAAAAACGTAGATTTTAAAATATTTGCCAGTAGAAAATTTACTAATCAATGCAAATATAATTGTTCGAGTCATTTAAAGCCTTTTTCTAGTTGAAGATGAATGCCCTTCTCTAACAGTTTAGAAATTAGTGGGTCAAGAATCGAGTTGACATCTTGTAGATTCCTTATCAATTCTCAAAGCAGTTTGGAAGCTTTACAACTCAAATGGTTTTTTTGATATCATCCCAATTCCACTCATCCACTTCAGTCAAATCGAGAATATAGTACATTATTCCTTATTAATGTCTAAACATGGGTGTTTTCCGGCATATTTCCAAAGATTTGGAAGAACGCAGGAAAATAAATGCTTTTGGGGAGAAATGGGTACGGTTTACTACTGTTTAATGGAATGTATGGAGATCTCAGAGTTAAAGAAAAACCTGAATATTGTAAATAATTCAAGTACAGTATTGATGGTATCAGGTAATCTTAAAACCCTGAAGGATATGATGTTAAAGATTTACAGTTTCATTTCAACTGTTTGAGAGTGTGCAGATGGGGAGAAAGACAGCTATTTATTACCCCGAAAGGAATATTAGTTTGACTGTTCGGTCAATATAAGGTTGGACAATACTTATTCAGCAGTCGACCACAACAAATCCTGTCAATACTGCTGCGTTCAGTGGTGGCGGGGTGGTCGGCTGCGTGCAAAAAAAAAAAGTACATTATTCCTCTACCAATTCTCAAAGCAGTTTGATAGCTTTACAACTCAAATGATATTTTCGATATCTTGTCAATTCATCATTCATCACAATCTACTTTATTCAAACCGAGAATATATATCATTCCACCACCACCAACTCGACAAATCGGTTTGGTATCCCCACAAACTCGATGGTTCACTTTTTAGTTTCTCATCCACTGCACACATTTATTCCAGCAAACGAAGCCATTTATCTGCTGCCGACAGGAATAATGTTTCCTCACCTTCCCGAGGAGGAAATAACCATCATCGGTTTGAAATATAGTGCCCATTTGAGTGGCAAGTGGACGAGCATCGAAAAAAGTGACGTGAAACGAGCCTCATAAACCTCGGGTGTCCTAACAGCGGGGACGTGCCCTGGGTGCAGGATGAGCCCACTGTGGGAAAGTGTCTCCTCGGATAAAGATGGATAGAGATCATGTGATCCGGGGAAAGGGTTGTGAAGGGTGTGAGAGCTTTTTTCCGAAATACTTCTCTACCCGTCGGACATGAGAACAAAATAAATTATGAGAGTAATTAGTGTTCCGAGATAGGTCGCTGGTGGAGAATTAATTATTCATTAAAGTCAGTCAGGACCATGTTTATAAATGAAGTTAATTTTGTCACGTTACGGCTGTAACGGGTGATATGACAGGTGACAGAAATAAATTGAACTGCAATTAATAGAGTGAGTGCCACGAGAATTATCGAAAAAAAATCAGTTTTGGGTGTTAGCTAGCTATCTTAATTTCGGATAAGAGGCTGAATAATTTAGTCATTTCTTTTTAATATTTGATATAATGCAA
>JAPMOQ010031596.1:2087397-2126673 GCA_026543055.1 Argiope trifasciata
AATAATTTAGTCATTTCTTTTTAATATTTGATATAATGTAAAAATGCTTTTTAGCCCCTTGGAAATCCTTAGTGTATTTTATTGTCATGTGCAATTGGGTGATTGTTCTGTGAACAAAATTAGTGATTTCGTCATGGGGATAATGAAATGTAATGAGTGGTATGACTGATGACAGAAATAAACTGCAATTAATAGAGTAAGTGTTACTTGCACTATCCGAAAAAAATCAGAGCTGGATGTTAGCTAGCTATCTTAATTCAAATAATTCCTTTCTTTTCAATAACTTGAATAATGCAAAATGCGTTTTAGCTTCTTGAAAATCTTTAGAGCAGCTAATTGTCGTGTGCAAGTGGGTGGTTAACTTGCGAATGAAATTAGTGGTTGTTACATGGAGATATTTGAAATTTTATTATTATCTGAGAGGATGTGGCTTTTTATTTCATCATATTTTTTTTTTCTCGGGTGGAAAGCCACTTTAATGTGTCCATTGAGTTTGCTGTCAATTTGCGGTTATAATGAATGACATGACAGGTAACAGAAATATGTTGAGAGACAATTAATTGATTGAGTGCTATGTGGACTATCGAAAAAATCAGTGCTGGGTGTGAGCTAGCTATCTTAATTTGAATAATTAAGTCATTTCTTTTTAATGACTGGAACAATGCAAAATGCGTTATAGCCACTTGAAAATATTTAGAACAGCTTATTGTCACGCGCAGGTGGATGGTTGACTTGCGAATTATATTAGTGATTATGACGTTAGGATACTTTAAATTTTATTGTCATCTGAGAGGGTGTTGTTTTTATTTTATCAGATTTTTTTTTTCCGGCGGAAAGCCACTTTAATATGTTCACTGAGTTTGCTGTCAGTTTGTGGCTATAATGAATGGCTTGACACGTGACAGAAAAATATTGATCGAAAATTAATAAATGAGTGTTACGTGGATTATCCGAAAAAAAATCAATCCCGGACTAGTTAATGAAGTCATTTCTTTTCAATAACTGGAATAATGCAAAATACCTTTTAGCCACTTAAAATTTTTTAGAGCAGTTTATTGTCATGTACAAGTTATAGATTACTTTGTAAATGAAATTACTGATTGCGACAAGGAATTTTGGAATTTTCGTATTTCCTGTTATCTAAGAGGATATTTTTAAAAAAAAGGTTTTATCAAATATTTTTTTGGTTGAAAAGCTATTTTAAGGTATCCATTGAGTTTGCTGCCAGTGTGGAAGTTCAAACAAGAAATAGAAAAATTTTGCTAATTTGTTTACGTTTCTTTCTTTTTTCTTTTCTTTTCTTTTTCTTTTTTTCTTTTCTTTTTTTTTTCTTTTTTTCTTTTCTTTTTTTTTTTTTTTTTTGCTTTGTCACATTACTTCAACGGCTTTGAATTATTGACATCCTAAGCGATATGAAAGTGCATATTGAAGTAGATTTCAATTATTTTTTTCCTAATTTTGTTTGAATTTGTTATTATTTGACATTTAATAATTATTGTTTATTTCATTTTAATCCAAATTATTCATTACTTGCAAGTAAAAATATTAAATATTAAACAAAACAGTTAGAAGTATCTTATACTTAAAATCATTAATTTTATCCAAATTTATTAATTAAAATTGTTTACGCATTATTCATTTGTACTTACATCTTGATGCCATCTAGAAAATCCTAAGTGCAATATGAACAATGTCATCTGTTGATTATTAAAAGTACAAAATAGCATCACAGGACTGAAAGGGTTAAGGATAGAAAATATCTGTCATAAGAATTTTTATTGTAAAAAAATAAAAGGGCTATTTATTGATCTAATTACGTTTTGAAACTAATCCACAACGCTGAATCAAATATCGCATTTTTTTTTTTTTTTAATGGATGTTTCTGCCTATTGAATGCCTTGCATTGCTTTAGCGGACAAAAGTTAGGAAATAAAATCTTTGATACGAATCCAGCATTTTTATCAAGTCTAGCCTGTATTTTTTTTAGTTTTTTTTACTGTGTTGAACTCCTGTTAGACAACTAATATACAAGTGCCCCAAAATCGGAAATATATTTTGGAATCTTCTCAACTGCCTATTGAATTCAAAATTTGATGTAGAACTGCAATTGTAATCATAAGATAACAACCAAAATTTCATTTACCTAAGTTATTATGTTTTAGGGATATCATGTTTATATACATGCAAAAAAATATAGAAAGTTTTTTTTTCCTTTCAAAATTTGATACAGGTCTATATTTTAAAGCTAAATCTGCTTACCAGATCTTATCTATCTAGGTCTCCACGTTTTGTAGTTATCGTGTCCTTGGAGAGACTTCCTTTGAATGGATTTCGGTCGAAATGTCACATAAGTCTAAAAATTTAGTGTAAAGAAATTTCATGTGTCTGTTTCAAACCTTTTTGAGTTGTCGTGTTTTGGAGATGACATAGAGGCACGCATAATTTCAGAAATTTGTTTTTCTGATTCAGTCTGATTTGACACTTCGCGATTCGTTAAAATTTAGAGTTTGAATTTTCTAACGATTACAGCGCTTCCTTTAATAAATTTCATACATGAGAAAGTAAAAAAAAAAATCATTTCATGAATTTTCAAATTTATTTATGTTTTATTAAGTCCTAAGTTAAAATTTTCTTTTTCATTTCCTACTATTAGTTCGCACTCTCCCTATATATATTTATATATCTTGTTCACATTTTCAGACGTTAATAAAAAACTTTTTATTCATCCACTAAGTTCAAATACATTTTTTAAAATTTGTAGTAGATGATATTCGATGTTTATATATCTGTTTTCAGATATTGTTTCATTAATTAAATTTAACTAATTTCTGACATTTTAATTAGAATTTTAGTAGTTTTGTAATGAAAATTGAAATCAACTGACAGTAGTTGAATCGGTAAAATTCAAGAATTACAGTATTTTTCACGTGAAGGTGAAGAATGTAAGTTCAATTTTTGCGAAATTCAATCATTTTTTAATACTTAATAATTTTTTTGATAACCGCTTAATAAAGAGTCACTAAAATAAAAATTTTATTTATTGCACTAAGTAGAAATTGAATTTAAAAAATAAAAAAAAATATATTACTTGTTTGTAATAAGTGCCGTTCATTTTATGGATTTGAAAACCCTTTGTGCTTTTTCGCACAAATTTGTATATGTGTTTATTTCGTTGAAAAAGGCGCGAGAAGAAAGTTGAAAGGAGAGGCTTCATTTACAATAGAATGAATTCAAGTTATTCTCGAAACTAGAAGGTGTAATAATTTCTCACTTTCTGCTTGCTATCCCTAAGAGAAATACAATAATCTGATCCAGAAACGGACAGTATGACATAATGCAGCAATTAATAAACTTTTATTTCTTATAAATCCATTAAAATTAATTATAGTTTTTATTTATGATATATCGAAGTTCATTATCTTGTAGTGCAGCTTTAATTCTAATCCTCTTTAAGAAATCTAAAATTAAAATTAATTACAATAAAATATATATAATATTATTTAACTACAGTGTTTCAGAAATACGTTAGAATCACTAATAGAAGAGAGAGTAAAACCTTACTTATTTTCTTTTATTTATTACCAAACATTTCTTTTCCAAAGTCAGCAGATTAATCAATATCCTTGTCGGGTATTTGTTGGTTTTCTTTTCTCACACTTTGTCATTAAAACCTACACGACGTTCCCATTGCTATGCAAGTCACGTTCAAAATGTCACCGGAAGATGGCGCCCCGAGCATTCGGATAGCTCAAATTTTCAGTCTTCGGATGCTCCTGAGATAAATAATTAACTTTCGCTTTAATCTTATCTCAAGCTCATTTGCAAATATTCTCACGACGTTGTTTCGAGTGTTAAGCATTCGCCAAAGAGACATCTGATTTCTTGTTAATGAATTCCACTCTTGTGAGAATATCTTCATCAAATTCTTCCCTCACTCTTTTTCATTAAAAACTTTTTTTGTTTATTGCAAAAGAACGGATACTTACCGGTCTATTACAAGAATATGCCTTCTCTTTTTATGAAATTTTATTATTTCCTCTTTATCTACGATGAAATATTTTTTGACATGATAACATTTTTAAGATGGCATACTTTCTGTAACTTTCTTGATAAACAAAGTCGGAATATCAAATAGGTAAAGTATGTTACTGCTTGGGAGGCCCGCTACTTTATAGAGGGTCCTAGGATTCTGACATTTTCAAGGTTATTTAGTTTTGTTATTTGGTTTTATTTATTACGACCTTTTACCTGAAAATATTCAAATTAAAATGAAGTATTTTAATAATTAATTTTAATATTTAAAATATTCTTTTATTTCTTTTTCATATTTAAGTACTATTCCTACTTCATAAAATTATTCTTGGGATTTTTTTTTCATGTTAAAAATTTTTTTCTGTTTTAGAGCATTTTTATTAGGACTTTTACGTTATTTTGCATTTTTACTAAATCTATAGAGTGATCCTTAACACCAAGTTTTTGTTTCGCAATTAATCGCTTTAGTGCATTTAATAGTATCCGAAAATCAAATTTGAGTTTTAGTCCCGTTATTTTAACTGATTAAAATAAAACAAAATGCAAAGATGTCAAATATGTCTTCAATGGTATAATGTCATTGGCTAAGAAGATATTAACCTTTATAATCAACATAAGAAGATATATATTGGCTAAGAATATATCAATAGTTAAGAAATATCAATCTTTGGCGTGAGCTTAGCATTTTTACTGAATCCATCGAGTGATCCATGGCGCAACTTTTGCCAATTAATGCGGTTTAAAAGTCGAATTTGAGTTTTAAACCCTCTATTCCCAACTAATTGAAAACACATTTGATACGAAGCTACATTTGTAGTTACAAAATCCCATGCAAAATTTGATATATTTAAGTCACTTCGTTTTTGACTTATCGTTTTTACGTGTTTCTGAAAAGACCGATAGTTTCTTTTGAACGAATTTGGCTGAAAATTTGATAAAAAATTTACAAATTTGATGTAAAGACAATACACCAAATTTTATTCATCTGTATCTTCTGAGTCTGAGCGTCTGACACTTGCATCGAATTACTATATTTAGTTTTAAATCTGTAATTGAAAGTATTAAGTAATTTAAAATACAAAAGAGCATTTTAATATTTCAAACGGCTGTTATATTATTAAGCGAATTTAAATAGCAATTATTGCTCTAAGTAGATTGTGTTGTCTAATTCGGAAGTTAATAATTTTAACGATACCAACGAGGTATCTCATCATTCAGTATTTCCATTGATATTTGCCATTTGTCTTTTCATGGAGTTCTTATCTATTTCATCCTTAACGATGAATGTGTTAAGTTTCAAAAAATAATCTTATTGATTGTACCAATTTAATTTCCAGTTTTTCCAATTAAATTAGAAATATTTGAAAGACGAGATACCTCGTCTGTATCGTTAAAAGCGTGAAGTTAAAATTTTTTTTTTTACCCATTTAGTTGGTTATGTAATGTTTCATGTCTTTGAAGTCAGAGACACTTTTACTGCTTTTTGCTAATTTTTTAATGGGCTAATTCAAATGCGATTATTGCGAGTAATTTTTATTGAAGTTTCTCATTTTATAATCCCTACCAACAGCTTCATTTAGCATACACATCAAATTTGCCACAAATAATTGCTCGACAATTTTATTGTTAAATTCTCTCTCAATATGACAGTAACCATTTAACTTTCTGTTTGTTGTCACGAATAGATATTTGGACACAATAGAAGTTCCTTAAAATTCCGATCAGAAAAACATAATTTTCAAGGCACGAAAATAAATTTTTCATACATTTCCGCATTAAAATATACTATGTATAAGTCCCATTAGAGGTGTATTTTGTGCAACAGGCATCCACGGCAAATTTTTTTCTTCTTTTCTATATTTGGTAAGCCAATCGTATTTTGTTGTGGTGATTCAATAAGAACGAAACATGAGGAGCATGGATTAAATGGAAAATTTCGTGGAACTATCTATAACAAACCATAAAATAACTGGTAGAAGTGTTTCCCCTTGGATCTTTCACATATTACTTTTTTAAAAAAATGCAATTACATGAAAAGTCTCTAGTGCAAGATGATCCGTGGTTGCATGGCGGTCAGCTCTTCATTTCGGAACAAGAGGAATTCAGGTTCGAGTCCCGATTTCGCAGAACCCCTGTGTAAGGCAGTTTGGTGCATGTTAAATCCATTATGTCCAAATACTCCCACTTGTGTGGCGTCGAAGTTTGGGGAGAGGAGTACCAGTTCAGGTGGTATCCTCGTCACATGATCGTGGTTTAAAATTTTGATGTCCGTTCCAAATTGTCCCCAGCGTTGCTTTCAAACGTGATGTTAATATAACTGAACTAAACTAATGCTATGAGTGCATCTATTTTCATTTATGAGATTCTGCAGATAAGTATTCTGCTTTAAATAACATTGTTAAAAACTACATGCGAAATTTGAAAAAAAATTTCGATTGCCTAAAATCAAAATACTATGCGGAATTTTATATGTAGTCAAAAGATCTGATAACAATTTGAATTTATCTGAGCTAATGTGTTTTTCAGTTAATTAGCCTTCAGATATATAAAAGCATATAGGATAAATCCATCGACAGATGTTCTTCAAAATTTGATGATGGTCTTTGTTCGATAATGAAAACAAATTTGATAATTTGAAATTGATCTTTAAACCAATATAATGACAAGCACGTAAAAGTACAGACCGACAGATGGTCAACACCGTCTAAGATAAAATTAAAAATTTAATAATAATCTGCATTTTGGATGCTAAATCTCTGAACCAACTCTAACCAAATACATTTTTATAGATCATTATGTTTACCAGTATTTGGCAACCAGTCAGCTAGACTTTCTGTGAATAAATTTTGTTGAAAACTTGACAAAATTCTATAAATTTACTGTAAAATTTATAGATTCTTTTATTTCATTTAGTTTGTTTAATAATGCTGACAAGCAGAAAGAGTGACGGAAAGGATTCCAAAAATGTATGGATTCGGGAAGTACCAAAACATTATCAGAAAATACACAGTACCTTTTTATGCAATATACAACAATGGTAACTAAAATATACCCCGAAGAGTTTTAAATCATCTTTCACTTTTAAAATCAGTTCTGATGAACTAGAAGGGAGCTATATTATTTTTAATATTTGATGCAACTAGTATAACTGAAATGTTGTTTGTATATAAACAACCTTTCAGTTCTACTAGTTGCATCAAAAGTATATTTATATACAATAGGAAAATATTATAAATCACTTGAGCATTGGTTAATAATAAAGATATATATCAAAATTTAACTATTTTTAATTATAAATTTTTATGAGACGTCTCGTATTATTACTGTAGATGACTCTTTCGTAAGAAAATATCGAAAAACTGCGCTGCAATTTATTTTTCTGAACAATGAATTCCTACAAATTGAGTGACAGTTGGTTTGAAACTAGATTTATGGATTTCTCATAAGAATCCCGTCCTGTCATGTTATGGGAATGGAAGCTTACAAATAAAAATTATACTGAAACGGGCTGTCTAACAATTTTCTTAAGTATTCAGAAGAGTACTGTTAGATTAGATGATTGCGAATTGCGTTTTATACCAATTTAATGTTTTATACAAAAGTACTTTTTAGACTGAAACTCGTGTATATAATACTAAAATTTTATAAAACCAATAATATAGAAATGAATGAAAAATGAAATAGAAACATTTGATTAATGGTAGCAAATACTAAAACCAGGTCTGAATATATTTTTAACTTGATCAAGTTGAAGTATATTATCTAGTTTCTTACAAGCATTAACAATATTTCATTATTATTCTTAAAATCAGAGGTATATGTGCGTATGTATATTTCTGGGAATTTTCAATCAAATGAAAAATCTGAAAGCCCAAATAACTATGTGTGAAAAACGACTAGAGCAAAAATTTGAGCCTTTCGTTTGTTCAAATTTCATCATCTTTTGATGTGTGAGCATCTATCAAATTCATTCATATCTCCTCACTTTCGATTTTTAATGCTTTTTATTTGTATATCAAAACGCAAAAATGAGTTTTCCCAGTCGTTCATCACCTTCCGACAGAGGTGCTATTATTGCTATACAATGGATCATCAATCTCTTTTCTGCAAGTGCAATCGCTAAATAATTAAATAAAACAAAATTTTGATGCCTGGAAAAATACACCCTTCCATCACATCCTGTTTTCTCTTGTTTCGGGACTCAAAATGATTTTTATTGAAAAACGAGTCTTCCATTGCACCGTCTCCGTTTCTCTGCATGTGCCCGTTTCTTCAAAACCAAGAAGAGCAATAACATTGTGAAACGACGCATGTCATTGTTTTCAGGGACGACTAATGACAATCAAATTCGGCATTGGTAAGCTGACGTTTAAATTCGTTTCAACTTATGATAATTTTATAATATTAGTAAGACATTTTATTAGTTTAATGCTGGTAAATGTTCAATATTTTATTGAGCAATAAACAATACCAACTAATTCAGTTAGTATTGTTTCTTGCGCAAGTTTTATAAAATCAATAAATGATTAAACAAATAATAAATTTTACTATGATCTTTATGCAATCAGTTACAAATTAGGAAGAAAAATGCATTTTTTTTGCAATCCACAAAGAATATTTCAGATTCCTTTTCACTTATATGTGTATATGTATATATATATATATATATATATATATATATAAAATCATTTCACTTAATGTTTTGGTTGGACGTAAAAATAGGAAAAATTCCTCATGGATTGTGAAAAATCCATTTTTCTTCCTCTAATAAAGATTGCATAAGTCAGAAAGCCAACGTTGATAATTATGTTAAAAAAATTTTTAACCTTAATTTTTTGCCTTATAGTAAAGTAATAAATGTATAAAAAATAAGTATATATATATTTTTATAGCTAGTATGAACATTTAATTTTATTTATACCAGATGTGGAAAAAATTCTAAAATATTCGCAAGCTATCGTGAAAAATTTCTTCTTCCGCCTGAATGGCTTGGGAAATCGAAAAGGATAATTTTACTCCTTAAGCGTATTTGCTGCAATTCTTGTTTTTGGCACGTTGTCGGACATCAGTTATAAAACTCGTATTGCCTAACATAACTAGTTATATCGTATCGCAATAACTGAAAGAATATAAGACTTTGATGCCAGTGAGATTCTGTCTTTTTAATGTCATAATTATCCTTTACACACTGAATGACTTGGTAGTACAATGGTAAGTCCTTGGTCCCAAAATCAAAGGTTTCTAGATTTGAAATTTCATTGAACAAATATTTTGCATTTGTGTGATTCCAAATTTCATATCGACAATCAAATCCCTTCCCCCATGTGGTGTAGAACGGAAATATTTACAAGAGCCCTCAGTATCGTTCTCACCACCTGATTATAGATCAAATTAGCCCTCATTAACATCACGATGTATTTCAAATAGTTAGTGGCAGCCTGGCCTAGGCGTAACTCGTTTTCTTCGTAATTTGAACCTCCCAGGTTCGAGTCCAAGTTCGGCCACGGTTGTTCTCTACTCTGTGTTCTATATGTGAGAATGAATCCCCTTGTAAAAAATGGTTTGTGCAAGCAAATGTGCGTGTTATGGTCTGTGAATAAAATGAATGAAGTCCTCCCCGTCAAAAGGGGTTGGAGCTTAAGTAGCTAAGACGTATTCTTGACTCTAGATGACGCCACCGAAACAAGAGATGCTCGCTCGGCTTAATGTTACTGACTTCGTTAGTGAGCTTGTCTATGATAAATGCCATAAGAAACAACAAGAACAGCTTCAAATAGTTCTTGAAGACATATTCCCTCATCTAAGGGATGAGGCAAGCGCTTTTAAAGACCCGTTCCAGTGGCCTGTGTACGTCTGGAGGTAGGTACACTTCCTACTCTGTACCCTCTCTTGTGGTTTTCTGTTGTTCTTTGGTGCTTGTTCAGTTTACCAAAAATTTTCGGGAAATACCGGACCATCATCCATCCATAGGCGAGGATAGTCATACAATGGGTCAGACGACAGATTTGACCAAATTCCGAAGGTCGCAAGTCGCTGTTTAACGTCGGAACAACACAGAGTCGGTAGCTTAGAGTGTGTTATAAAAATCACTATGCCTATGTGTTATGCATTCAAAAATTATCAGGCGATATTTGGTTATTAATAATTAAAAAACTCTTGACCGTTGAACAATGATATAAAAATGCTTTCTTTTAGCAAATTAAAGCTACTTTTTTGTTAAAAAAATTATATCTTCCAAGTTTTTTTTAAGATTATTTTTGAAAATATTTATTCAAAGACAACAATTTTACAAACTTTCAAAAGCTTGTATTTAATAATTTCAGTCCTATTGCTGAGCCTTTCTTTTCAAGTTTTAATATTTTTTTTATCATCAATTTAATTTTAACAGCAATATTTTGTGAGAAAAAATTTTATTACTCTCGAGCTTATATCATCCAGTGGCAGTGATTTTTTTAAAATTCATTTTTATATACAGCCGAGATGACATATGATTATAATTCAAGGCCGATTATCAAAGATATCGTGCGATTTAAAAATTGTGAAAGTATTTTATAAAAGTTGAAAATGATTTTAACCTAGAAGTGTTTAAAGTATGTTAATTCTGAATATATACTTTATAAATTACTTAGAAAAATGAATAAAATATCTCTTTTAATCCATAATTCAGTTTTGACAAGAATCTACTAAATATAACTTACCTGGGAAATACTTTCTTTCAGAAATATATTCTGTTTCAGAAAGTATTATAAATTCTATTCGTGAAATTAAAGTAGAAAGTCAAAAAAAAAAAAAAAACACCTGCGTTTATGATCTTATATTTTTAATATGGAATATATTCAGAACTAGCTAGTACCCGGGTAATGCTACCACAGAAGAAATAAAATTTGGAAATATTGTTTGAAATTTGAAATAGCTCTCTTGTATAATCAGGAGTAATAGAAAGAATGATATTTATTTCCATATCGAAAATGAATGTATTCAGATTTAATGATATATAAAGCAAAATTTTTTTTCTTTTTTTTTTTTGTTATTCAAATATACTTTAGGGAAGACTTTTTTTTCCATCTTCATCAAAACCTAACAAATTTCTTGATTGTCCGACTTATGAGCATCCAACATATATCTGACCATGTGTAAATATGAATTTCTTAGGTTCAATCCACATACTTGGGGTTATTATCCTTGTGCCTTATTGAGAATCATTGAGAATGCAAGTAGAATGGGAAACTGCATTCATTTGAAATCAAAAGGCATATTGGTAGGAATAATGGGAATGCGTGGAACGTGCACACTTCATCAATTGACTTACCATGAAAAATAGCTGTCTCGATTCTTACTGCATCTTGGTCTTCTAATCTTAGGCACGTGATCAGATAATACACAAGCGTTGTCTTCCGTTTCTTGCCTCGTAGGTGCGAGCAATTAATTGACTAAGTTTCATCGAAATCGGTTAAATGATACGGTAGACCATAGGGCAGACCGAATTCATTTTTATACATTAGATATCTGATATATGCATGCTATATATAAATAACATTCGTAACAGAATTATATCATATAGTCAAGGGGATAGCTTAAGGGATGATTTTATTTTCACTAAACAGGTAAAAGTTCATTGTTTCTTTAATTTATCTTTTTTTTATGGCGTAGAGTAGTCGATCATTCTCTTTATGGCCTATTGATTAACTTATTATTGCTATACTTTTACTGCACGCATAAACACGTTGCAATTCTGAATAGAAATTAAATTACAAAACACGTTTCAGGATTCTGCGAAAGGAATTTGATCTGTCAATAAAGTTAAAACACGCCTTATATGACTTCCTATTACTCCACTAAACACTTTCAAGAACTCGTTCAACTCGACCTCCATATTGAACGACAATTTCGTTGTTGCCAAACTATAAAAAAAAGTAATAGAAATCAGCCCTTTAAGAACGTGTTTAAAGTCTTTTATATTCATTCCCGGTACTTAGTTCTGATCTGTGCATAAAGGAGAGAACATTATTCATTATCGACGAAAATTAGCCAATGTATAAACAGAGCATTTACTCCATAAAACTCTCACTAGATTCCCGTTAATATCGAGCCGTCCATATAATAAAATCATTTGCCTTAGCTTTAATCAAGATCTTTCGATAGATAAAACTGGCAACGCCCTGAAATTTCCCGGCATGCCACTCTGCCCGACACACTCGTTGCTTCGTTTAAATTATTCACTTCACGAAGTTGGGATTTTATAGAATCAATCAATTTGTTTCTTTTTCTTCATTTTTTTATCACAGTGCCTTCAGTCACTGCGAATATTTAAGGACGCGAGAGAATCGTTTACAACGTAGCGGAATTACCATATTTTTTATTTTATTTATATGTTTCAGAAATAATAATAGTTTCTGTTATGTTGTGAAATTTGAGAAAAATGATACCTGTCCTTTTCTGCATTCTTTTCATTCTTTCAAAACAATTTTTTGAAATGTTGCCAAAATGTTTCTTATTTTTAAAAAATATAAATAGATTTTCATTCAGTATGCAAAACATATTATTTGTTTCCTTTATACAGACTAATTTTAAGCATTTATTTGCCAAAATTATATCATAAATCAAGATCTTCGATATCATATGATAGCGCTATACAATCTTTTAAGGAGGTAGGTAGAACCGTTGAAAGTAAAATCAATAACTGTTACATGAAAATTACTTTTCTTGAATACTTGTTGAATAAAAAATAACATTTTATTTTAATGTACTAGTTCAGCTCTTGTTTAATTAGTATAGGGACTGAACAACAAATAGAAGTTATTTGTTATTAGACATAAGTTGTTGATGGAAATAGATTCCTCATTTAGATTCTAAGATGAAGTCCCAGTGATATTCTAGAATAAAGAGAACATTCAGAAATTAAAACATGCAAAAAATAACTCTTATGAAATGAAATAAAATAAAAAGGAATCGTCTCCCAAAAACTTTTTTCGACATTTTCCAATAAAGATGCTATTCCTCCCCCCCCCCCACTAAGAAAATTTTTGAACCTTGAATAAGATAGAGCATGCACGTTGCATGGTATTGGCGTACAATTCTTTAAATATTATTTTTGTGATATAATTTGTCGTGCCATCCTTAACAATTTTTAGCAGTTAATTTCTGGCATGTGGTTAATTGTATCAAAAAATTGAATTCGCATTTCAGGTGCCTTTTCATCGATTAAACAAAAATTTGTCACAAAATATCATACCGAATTTGATAGTTTTAAATCATTGCATTTCTCAAAGTATAGAATGATAGAGGTCAACCCCAAGTTGGATTTGACTCAAGATTTGATAGGTGTCTACACTAGATACTTTATATCTGTATGCTGAATAGTTCTCTTCGTTTTATAAATATCGTGTTAACTTATATAAGTATAGACAGACTTCCTCTGAACGGATTTTCCTCAAAATTTGATAGAAATCTTCAAATTTGGAGATATATATATTAAACTCCATCCGTTTAGCTGAAGCCATTTTTTTGTGTTATTTGTATCACAGACATACAGATAGATTTTTTTCCAAAAATATGATTTTCGCCCTTAGAGTAGTCTAAAGCGTGGAGATTTGTCAAAATGTCTAGTTTGAATTTTTTCGAATTTTAGGAACATTCAAAAGGCGCACCATCTGTTGGTCGATTCATTTCCTTCATATAAACACGAAGGTATAGATGAATAGAATTTTGTACGTGATCTTATTACTAAAATAATAATTATGTGTTAGTTGTTTGTTGAAAAGATTTCTAAATTAATATTTCGAATTTTAATTACTAAATTTCCAAGCAGAATAGATTTGGAAAATGGAAATTCGAGCTTTCGGGACGCTAATGTCCTTGATTTTTTATTTCACATATTGATAAATATTTCCTTAAAATAACAGGAAGACATTATTTTTTAAGAATAGTGTCAGACTAATAAAGGACAGCGTTACACTTCAACGAAAGCTTTCATTTGTGTATTTTCGTCTCTTATTTTGACATAACTAAAAGTGTAATCTGAAACACTATGATTTCATAAAATTTTTTAGAGTAGGGTGTGAACATAAGCAAAAGAGATATAAAGTTATAGAAGAAACAGCTCAAAAGGCCTCCAGAAGGCAAACTTTCAAAATGCAAGCTGATAGAAAACCTGAAAGCATCCGAGAATTCTAATAGAAAGGTACAACTATTTAAGAGACTTCCAGCCATTAATAAAGCAACAATAATTGCTGAGATTTTCATAGCATCTGAATTTTTTTAAAGTCGGAATTAAGGGAGATGGAGCATCTAATTGAAGAAAAAAAAAATTGAGAGAAAAATGGGAAACTAATAAATATTGAAATAAAATTGATAACCAAAACATATGAAATTTCAGAATTACACCAACGATAGCACATAATTGCTTTAAAAATTCTAAACTAAACACGGATTTTAAAAAGGAATGTAAATTTACTGATTCTGAATATCTAATCAATTTTTAACAAGTTGGAGGGAGGCAAAATATGTTTTTGATGATTCTTCAAATCTGCAGAATATCTCACATAAACCAAATGTATTATCTTTAAATTAATTTAGTCTGAACTTTTTAACTCTGGTTGAAAAAATTTGCAGTGATTTCATCTTTTATTTCTCCCTTATTTTTATGCGTAGTTGCCTTCAAAACACAGGAAAATCAGACATTACACCTAAAGTTTTTAAACAATTGCTGTAATCAAAATTTCCATTTATTTAATACTAGCCGCCTTTGGCGACCAGCTGGTTCGCCATGAGTAATGCGTTCTAAAATTTTCAATTAAATCACATATTCATTAGCCAAAATTTAAGAAATAGTTAAAGTTAAAAGATTCAGTTATTAGAAGTTAAAGAGTCAGTAACTTTATTCGGAAAAACTTTTTGAGTTTAATGCTCTAATAATTTATCAATTATGCTTCCAAAATATTAAAAATGTTTTTTTTGGTGATATTGCCAAAATGTTAAATATGTTTTTTAAAGAAAGCGAAAGAGGGAAAAAATAATTGACTTAATGATACAGATATTGCAAACGATTATAGAAACCTTTGCTTTGCATTTATTTTTTTAGAAAATATCACATTTATATATATTTTTTATTTAATCCAGTCACGTGCTAAAAGTTGCATTGCTTTAGATTTTATTTGCGGTTGTTGTTGTTTTTTTATTTGAACGTCCGGCATTGTTTTATTTTATTTTATCCAATCACGTGCTAAAAAAAACATGGTAAAATATTTCTTTAAAAATTCGTTAAAAATAGAAGCTTGAGCTAAACATTAAAACACTGATACCATTAGACAGCTAATTTTTTAAGCTTTAAATTGATGTTAAAATCATGTTTGTCCGATAATATTTTCGGAAGTTATAGCGGAAAAACGTTGAAATTTCGCTTAAATTTTAATTAATTCAAATTCTAATTAAAAATTCGAAAAAAGGGCTCTGAGGTGCACATTCCCGATCTCCAAGATATGCATGTACCAAATTTGGTAGCTGTAGGTCTAACGGTATGACCTGTAGAGCGCCAACACACACACACACCCACACACCTACACACACACCGGCACAATATTTGTTGTGCCGGCGACAGATGGTGCTGATCTGGAATGTTGTATTAATTAAACTTATCTTCCTATCAGAAATTATTTAACTTTTTGCAATTCTAGCAAGGTAACATATGATGGCAAAACAAAATAGTTCCATGAATTTTGTTCTAAAAGTAGTTGTAAGTCCATCTCATTGCATCTTGAAACTCAAATTTAAAAATTCAAAGGGGAAAATATTTATTTAATATTTTGTGTTGTTTTAGTTTATTTTTTTGCGTGTATGTGTTTTAGTATCCTTTTCACACTGACACAAACTACCCAGAGAGTGTGAGGTACTGGAATGGATGATAGAAATTTATGTACAAAGAAATGCGCCCTAACAACTACAATTAAATCAACTAAAATCTTAAATCCTGAATAACACAAAATGTACAATAGCAACAACAATAACAACAACATTCATATAATTCCGAAGCATATTTTAATCAAACAGTAAGCACTCATCTTATTTGAAAAGCTAACCGGATTTGTTAAATAAATGATTATCTCTACCAGCGGGTGACCGAGCTCCGCTCGGAGAAAACAGGTATCGAAGCTAACTCGAAGATTTAAATTTTCAATTGTGATTTATCAAAACAATACATGCCATAAGAAAATTTGTGAAACCATTGGTGAAAAGATAATCGGTTAAAGTGCACCATTGTAAACTATTCTAAACAGAGTTTGGAAAGGGAACTATTCTATACAAAGGTAAAGTAAAGGTAAAGATTAAAGTGTGTTGAAGTTCAATATTTTTGACAAATTTATTTAGAAAAACCAAACATATATACATACATAAGAAACATATTATAAACCTATAACAGCATAAACATAAAACTTTATTAGTTCGCCATATTGGCTATAGATGGCAGCACATTACCGCTTGAAAATTTAAGTAGCCATTATGGCGAACTAATAAAGTTTGAAAATATCCTATCTGTAACTCCGAACTGCTCGACCGTAGCGCTTCAAAACCGGTGCCAATCGATTCCTCGAGGCCAAAAACCCCAGACCCCCAAGTTTACCGGGATTTATTAATTCTGGGGCGATTTTCGACTTGACAACCATTCCTCGTATTATATTGGGTTGTTCGGAAAGTAATTTCGTATTTTTTTGTCAAAATGAAAAGAAATTTTCTTTTAATGAATAAATTATTTATTAAATTATAAAATTGCCATTCTGGTCTAATACCTTTTGCCATATTTTTGGTAGTAACATGGTTACACGCTCATAAAAGTTTTGGTCTTTCCTGTAAAAAAAACTGATCGAGGTGGTTTTTGGCCTCCTCATTTGAAGGAAAAATGTTGCAAATCAGTTCTGGTACTGATGTACTGTAAACACATCTTCTCCACACATATTGGCTAATTTATTTCTGGCTTGAACAGCATTTTTACCTTTTATATCAAAAAAGAAAAAAATGACGAAAATGCTGTTTATTGCTCTCCATATTTAAAAGGGCACCATCCAAAAACTACTGCGAAGAATCAGCTGCACTTTTTCACACTCAAGCCTTGCTATATCAGCTCTTAAAACATAAAATGATTTTGCGGTTTAAGTATGAAATTGGGGGCGAAAAATGCAATTAAATCCTCTGTCAGGAAAAAACGAAATTACTTTCCGAACGACCCAATAGTATAAGATTAATAATAAAGGATAAGGAGTCTCTCACTCGCTGTATGTTTCAGTGTGTGTTAGCTTTCGGCAAAATGGGTCGTTAGACTTGGAGCTACCAAATTTGGATCAGATATAATTTTGAGAGTAAAATGTATATTTAGAAGTGGTTATTTTTAGAAATTTTAATTAGTTAGAAATGGAAATTATGGAGTTTTTCTTCTAAAATTCATAAATTTACTACAGCACAAAAATTATTTTCGTACATCCTAAAACACAAAAATCATTTTGATATCAGTTTAATTCTGGTGCAAATTTTTTCTAAACTTTGGCAATTAAAACATTTTTTAACCTGATTTTGAACAATGGATTACATTGCTACCCTGAAATGCAAAGCGTTATCATTGTTTCATCAAATATTTAATCACGTGATTTTCTACCATTGTTGAAAGTTAAGGAAGATCGTTTCATACCTGGTTAATTTACATGATAAATAAGAAAGTGAAGTTACCGTAGCGCGAAATTTAAAAGACAGATGCATAAGATAAATACGTTTATAAGCGCTATGATATCATTGAACTTGTCCCTAACATGATTCATATAAACAAAACTGGCGTTAGTATATCACCTCAGTTTTAATATCTGTTACAGTTTGATGTTTAAAAATACTTTTAAAGGGGAATTTGTGAATTTTAAGTATCATAAACGAACCCACTGAAATTAAGCAGAACCGAAATTCTTGACGATAAAGGCGGCTAGCTCTTAATAAAATGAGCAGAGAAATAATTGCCAATTGAGCAGGAGGAAATAATTCCGTATGATGTCATAAGTTTAAAGAAGCTCCGTAAGAGTACAGAGCCTCTGCAAAAGTTAAATAGATGAAAGCAGATTCCTTTCATAGTCTTTCAAAATTTAATTTTAGGCATCTTCTAATATTAGTGTAATTATTTTCAACAATAACTAAAATTAGTTTAACATTTTTTGGTAAAAATTTAATTTTGAGTTTATTTCTTAAAAATGATTGTATTGATATTACACAATTCGTATGATTTTCAGATCGAGTTAGATATCTAATCTGTAATCTATATAAAGTCTGTATCTTTTGATGTGCGTAATATTTTTATTCTTCGGCCTTTGTTTCTATAATATGTTTCATAGTATATATCGCATGCAAGATATTTTCAAAGAACTGGTACATATTAAGAAGTCTAAAAACATTAATAACTTAGCTTTTAAAACAAAAACAGTATTTTTAATCTTTAGAAATATTCAATCTAAGAATAAAAATTTGGCCACTCACGTATTTATTTTTTTAAGAATCCGTTTTATCTTTTACCCCGATTAGTCTGGTGGGTTGAGAATTCAACATAATAAGAAACTAATAGAAGTTAGAAGTAAGGATTTATTTAGAATCTGGCAAAGCTAATTCTGATATAGAGTTGAAAGAAAGGCCAAAAGACATACTTTTAATGAAAACCTTATCAATAATATATGGTGCTTATTTGATTGGAATATATTCCATTGAAATATTTAACATTTATATATGTTTGATGCACATTATTACCGATATAAAAGAATGCAATAGAGGAATGTGAAATATTAAAAGAGTATCCTGAAGACCATCTTTTGTGGTTTAAAAAAATTTCTTCCTAGGCAAAATAAATAAATAAAATAAAAACTGGGTAGCGAATAGTACGTATGAATACCGGGTGCCATTTCACTTGGTTCACCTTATAAGAACACAGGAAACCTTTATGAAATTTTTGAACAGGGTGCAATTTCGATTAGCGAATTCCACATTCTCTTTAATTTTCATATATTCTCTATTCTTACAATGGAATTAAAAATGGAATCGAGGAAATGTGCGCCTTTTTTTTAGAATAGAGTAAAAAATATAAAAATTTACATTTTTTTTAAATGTCTGAGAGTTTTTTTTTTTTTTTTCATTTTTAAAGCCGAAATTGACAAATGAGGCAAAGAGGGAATCAAATAATGCATAATGTTTGGGTGACATTTAACCTGGCCTACCTTATTAGAACAGCGAAAGTTTCCATAAAATTTTAGAACAAGTTGTTATTCCTGCAATCAAAAGCTCATTCCCTTTTGCTTTCATATATTACCCTTTTGCTTTCTTCAATGGAATTAAAAAGGGAACAGACAATGTATATTTATTTTTCAAGTTAGTGTAGTGCAGTTGAAAATTTAAAGGCTTTTTCCCCCTGTCTTAAAGAAAAATTATTTTCAGAATCAAAACTGACAAATAAGACAAAGATGTAATCGATTAATATGTACCAATGTCAGAGTCCCATTTCACCTGACCCACTGTTATTAGAACACATAGTAGTCATAAAATTTTAGAATAAGTTGTTATTCTGATTATCAAATCACTCATACTCTTTAGCTTTCATACATTTTCTGTTTTTTCAATGGAATTAATATGTAATCGGCAAAGTGCGTTCTTATTTTTTAAGTCAGTGAAATACAGTTGAAAATTTACAGGTTCCCCACCACTGGTTGAAAAAAAAAACATTTTCAAAGCCGAAATTAACAAATAATAAAAAAAAGGGAAACGAATAATGCATACTAATCCAAAGGCAGCCATTTAGCCTAGTCTATATTATCAAAACACAGAAAAAGTCCTTCATGAAATTTTAGAATAAATTGTTATTCCGATTTATTACTGATGTTATTACTTTCTTTTGCTTTCATGTATTCTCTGTTTTTACAATTGAATTAAGTTTGGAATCGACAAAGTATGCTTATTTCCCAGGTTAGTGTAATATAGTAGAAAATTTACCATTTTTTTTTTCTCCCCTGTCTACAAAAACAATTTGTCAGAGTTTGATTATATTACATTATCCAGTGTCCAGGGATCTATAACCGACTTTGCAAATGCAGCAAAAGTAGTCGTTGATAAATCTACTGATAAAACTTTCGCCTGGCCAAATGGGAAACGGACAAATCCACTTAGGGAGAGAAATAAAAAAATAAAGGAATAAATAAAACATTCCTTCAAAAATGTCGCCTCAACTTCGTGATTTGATTTCACGGTTCATTACACGACGTGACTCCTCTGTTCATGAGAGGATCCCTCCTCCACCCCTATCAGCTCCCTCTCCCCTCCTTCCAAATTGCCATAACAGGTAAATAAATAAGAAAAGAAACGTTGGGGAGAGAGAGAGAGGACTTTCCTACTTTCTCAAAGGCTCAATTCTCTTAATAGCGACTGGACAAAATAATAATAAAAACGATATCTCCAGAAGGGGCAAACACGAAAGAAGAAAAATGTCTTGAGTCATCCACATCCGGCGGAAATCGGTGGCAAACGACCCCCTCCCCCTACCTTCTCTTGATGGAGACAGCCTCACGAAAACGCCTCGCGTGAGGACAGATTAACGTGATTCACGTGAAGGCCACGCGACGGCGCTAAAAATCTGTACCAATCTCGAGTAGGAGGAAAACTCTCGATAAATTATGTTTTGAAGTTGGACAAAATCTGATAATAATCGCCGTGCAGCAACCTCTAATTGTTCTATTAAGGGACTCCTAATGAGAGTGTGGCGCGGAGGCACCTTGGCATTCTTGAGATGTCGCCAACATGCGATCATTATGCAACGGGCAAAGATTCAACCCGCCCGATTCCGGTCTCCAAAGGGATAACAACAGCGTCTCAGACTGCTGCTGCGGTTGGCTTGCTCTAGTGTAGGCCAGTCTCCCGATTTAGCTAGTAGGGATCCCGGCTTTGACCCCCCCCCTTTCTAGACTAGATGCAGACTAAGTTTCTCATCTTTTCATCAGAACTTAGAGCCGGATTAAATCCTGTAAGGTCCTTAGGCCTTGCAAATCTCAGGAACCTCATTTTCTGCTTACCACTTAAAATAAGAAACGCATTCTGTTATAAATTTTAGCTTAATGTCTATAAAAGCAGTTTTTAAATATTAAAGTTACAATACATTGTAATTCATGATACATTGAAAAAATAAAATCACATAAACTTTTGAGGATCATGTTCTAGAGAGTTATAATCAATGTATCGCTTAAAAAAAGGCAAAATTAATGCTTAAAAATAATTTTACATAGAATAATAACAAAAAAAAAACATAAATGACTTTACTTTTTAAAACAATCTAGATATTATCCAATTAAAGGATTGAATGATATTTTTAAAATTAGAATGCGAGGCATTTTTTAACTATAAAGTATTATAATATAAACTTAAATAAAATAAATAATTAGAAAATTATGCCACGGTTCAAACATACTATATTATTGTAAATTAAATAAATTCCAGTTTATGGCCTATGCAAATTCAGAGAAAGTAGAAAAGTGAATTTCTGTGAAAATATTACAGAAAATTTAGAAACTATGGGGTCCTTCCAGATTACGAGACCTCTATTTAGCTATTTATTTTTGACTGTCTAATAATCTGGCCTTGCTTAGAGTTCTTTGCATGAAATTTTGTAAATATTTTAAGTTATAACATTTAATGTAGAAAACTGGAGTGAGTTCCAACAATTTGATTCGAAATCAGCATACCATCTTTAAATGGGCAAATAGACTACAGCTTTTTTTATCACAATGTTTTGATGCAGCTTTAAATAGTGAGATAAGTCATATGCAACAAAGTTTCTAAGCATCACAAAGTAAATTAAACATATAGAATTAGATTGAAATTCACGATAGATGTGTACCTATGCGCTTCTATTGATTCTTTTAGAAAAAGATTTGAATTTAAATTAAATTAGAGTACTCTCCTTGAAGCGTTCGGAAATTGTTTCACTTATTGGACCCTGGATGCTAATGAATTTAACCTTTTTCTCAATTCTGTGTTTAAAAATTATCTATTCAAATTGCATCGAGAATACTTTTTTTCATATACTTTTTTAGTAGAAATATCCGTAAAACAAGTAAAACATTCAAAGTCTTTTTTCTTAATTTGTCTATTTCTATTATACGGCATTTTTTATCTACATGAGAGACAAAATGCACACTATAATTATAATTTAGCTAGAGATTACACGACAGCAATTGCATAAAAACTAATTCTTCTAATATATGTTTAAATTGCCTTAACGGAGACTCAAAGTTATTTATATTATGCATATTCATAATGAACTAGAGACTTTAGCAGCTTAAAGTATGTCAAAAGGGACAAAAAAATCAATAGATTTAGGGTGAAAACTATTGTTCTGTTTAAATAAAAAAAAAATTAAAAAATTCAATTTTGAATAATTTGTCTCTGAAATATTTTGCATAAATGCTCGGACCGAAAATTTCAATTTGTGTGTGAATATGTGTGTTAAGTAAATAATAGTATTTGTATGTGTATATGTGTGTGTTAAAAATGTTTCAATGTTTGTGTGTGTGTAAAGCAGATTACAGTGTTTGTATGTGTATGTAAAGGAGATTACAGTGTTTGTTTGTGTGTGTATTAAAAAGATTTAAGTGTTTGTGGGTGTATATGTGAAGCGGATATCAGTATTTGTGTGTGTGTGTAAAGGAGATTACAGAGTTTTTTTTTGTGTTTTAAAGAGATTACAGTGTTTTTTTGTGTGTTAAAGAGATTTCAGTGTTTGTGGGTGAATGTGTGTAAAGGCGATTACAATGTTGGTGTGAGCGCGTGTGTGTAAAACAGACTACAATAAGTGTGTGAGACCTACTTTTTTCAAAATTAAATTTGTTATAATAGTCAGGTTATCATTCATTAGTGTCTAGGATTGTTTAAGAAATTATTTGAAAAGAAATTAATTTAAATGACTTCGTCTTCCCATTACAAACACGATTGCCAATACCGTCCCATATCATATGCTATCAATAAAAAATCAATTCAAAATGCGGGGTGAAATCCAAAATTGAATGATGTCTTGCATTATGAGAACACGAATCAGTAAAGCTTTTTAACTATTGTAAGAAATCGAAAGGGTGTAAAGGGCAAGTAAGCAGATACAGCAATCATTTTCCACTAAAAATTAAACTATTTCTAATTTTGAGCACTATAGATCAAAATATGTCCTTTTTTTAATTTATATAATGAATTTATTTCATGATGATTTTCAGAAAATGTGTGAGCATAAGTTAACACAAAATAAACTTTGGTCTTATAAGTTTTTAATATAAAAAAAAGAAATTATCCGATTATTATGGTGAAAACTTATTTGGTCTCATAGGATTAAAACAAAATTATCCAATTATGGTCGAAACTTATTTGGTCTCATAAGTTTAAAAAAAAAGCTCCATAAGTTTAAAAGGAAATTAATCATTTTTTAAATAAAACATTACATAAATATAATGCCTATATTAAAAAAAAAGAAATGTTTTAAAGATATTTTATGAAAATTCCTGCCTAATGTACTGATTCTAAAGATTCCAAAGATCAGTGGGGGGGGGGGAACTAATCATAAATATTTTATAAAAACAAAATAATACTTTCGAATTAATAAGCTTTATTTGAAACACAAAATAATAGCCGTTTGGGGTTAAGAAATATTAGGAAGAGGAAATGCATCGCCATAAATTTTGTAATTTCTCAAACGGATATTACATAAAACTTAACTAATAATAACGCTTAATTATTCGATTTATTATTCATTAAACTAAACGCACGCAAAGTAATTTCTTCAATGATGTTGTGTATGAAAACTTACTTCTACTTGTGGTTTTACGCAGAAAACTATTTATATATAAAAAAGAATCTTCGAGAAGAACATTCTCACGCGAAAATTTGAGCAGAAAGAAAGTTTCGAAACCGCATCGACTCAGTATCGCCGTCCACTATCGAAAAAGAGAAAGAAAAACTCTGGGAAAACACAGACGAGGTCTAATTTTCGTCCTACAGCCCGCTGCTTTATCCTGATACATTTCTACCACTATCTTCATCTTCCAATTTCACATCCTCACTGGTCATTCGCTGATACATTCCCGTGCATTGCACAACTGGTCCACAAGCCAGCAGGGGAAAAAAAAAATTCTGTAATCGGATTTCCATCGGAGAAGCCACTGAAACTCAGTAATACGTCCGATTCGACCACCAGATAATCTCGCAAACGATTTCTGTGAGATTTGATTGTTTTATTTTGTTTTTTTTCTCATGTTCTTTACTTCGTACCCTCCTCTCATCTACACTCCGTAAGGGCCGAAAATTGGTCTTAATCATTGACAACGAATTCTCATGGATTTGCTAATTTCTGGCTATCTTAGAAAACCGGTTTTTAGGGTCCCGCTATCACATCAAAACCGGAGGAAAACGCTGAATAACCCAATTGAGTAAAAGTGTTTGAAAAAGATCGTGAAAATAATAAGGAGGAGAAGGGGAGGAGAGAGAAAAAAAATTGTAATAAAGTAAATAAAAATTTTGGTTAAGCAGATTTCTTGCTATTCGCTTAATCGTCGGAGTTGATCTCACGGTCAGTTCGTTAAGTGTTACAAAAAGTCGGACGCAGGTCAGTCGTTAAAGTGTTTTTTTTTTAATAACTTGTTTTATATTCCGTGTATCTGTCAGGTTGCGGTTATGTAACTCAGAGTAGCATCATTTGTGAAATGTTTAATTTTTATAAAGCCATAAAAACGTTCGGGCGTGGCTGTTAGGAAAATCAGTTTTGATATTAAAGTGAAGATTAGAATTTTACACTTATGATAAGTTAATTTGTAGCTTTAAAGTTGATTGTGAACTTTTCGTGCGATTGGTGGTTTAATCATATGTTACGTAAGGTTTTTATTATCATCAATCATTGCTATATGTAATGAAAGAAATTTTATTGCAATTTTTCTTAGTTGCAAATAAGGAAAGAAAATACTTACCTTTGTAAACTTACAAATTGTTGATTCTAATTCCGCTTAAGGAAATAGTGGGTTCAATTTGACATTTTTGCGAATTATTGACTTAGAGTTTTATAATATTTAATATGTATATGCATTACAATATAAGTAAGTTAAATATTTTTAAAAACTCTTTAAAATAAAATGTTATTTCCGAAAAAATATAATTTTTAAAAAATTTTAAAATGTTCTAAGTGGCGTAATTTTTTGAATTTTCCTTTTTTAACTCCTCAATTTTTTCAATTTCTATAAAGTATTATTAGGAAAAAAGTGGATACGATTTTGTAATTCCAAATAGTAATTTTTTAGAAACATTTTAAAGAAAATATATTAAATTTTCATAACAGTTTTGTGTTTTTCTGAACTAAAATGACTTTTAACTATCGGAATATAAAATGCACACTCAATTTTCATTCATTATTTAATGGAATTTTTTTCTTCAATTTTATGCAATTTACTAAAAGCTAAGACACCTGGAATATTTAAAAGTATTTTACTGAAATTAGAACAGCATTTTGATTTTTTTTAAAAAGCCATTAAAAATATATTTTATTCCTATAAACACTTCAAACATCCATTTTATTAAGTAATACTTTCTATACATTTTATTTTGATACTAGCTGGTACCTGGCGTGTTGCAGCCGCCGAAAAAAATATTAAATGAAATCAATCAATAATTTGGCAATTTTTCATCGAAATAGGATTAATTGTACGATAGTATATAAAATACAAACTAACAAGATTTGTTTATTCTTTTAGAAAATATTAGATTTGTTTATTCTTTAGGAATCATAAAACTTGGTTGTTCTACCAGAATGATAATGAAAGAAACTACTTATTGTATCTCGTGACTCGTTTAATATTCGTTCTGAATTCTCATATTAAATTTTAGAAAATGTGATTAAAATATTTTCTTTTAAAATTGATTAAACATAGAAAGTATATTTATACCATAAAATGTTTAATTTAGTTGAAAAGATAATTTTTGAAAATTAAGATGTTGCAGAATTATTTGCATTACTATATTTTTGGTAGTTACTGCGAAAAACGTTAAAATTTAATTAAAATATAAAACCCTCAGGATTAGTCTCCCCAAATCATTATCGCATAATCTGCAATAAAGTTCTGTAATTCTGTCGAAATGGAAAAAAAAAAAATCTCATTACATGTCAAAACAAAGCCGATAAAAAGTTCCTTGATATAATAGCAATACCTAGTTAAAGTGAATTGCAGTTTAGTAATCTAATATAAATCTGGGTAAAGAGTTTTAAAGATATTAATTTAGAAAATAATATCTTAAAAATAATTAAAGTTAACATTTAAAAGTTTACCATTAAATTAAAGCTATGTTTTTTGCCTAAAATATTTAAATAACTAAATCTGACAATTTTAGAGCTTAGAAATCAAATTTTTAAAATGCAAGTTATTTAATTAAATAATTTTAAAATCCTTCGATATGAAATTTAACTGTTCACAATCTAATAAAGCATCATGAACTATTTTGTGCTTAGGTATAATTTCAGCTAAATGATTATGAAAATTTTTTGATTCCTTTCACATATTTATTATTACTATTTTTAAGTTTGTTCATTCATTTATTTTGGAATACAGAAATAAATGCGGACGTAGTATGAAAACAATCATAAAACTACAAGTAGAAATAATTGATTTTTTTGAAGCTAAAAATGATGAAACAAGTCAGACAAAAAGATAAATAAGCCAAGTATATAAATGGATACAATTTATGACTGATGACAACAAAAGGAAAAGAGAAATGTAAATGCATTATTGTAAAGTAGAAAAATGACTACAAACCTGCAGAAAAGATGTTTATCTCTAATAGATTTTCTTGTTGTAGTTATGCATTTAGGGTATTTATTGAAAATGATTTTTGAAACTATTTTTTTATTGATTTTTTTTTGTTTTTTAAGGATAAAAGTGATTGAATGCATAAAGTTTTTCTTCAAATAAATAACTGAAATAAAAATTTTATAAATGAAGAAAAAAATTTCTTCAATTAATAAGCTGATAATTATTTTGTAACGGTGTGAATTCATTCTGAAGTGGGAAATGCTATATTGTTCTAATGTTGGAATTATTTGCGCATTACTTGATAAATAAAAGAACGCACTTCAAGACATTTTATAACAATGAAAAATAAATATAATTTATCACATATATATGAGGATGAGAAATTGTATCTTATATTTGTTTACAACTGATATAAAAGAGAAGAATGCTACCAAGCTTTGACTATTCTTTTTTGTAGTCCCTAGTACTGTGTACCATCCCATCAATATTTAGTATTAATACCCAGCCATGGAAGTCAATAGTTCCTCTTGTGTTGATAATGGGGAGGGTCATTGTCTGAAGACGATTATCAAGGAATCCATGTTATAAGGACTTAAGTCTGAGAAGTAGGGTGGATCTAACAGTTGATACAAAAGAGATGGATTTACCAAGATCTACTGTCCCTGAATGTAGTCTCCAGTCTTGTTCATCCTATTGCCAGCGATGTAAGGATAACTTTGAAAGTGCTGCTTTTGTTGATTGTTCGAATGAAATTGAGTATTGCCTGATTTATCTCTAAAATAATTTCTGAATCGAATGTTCTGAAATTGTTTCTTTATCTTAAGAATCAAATCAAAGTCATATGGGCTTGAGTCCGAAGAATATGTGAGATGATGACGAACTTTCACTCTCGTAAATGGTCCTACAAAAGATATTTTGCCGAAAATATTACTATATGTATGTTTTTAAGATGTTTATTAATTTTTTAAATGAATATTGAACTATTTAACCTAATCAATGTAAATAAGATGTGATCACGAATATTCAGCATAAATTTATTCCTTATTAATATTTTTCCTTTGTGTTATAAACCTTTCTATGATGGTTTGTTTTGAATAGATCCTGAAAAGAAATAATTAATATTTAAAATTATTAAAATTTGTTTTTATTAATTAATTTTTGTAATTGAAATCAGCCGCAATCATGTTGCATGAATGAATTTGTTTCCATTTTTTTTTCACTTTCCTTTGGGTTATAAGCCATTTCTAGAATAGCTTGCTTCTAATTACATTCTGGAATAAAATAATCAATGTTTTGGTATATTGAAAGTGCATTTCAAAAAGTACTTTTATCAAATTCTTTTATAATTTAAAGTCATTTAATGTACTGAAAAAAGACTACAGTCACTTAACATGTTACATCCTTTTTTGTCACTTTTCTTGGCTTGCAAGCCGTTTCCACGATGACTTGTTTCTGATTAGAAAGTGAATTCAATCAGTGACTAAATGTAACTAGACAATCAGTGACCGTAATAATTAGCTTCTGAAAAAAATCGATATTTTTAGTATACTAAAAAAATGTTTAAAAAATATATTTAATAAAATTCTTTATGATTTAATTTTATAACTGATATGCGATTCAATCATTCAGCATATTATTATATTGTCATATAAATTATATATTATCTATTATATTATCATATAAATTTATTTCCCCCCTTTTTTTGCACTCTAGCTTTGGATTCCTAGCCCTTTCTAAATTTGTTTCAGAATGTATCCTGAAATACAATGATTATCGTTTTAGTTTACTTAAAAATGCTTTAAAAATATGTTTATAGGGTTTATTTAGGATTTAATTTTATCCAATGTAACTGATATGCAATCCAATCATTTGGTATAAATTTACTCCATTTTTTGAAACGTTTTTTGGATTTCCAGCCCTTTCTGTCTCAAAATTTATTCTTAAACGCAATTATTATCGCTTTAGTGTGCTAAAAAATGCTTTAAAAATATTTTTATTGGGTTTATTTATAATTTAACGTCCTCTAATGTACCTGAGAAGTGACCACAGTCATCCACCACAAATTTATTCTCATTTTTTTTATCACTTTCCTCTGGGTCACAGGTCCATTTCTTTTCCACTACAGCAAAGAAGTGTGTCAACACAATCTTTCAGATCGGTCACGTGGGATGCATTTCCGAACGCGCATATCGCGGTATCCTATCTCTACGCGCGAACCTACGCATTCTTGCAGACTGACCAATTGTCCTTCCTCACTCACCTTGTCCGAGTGAGGAGGGACTCTCCCTCTTTTCCATCAAAAACTCGACACTTAACTATTGTTGGGCCGGCTACTGGTTAGGCCGCAGTCAAAACCAAGAAGCAAAAGCGATCGCTTTTGAATAATAATTGCATATTTCCCGTATGGTTGACCTCGGTCGGAAAAAAGCTACCGTAAACTCGAGCGGGCCTGCGAAAAAAAGGTGTGTGTGAAGTTTGCCTAATCGTTTTTCTCCGCGAATCGTTCTCACGGTGTTCGAAAATGGCGACCGAAGCGAAGGAGAGAGAAAACAATGAAGCTGTTTTGTTCGATCTCGAATCGTGGTCCGCCGACAATCGATGAAATCGTTTGCGACGACGAACTGAGAAAAACTAGAAAGATTAATGGAGGTGAAAATATTTCGGCGGTTTTTTAATTTTTGTTTTTCCAGTATTCTTATCTATCACCCACCCTCCTACCCTCGAACGGCTTAATCAATTAGATGGAATAGAATTCATTGGCGAATAGATCTGGCCGTGGGCTAGAACATAAAAAAAAACCGGACATGTTTGCATTTTTTAGCAGTCGGTAATGAATGTTTGCGATTTAGAATGTTATAGATCATTAACCAATTGCTTCTGTAAAGTTACTTTTTTGGGTGTTAACCGAAATGTATATTTTCGATAAGCGGTATAGCATACATGAGGTTGATTAGTTTGTGAATTTTAGTGGCGCAAGAGCCAACCTTGGCCAAACTGCGCCAGTCGTTTGGTTAGACTATTAAACAATTGTGGAATAAAGACAACGTTAAAATAGCTGCGTCAAAAGATCTTTTGAAGAACTACATTAAAAGAGTGAATTACACATGGTAAAAAGTTTAAAATGTTATTTGTAAAAATGGTAAAACCTAGGATTGATGGACTGTAAGGTTAAAAGTGGTAAAAATCGTAGAAGTCAATGGCCTTTAAAAGTTGAAAAAGATTTCCATGGATATGTACTCCCACTATGTCTGGCATTGTCAGTGATGAAGTTTAAAAAAAGAAAGAACTCGTTGAGTATTAAAATTCGAGCACTCAATCAATATATGATAAACAATAAAAGCAATATCGCATATAGAACATGTAATAGCAGGCATGAGAAGTAAGACTTGTAGGAAAGATATCAACAATCAGAACTGACCAGAAAGTTTTCTATAGCAAATGAATTGATTGAAAATTATTTTCTTATAGAATACAAAATGTGAGAATCATATTTGCAAAAAATATATTCAATGATATCTCTTAACTGGCTGATTTGATATAAATTCAAAATATGATAAGCATTTTTTTCTTTTACTTTCTTGTATACGAATTATACAAATAGAAAATAATGTAATCATCAAAAAATTCAACTTGATATTTTAACGATACCCCATGTTTCATAACTTCCTGAGTTCGGAAAATATATTTGGGCATTATGTTTGCCTTTCTGTCTGATTGCAAGTCCTATTGAATCAGACGAATGAAATTTGGCACAAATTTTTCCCCAAGTTTGCATACTTCTGTCAAGCTGTGAACAAAATCCATTCATAGGAAATTTGTCTGTCTACATGTTCGAGAGCAGGTGAACTCGTTAACGAAGAAACACAAATAGCTATGTAAATAAAATTTCGTACACATCCAAAATATAGATTCTTACCAAGTTTTGAACCAGATTTTCTCAAGAGGATAACGGTCTATCGATCTGTTCATTCGCATGGTTGTAAAAGCGATAATTTATAAAAGTAGTGACATGAATCAATTAAATTCGATATGTCATCTTGGGATTGAAACAATAATTCTGTGCCAAAGTGTAGCATTCATAGATTGACAAAAACGCACCAAAAAATACGTTATTGAAATAGAGTTAGTAAAAAGGCAAGATTCGCTCCAAAGATCTCTATTTCGTCATTGTCGTCTACCAGTCCTACTCAAAGTCATTATCCAGCCTATTCTAAGGTTTGTAATCTTTGCGTGGAATGAGGAATAAAAAATTTGTTGGGGAACAGAAGACAAAGTTTCGGGTTGACCACTTGCAATTGGTTTCTCGGGCTTAAAGTCCAAAAGTGATGCCTTATACTAAGAATATTACAAGCGGTGAATCCTTGACGTTTTGCCAATATTTGTTCAGAGATGATTTTATTTTTTTGATTTTAATAATATGAGGTCACTGCTTTCAAATTATTTTGTGTCCTCCTCTAACCTAGTATTGTAATTTTTGATGGTCTTTACTATATGTCTAAGGAATAGATTTTAAGGTTTTTGAGGAACAAGTTGAATTTTAGCAACTTCAGGAAAAATCGATAATAATTCTGCCTATGTCCAAATTTTAAGCCAAATAAGTCTAACAATAAATGTATTATTGTAGAGATAAACGATTTTAATTGATCTGCCTAGTGAGCATTTCGCTGGTACATAATCATTTTACTGATGTCCCTAACAAAAGTAATTCATAACGGCTTTAGATCAGGACAGCAAAGTAGTGACATCACATATTGGCTAGTAACCTACGTAAATTGCTGCGAAATGATCCAATTAATCACAATTTAAAGATGAATAATATCAACTTCCATTCCTTGGCATGATTTATTAATATTTCATTCTTTGCTATAACGAATTAAAATTCTTTATTGTTATTGAATTAAAAAAAATAATTCGGTTGAATTGAGTAGTTGATGTTCGACTTTTTTTAATGTTACAGTACTTTTTAAAACTATTTGTGCTTTTGTAGCTGCATATAAATTGTACTTGAAATTAAAATTCCGAAGCTTTAACTAATATTACGTTTTTTAAATCTAAAAGGTTAATTTATTGACATAAGAAAACAAATATTAAAGCTATAAGGTATTCTGCATCAAGTATTTCTGTTAC
Source organism: Argiope trifasciata (assembly GCA_026543055.1). NCBI lineage: Eukaryota > Metazoa > Arthropoda > Arachnida > Araneae > Araneidae > Argiope > Argiope trifasciata. The sequence goes on from JAPMOQ010031596.1 coordinate 2,119,386, forward strand.
ATTAAAAAATCTTGATCGTTTTGTCACAACTCTTGTGGTGTTTTTTCTGTTAGGAAAATTATGACAGAAAAGTTTAAGATTACAGGCTTTTGCTTATACTGTCATTACAAAATTGCATGAGAAAAATGGACTTGCTGGAACTTCATAGCATCTTTTAACATCCTTATAGTGTCTTTTATTTATGATTGAAACTTATGATTGAAATTTGTTTTAAACTTTTGATATAGTCCATTCATTACAGCAATGCAATCGTTTCCGGTTTGTTAGAATAAGCCTTCAAACAGAAGTTTAATAATTCAAAAGAGACGTAAACATTTTTTTAAATCAAATTTCATAACAGTCGTCGTCTTCCATGATCTAAAAATATTACAGCATATTATCAAAAACCAATATTGTTTCAAATTTTGCAACTTTTTGCATCTGCAATGGATTTTGTTCTGCAACACTTTGTTCCGTAGGGCAACTATTTAGACCGTTCTTTCATTTGTACTCTCATCTATTTTACGTTGAATATGAACTCACTTTGACGGAAACTATTATTTATTTTGCTACCATGACTAATAAGCAATTAATACGAAATAGGCTTGGTTTCAAGGATATTCTAGAATCATTTTGTGGTTTTGACATGATCGATCTGCTAAAGAGGAAACCGTAACATAATTGGAATGGTAAGTGAAAGAGAGAATAGTTAATCTGTGGATTAGTTCTTGGTAGAGGTCATTCTTTCTTTCTGTTAGTATTCCAGTTAATTACTACAATCCGGTGACATTCAAGCCGATTTTTAGAATCGAGATGAAATATAGTAAGCAATTTCAGTGGTTAGAGAGTGTTCACTTCCTGCTTTTAGAGACCCAAAGATCTTCAAAGAAATGAACAATAATAACAACTCATTCTATGTGCCAGAATGTTTCTGCAAGAACAAAGATGTTCCTCATTAGCATAAGAAACTACTTTAGTCTCTCTCTCTCACTCTCTCTCATATATATATATATATTATAGGTTCGAAGACATTGATGAAGATTTTTCATTTTAATTTCGTTTCATTCTCTCTCTCGGGAGGAAATGCTTGCATATTTGCAAGCAGCACAGGAAAGCAGATGTGGCGAAAAAGAATGAAATTAATTTTCCCTCGTCTTATATACCATTTTTTGATAGAGAAAATATTGTTTGCAGTGTTAATTTGCTATTCATATTCTCATAGGGATTTTTGCATGTGTCAATTTTATGGCAGGGGAAACGCAGGGATCTTTTTATAAAATTATTTGTTTGGATAAGCATTTTTTTTTATCAATAACTCGCAACGGGGGAAGCACTGACTAAGCAATTTTACAGAGCATTTGTTGAATTAATTAAGTAGATAATGTGGAATCGAATCAGAAAAGGAGAGAATATTTTTAGAATGAAGTTACTGTGGGCTAAATTAAGATAAAACTTTAGAAATTAGTTTAGATTTAATTTAGATATTAAAATATCATTATATATATGCATATGCATGAGTTTTATACAAGAGAAAGTACAAAAATTATTTTCGCTATTTATACCTAAATTAAATAAACAGGGTAAGAGACAGGTAATCTTGCCCTGATTATTTAATACACTATACACTGTCTGTATATAAATGTCGTACAAGAGAAAATCACATTATGTACCTCGTACAAAAGAAATCAAAAACATTGTTTTTGCTGTTTATAACAGAATATTGCACAGAATCTTGCCTTGTTTATAAAACTCGACCCATTCTCTATGTGCTAGTCTCAGGATCCTAAGACGAGCAATTTTCAACAATTCCACTTTGCTTAGGGGTAGTACGACAAAAGATAATAGAGTGTTAAGCCTGCTAATTCCGGAAAAAATCTTAGTTCACCCTATTGCTAAATGTGAACTTCTCCTATATTCATCTACCCTGACCCCCTTTTTTTGGACAAAATAAACGTCTCTTTGAGCATGCGCCAAATTGCTGTAGGTCTTGGAAACCGAGAATGAGCAATATACACACTTTGTAAAAAAGAAAGCAAAAATATAGTTTTCGTTGTTTGTACAGGGGAATCATGAAGCTCCTGAATATATAAAAAAATTCTTACACAGAAAATACTAAGTTAAAATAATTATTCATCTCTATAAACTGTAAATTCCATCATAAAATTTTTAATTAGACCAATTAAAAATTTTCATAATATTCCAAATTTTAACATGTGCCTCTTTTGCAGTTTCAAAAACACCAGTATTCTGTTCTAGTTCTCTCTCCATATGTTGAAACTTTTACCAAGCAACCTTGGTACAATAGTAGTTGGTCAAGCCTTCAGTGCTTGCTTGTTCATGTTATGATGCGCTAAACATCCATAACAGAACTGAAACTTCCCATGAACAGACACGATGAATTCCATTTCATGGAATGGAAAAACGCATTGGGCTTTTTCTCTTAATTCGATTTCATTAAAATCTAAAATTCAATTCGCTCGTAAATGAATGACATCACTTAATAGATGGTTAAAATAATTTTAGTACAGATTTATGTAAAACTGAGATATACAAAGCTTTACACGCATGACTTTATGTTCACACTGTATAAACTTACATTGTAATCAATATTTCGATGAAATGAATAATTTTGATCTTAAAATCAAGAGATTCTCTGAATCAGTAACTAATACTTGGAGATAATTCGTTGTCAGGGGCAGATTACAAAATTTTAGTTTCATAGAATTATGAAAAATTTGGGGGTTCTCTAATTCCCTAGAATATAACCTCTACAAAATTTCATCAGCTATCCCTTCTCTTCCAGATTAGAAGGGGAACGAAACCAAGATGCCAACAATAATGTACAGACCACTAACCACAAAAAGCATCTCCCATCAACGACAATTATGTAGAGATTTCGTACATGTTCCCGCATATTTGACTCTATTACCAGCCATTATTATTCACTGGAGACATTTTTATTACTTTTTTCTGGAGCCTTGATATCACTTTTATGCTTTTTCGTTTTGGTAGCTGTGGACTGCGATCACGACGAATGGCATTTCGCAATCGTATCGACCCCCTGTCCAATCAGCAATCGGGATCTCACGTGCGCATCCAATCAGAGACACTCATGAATAAAAAAGGGGCACAATTTGTCATTTCGTGAGGGATTATTTCCTACCACTGCTTGCATAGCTTACTCACACTCACGCACGCCCACGCTAGAGTGATATCTCTCTCAATTTTTTCCTCCTGTGGTCACGCCGCTGGTCATGTAGGGCAGTCACGAACTGTGCCACAAGGGTTTTATTCGATGGGACAGGTCGGATTGAGAAGTTCCTAAGCGCAGCAAAGTCCATGGTTTGATCTGGATCTGGTTCCTCCACCACACGCGGAGGAATACACGAGTTATATATTTTTTTCTCTTTCTTATTCTTGTTTGTAATGAGAGTAAATGGGCCGTGACGACTTCGTCCTTGTTAGATTCAGATTAGAGCGAGAGATTAATTAAAATTCTACCGGCTTTAGTGGATAGGATGTTAATAGATGGAGGTTTGTGGACGATGTTCCACTGGCGACTACTGCCTCTGTTAAAGAGAGAGACTCGTAAAGTTATTTATTGCTTTATAATCACCGCGTCAGAAGACCGATGCTATCGCCATTCATCGTTTCAGATTTGACCTGTTAAGCCTGTTCCGTATTTATTTGGTCGACATTCTTTTTTCAATAGATGACCGGGAATCTTTGATGGTCTATGACAGGAGAAAAATATCAATAAAACACGAAGCATGGAAAGTTGATGGAGATATTTTGCATTCTCCTCCAAGTGTTTATGACCAAACTATAAAGAATACCAAAGTCCACAAGAACATTAACTTAGAAAAGGGCTTTTCATAGATAGGATTTCAAATGCGCTTAAGACGTTGGAATCATTGATACTCTTTCTTCTGTCAAATGGTATAATGTCTGAAAACACCTTTGAAAGCCATTTGATTAAAATAATTTTTTTATTATTTTCTTGATATATTCTAAACAAAATCAGTTTTGGGTCAGAAATATTTTCCTGCACAGGTAAGAAAATCCTAAGATGTTAAACAATATTGTAATTTCTAGTTGTAAAGTGGAACTTCTGTTTTAGTTTAGTTTAGTTATATTAACGTCCCGTTTAAAGCAACACGAGGGCTATTTTGGGACGGACCTAGTAATTTTGAACCACGGTCAGATGACGAGGACGACACCTGAACTGGCACCCCCCTCTCCACACCACGCCACACCAACGGGAGGACATTTGGCCTGACAGATTTAACTTGCAACAAACCCCCTCACACGACGGTTCTTCGGTGGATCGAGTCTCGAACCTGAAACCCTCCGGTTCCGAAGCCGAGACTTTACCACCGGGCCACCGCGGCCCCCTTCTGTTTTAGAATGGACCTTTAAATTCCGAAATCTGGCAAATAAATGAGTGTAAAAACCTAAATTTGCATTTCTTTTCCTGAATGCATTCATTTACAAGAGGATGCTAGGATAAATGAATATATGTCATATAGATCCATCTACGCAAATATAAATGAAATAAATAATTCCATAATTTTCCAGCGATATACTGAAACGGGGCCGTCATTTTGATAGCTCATATCAAAATTTTTGAAATTTATTAACATCCCCTACCAAAGGTAATTAGCCTTAATAATGGAACGCAAGAAATATTGGCCCTTTGAGCTTTGATATCTTCTCTCAGACACGATTACCCACCTAACTGTTTTTCCTGAATGAAATACGTGCATCGATTTATCGAATTTTAATGGTTGTATGTAAAAAATAAATCGTTCATAAGTCAAGTATTCAATGAATTTCCATTTGAATCAAAAACAAGAAAAGTATTCCCAAAATAGATGGCGTCATTTTATTTTAAATAGTAATGAAAATAAGACAGTAAAATGATTAAAAACTTTGCCTCCCTTTGACACTTTATTTATGTTTTTTTAAATTTTGAAAAAAAAAATCCTACAGAGAGGAAGAACATGTAGATTAATTTTTTGGAGTAATTCCATTCTAAAAAATTAAATATACATTTATTTTTCGGAGCAATAAGTAAGTTCTTGTCTTAGGTGAATAATTATTCATCGAATTATTTTTCCGAGTGCGAAGAGTTAGTAACAAATTTCACAAAGGGTCTTTTTTTTTTCCCAATTTCTTTGACGAATGCAAAGATAAATATTTCAGAAACACATTAATTTAAAGAGATTTTTTAAAGCTCCCAATTATTATTTTAAATCAATTTACTATGAACATCATAAATTGAACTATCATTTATTATTTATTATTTGGCTTTTCAAACGAGGTAAAATATTTCTGCAGACAATAGAATCAAAAAGAAATTTTTTAAATCTAAATAAAAAGTATTGGAAAGAGGAATGTCATTTAATATAAGTTTAATCTAAAAGAAAAATAATGTTATTTTTATGAATATAATTTTTTTTCGTTAATAAAATTTATTTTCTTTTTATAAAATTCCATGTATGCATTATCAAGATAATGCCTGGTATTTCTGTTTAAATTGTCGAATAGATATTAGAAAGTGGAATTTTTCAATCATAAAACCTAGTCAGAATCAATAAAGAGCTTCGAAGGTTTATTAGAAAAAATAATCATAACATTTTCTTTGTATATAATATTTATATATAATGTTTTTTTTTTCTTTTTAAAGACGTTGTTATTGGAAAAAGAAAATTGCATTCAAATTAATCCTCTAAGATATTTACCAAGATGTCAATTATTAAATGGAATTTTCATTTTTTATGATAAACTACACGTGGAAATTATTGTGCATTTTCCTATGAATAATTTCTAGTTATTCTTTTACCCCAAAATCGTTTCTTAAATATAAGTTACTAATATATGTGCTCTCTTTTAATTAAAAAGAAATACTACCTCAGATGAAAACCATTGACAATGGTCTTCAAAAAGCTTTCTCGGATATTCTCTGAAGAACTATGTACCTTCCTCCTACGCCCTAAAAATTTGGACAGTGCTTAACGCTGCGAATGCTTTGCCTGGCATTGATGATCCATAATTACAATAGAACTTTGATATTAAGGAAGAATTTTTATTGAATATTTTATGAGAAAGGTAAATGGTATTTTAAATGTCTTTTAGCCTAGCGATTAACACCAAAATTTGATACGGAACTACAGTTGTAGAAACAAATTAATATTCTAAATTTCATTCAGACATTTTGTTCATGAATTATTATATTTGCACGCATGCGAAAATATAAACGATAGACAGTCAACCATATGATAGATTTGAATAAAAAAAATTTATTTTTGTTTCTAAAACTGTGTGATAAATTTTATCCGTCTAGCTTGTTTGAGTTTTATAGTTATAACATTCACTTGTACTCAAACAGCCAGGTAGATCGATTTTCAGTTAATGTATTTCATTCAAAATTTAATAGAAATCTACAAATTAAATTTGAATTCCATATACTGAATTTCATCCATCTAGTTCAAAGCAATTTTGAGTTACTGTGCACTAAAAATACTACTAATACTAAATACTAAAATTATAATACTATACTATAATAAATAATATAGTCAAATACTATAATAAAAATACTATACTATAATAAAAAAATATTAAAAATACTACTGAATATAAATATGCTACTACTAAAACTTCTACTACTAAACTATGCTACTACTGAGTTACTACATGCAAAAAAATGTTTATGAACTAAAACGTGCAAATTCATTAAAATCTCTAGTTTGAATATTTTTAGACGGTTATAATAACTTCTCTTTGTAAATTTCCAATACGATAAAAAAAGAACCCCTTTTATTCTATATCAATCCGACAAGAAACACATAGTATCAATTTAATACCCCATTACAGAGCAATAATCATTCCGGAATAGGCCTTAAATCATGCATCGAGAACGTATTTAAAAAAGCGTTGACCGTTTGAGGTCACTTCCAATGTCGCAATACCAAAGAGAGAGAGACGGAGGAACGAGGCCAAAATTCAGAAGCGTGATGGGCAGGTCCACCCCCTCCCTGCCCCCACACACGGGGAGGGAGGCGAAGAAGAAAGGGGTAAGCGAAACACCTACTTCAACAAAAGGAGTCTCGTTGCATCTCCTCGGTGTATCGAGGTTAATTGTTGCTTTCGTCCTTTGCGCAGATTCTCGCCACGGGCTGTGAAATAGATGGCGTGTGTCTGCGGAATATCAAATGCATGCCACTTCAGGGTCTGGCTCATTAATTCTGGCATCACACAGGAATGATTTCACTGAGGACATGGAATAACAATGCTTTGAATAATTGTC
>JAPMOQ010031596.1:2126683-2200658 GCA_026543055.1 Argiope trifasciata
CCCATTTATGATTGCGAGTTGTTTGACGACCCCATACAAATATAAAAGAAAAATAAATTAATATTTTTTGATGATTTATTTATTAGGTAACAATATACATATACATATGAAAATATATAAGTTTAGAATTCGTTTTGAAACATACAAAAATCTAAAATTAAAAATTGCACAAAAAATTATAAAATTGTATTTATTATAGTTTCAAAAATAAAAGTGGATTCTGACCATCTTAATTCCCTCGAATATATTGAAGTAGTTGCGTGGTAAGTATTAAATTAAAGTATAAGTAAAAAATTTAATGAGATGGATGTGCCTGTTTTTTATTGCATAACAAATCAAATCTTGGTGGAATGTTTGAAACTGCTGGACGTAAGACCTCTTCAACATTTTTTAACGCTGAACGATATTGGGATTTAATATGTGTTAAAGCTGAGAAAGTAACTTCACATACATGTAAATATGTGCTGTTGAATGGCAGAAGTACATTTAACGCCATATCAGCGATTGTGGGAAATTCAGTTCTAGTTCCGATCCAGAATTCAGTCAAGGGCTTTTTTTTGAAATTGTAGATTTAAGTTTGAGTCACTCGAAAGCTCAGCAAATTCCTCAACAATTTGTAGCATTATCATCTGCGTCATCACCATTCTTATTTAAGTTCAGCCATTTATCCATGGGCAAAAATTATTTTGATCCTAAAATACAATAAATGTATAAAAATAACATATTGCAGATAATAATTGATTTATTAATTACCGAATAAATAAAAAAAACAACAACTGAAATCTTGTTACAGGGGACACTGACAATTGACCACACTAGAAGAGCGTCAACACTCCACTAATTCACATTACAGTCAGTGTTATTGAATCATTGTTTAGCCTCAGGTTGCACGTGTGTACGCACGCGCATTCCTCCATTGTGGGAAGTCAGCGGCGCGCGGTTTATTCAACATATATGATACCGACAAACGCACTAACAATGTATAGCCACAGTATAATAATAGCGATCATCGATCGTTTACTGCTGTCGGTGGAGATAGCTCAAAACCTTCAACAAATGCACGTATCTAGACGCCGCAAGTCCACTGTATTCCGCCAACTCTAGTGATGTTATAAAATGGTATATATTATATATAAATATTTGACTTTAAAATCTCTCGCGACCGCAGAATTTTGCTACGCGACCCATAGTTTAAGAAGCCCTGGTCTAGATTCAGCAAGGGACTAGATTCTCTGGGTTTTTTTAAGATTCTGTGTGAAGACTATGCAATTTTTAGAAGATATCGTATCTTCGTTCGTATTCGAATATCATCAAATTTCAGAAAGGTTAAAATTTTTTTGTTTATGTCTCTAAGTGGTCATCACAGTTAGAAAGCTCATTGCCCTGATATCCATTCAACGATCATTAAAATACTTGTAAAAATATCTTCCCAACAATGAAAGTGATTGTACAGGGAAATAATATTACAGATTCATAACAATATTTGAGATTACTTTCTTATAATAGAATTTATATTGAGTTTATATTTTTCCTATATATATATATATATATAAATTAATAAAATACAAGGAAACGAAACTAATTACGAAAACAGAACCAAAAACTATTTCGGATTCAAACAAGATTAAAATTTAAAATTAAAAAACTATCATTGTATTAGTTTCGATTCCTATTTTTAGTTCCGTTTTCGTAATTAGTTTCGTGAAGAGGAATGAAACTAGTCATCCCTCGCCTTATATACTATATTTTGATAGTGAAAACATTGTTTAAATTGCTAATGTACTATGAAGATTCTCACTGGGATTTCTGCATGCGTCAATCTTAAATCAGGGGAAACACAAGGATCTTTTCAAAAAGTGTTTGTGTAGGTCAGCAACTTTTATCAGTCACTCTCAGTGTGGGAATCGCTGACTAAACATTTTTACAAAGCTTCTCTTGAATTAATTAAGCAGAGAAAATGGAATTGGATCGGGAAATAAGAGAATATTTTAGAACAAATTTATTATGAGCTAATTAAGATAAAACTTTAGAAATTCATTTAGATTTAAATTGGATGTTAAAATATCATTGCAAACATACAAATACATATTTCGAGACTTCGTTAGAATAACCTTTTGGTTTAAATTAGTTTTATCATTCTATAAAATTAATAAATGCTTTAAAAGAATTAAACTTAACCGAAAATCACAATTTAAAATCCTGCAGTATGACGTTTTAATGTTTTATTTTGCTAATCTAGAAAATGAAACATATTAAATTTAATGTTCTAAAGCTTTAACTATCTGAAACATGCCCATTTATTCTTCTCTATGTTCTTACTTGTTGATTCGTCGATAAAGCAACAGGTAGTTGGCCATGGAAAAGAAAATGAGCTACCCTTTGTATATCTACCACCAGGAGTAAGTGATTTTTTTCCATCTTGTTTTTACGCGCAGTTAACAAAGGTCATTTACAGTTGTTGAAGCTTAAGGGGCATGTCAGAGGAAATTTAATAGGTGCGGGAAACGAACACGCCTATATTCAAAACTATTCTTGGTGAATTTTTCTTCAAATGGATTAGAGGTTTTCCGTCAAGTCGCATTCAGCGCGTATTACACACTCAGAAATAAAAATAAAAGCATATCTATCACCTTTTGTTGGTAATTGGAAATCGTTGATGAGAAATTCATTTTTCGAAAGTACAAATACTTTATATATATGAGCTTGGTTTTGGAAGTATGGTATAAAAAGTAGCTGTAATCACAACTGGTTTCAAAAATCTTTTTTAATAATAGCCTTTTCCGATACTGTATCTGATGTTAGTTCTGCAAGCTACTTTAATCGTATATTTCTTCTAATTTTTTTAAAAGTCAGATTTCATATTTATTACAATGAAACTTTGTTATTTAATACGATATCATTCCATATAATTCCAAAAATGTTCATATGAAAAATAAATATTTAAATAAATTTATTAATAGTTCCATTATTGGCGTAGCTGAAATTTGAGCATTTTTTTTTCTTGCATTGCAATAAAATGCTTGATAGAGCGAGTGAGTAATTGTCTGTAGGATATTTGAAGTTGAAAGAATGGATATCTTTTTAAGGTATCCGACTATGTTAAAAACACTGATTATAGACCACATTGGCCATTTTTTAGAAATTCTTATTAACTCTTATAGTTCAGAATTTTCTTTCCCCAAACAGTTTCACTTTTCTAAGAAAAGTAAACCTTGGCCTATCACCAAAGATGAATTATTTTTCAAACTAAAATTTGCCTTTAACTTCAGTTTTTTCAAAACTTTAATTTTCATAAAATTTCTCCACCGTTAACACGATATCTCAAAAACTAATAGAGGTATTTACATAAAACTTTCAGCGTGTGTTTTCAATAATATGGGCAATGAAATGAGAAAAAAGTTTTATTGTAGGTAAAAATTTTTTTCATTTATTGGTGTTTTTAGAACAATTAAGCTGTAAGTTAATGGTTAAAAAGCATATTTTAGCATATTTTTACCCATTACTTCTCTGGATCTCAAAGTCTTTCTTAGATTTTGGTTCATTTCATTTCATTCATCATCGTATTCTCTAACTTGTGTGGAAAGAAAAATAGGATGGCTGCATTACCATTTTTTGTAGATTGATAACCATTTTGGTTCAATTTCATTAAAATTTACTACACATTTTCCCTTTTCTGAAAATATATTATATTTTTTAAAAATTATTTTTGTATTTATAGTGTTTATCATTGACAAAACATCTAAAAACCATAAATAGTTTCTCAAAATTCCAATTTTTCAAAATTTTTCCTTCGAACGTAGTCGCATACCTTAAATATTTATACAAAATAAAGACAATAAAATCAGACAGTAGAGGATTGCACAATATTTAAAAGACTTAACTTGTATTTTTATAATAACAAATGTATGTCACCAAATATTGAAATAATTCTAAATGCATTTAAGGAAAATTTGCACCTGAAGACATTTCATTTTTAAGTGTTTAAATGTTTATTTATTTCAACATAATCATGCCACCCTCTCGATGTTAATTTTGTTTAAAACCTTTGAAAGATTTGGATTTTCAGTCTTTTAAAAACTAATGTTTCAATTGAAATAAAAAACAACAAACTGTTTTGATTCTTTTAAGTTATCAGGATGATGATTTAACTTTATAAAAAGAGAAAGCGTTTTAAAGAATAAAATAATCATCGTTAACATTTACATTTTACAATGCTCGTTGTGAATTTGGCAATATTTGTTCAATATTTATTGTCATGTTAGAAGGTTGTTAATTGAAACGATTGTCTAGTTTTAAAGGAAACAATAAAAGGGACGATAAAAATACTAAGTGCATTGAAAATACAAGAATAATTACTTACCATTAGAGAAGATATTTCTTTTCTAATCTTAATGCAGTCTTTTAAATATAGTTGTATTTCTATGTGGTAATCATTTCAGTAAATGCAATAACAAATTTTACTACAAGCAAAGCCATTTCAACCTAAGTTATCTTTCTTTTTATCTTTATTTCTAACGCCCCTTTAAAATAATGTAAAAATAAGAACCAATTTTCCTAAATCCAAACAGTTAAAAAAATAAAATTCCTTATTTGTATTTGAATGCATAAACAATGCATACTAATATGTGTTAAGTAAAATTAAAATTGATTTGTTTTGATAAAAAATTCAATAGAACAGAAATCGCTTCCAACTGTTATCATGATGTCATTACTATTTTACACTCTATTATGTGAAATAACGGGATTTCTTTCCTAAAATCTTTCGATGCAATAACTATTGGTGAATATTTTAAAACATTTGAATAAATTAGATTATAAATATACTAGAATTCTATATATTAAAGTAATTTACGTCATTAAAAATATTAATATAATTTTGTAAAAAATTAGTCATTGTTCATTATTTCTTTGTCAGGAAGAATATTTAACTTCCGCTCAATTACAAATATATTTTTTTAATGTCTCTAAAAAGCAATCTAGATTAATATAATTTCTTTTCCTTCGATGTATAAAATAACTCATATTTTTCTTAATAATGAAAATAAATAAAATAGTTTTAGAAATCATTTTAGTAATGCTTATCATACATACTTTTCGTAAATGCCAATGTTTGGACAGCAGTTCTACTAAGTTAAGAGCAAGATTATAATACTTCGTATTTTCATTGAGTAAATGCATTGACACTTTTTAAATGTAATTTTTTTTGTATATGACTTGTTTTGAAATATTTGTATTGATAATTTATGTGAAAAAAGACATATACATGTAAAAAAAGTTTTCCCCAGCATTTTGCAGAGTCTCTATCTTTTAACTGTTTCTTTCCTTTGAGCTCCACTTTGCGATTTTGGCATTGATATAATATGGAAAATATTTTACATTTTGTAATTTAGAACTTTTCAAATTACAGCTTTACCTCATATATCATATGTTTAAAATTTGGTATAATCAAAGACTATTGTTAAATTAAACAAAACAAATTTTTACAGGATTTTTAAAAAAATAAATCGAAATTGTTTTTTGAAACACTCAAAAGGCAGAAAGGAAAATATTTTCAGCTTTCCCAGCGTTTAAATATTTATAAAGGGAAATTCTTATCTAATAAAATTAAAAAACTGTTTTTTAAGGCAAACTTCTAATATTATGAAACTGATTGATTCGAAAAAAGATTTAGACATAATAAAAATTTGATTTATCGAGAAATTCGAAATCCTTCCGAGAAACTTAATTTAAGAAGCTATATAGATAAAATATTTTTTCAAAACTATAAATGTTAGTAAAAATAGATTTTTGATGATATAAATAAAAATAATAATTAAATGTGTCTATATTTTATGCATAAAATGATGATAATTATGTTTAAAAGTATTAATTATTCATTTGAATAAATAAATGAAAATGATTCGTGAGTAAACATTTTATAATCATTTTGTTGCAATATATAAACAACTTTGATATAAAGTATCTTATTTTCATGTTTCGTATTCAATTCATTATTTAATGATAATTTTTATAGGTTTTTCTTGAGAGAATATATTACATACTTGCAAAGTCTTCAGATAATTTTTTAAAAAAAATTTATTTACTTTTTAATTATATTTTTAACTAAAAATATTCAAGAATATGAATATTTTTTTATTATTATTTCGAATTAATAAAAATAAATTCGAATAATATTTTTATAGCAGGAGAATTTAAGTTTCTATGTAAAATATCCCAATTATTCTAAAATACTAATCAAAAATATTCGAATTAGTCCATCTACATCATAATGTGCATGAATGCATGGATAAAAAGATAATCCTAGAATTAAAAAACAGGTTTTTTATCATCCAATTTCTCTAAAGTTTTTTTTTCTATGACTTGTAACAAATTGCAAAACAATTTGTTGCTTTTTAACGAATCCTCGATTTCTTTAGATATTGCGAAACCTAACAGAAGAGCAATCACATTTTTTTTCATTTCACTCGTACTTCCGTTTAAATGATAGATGACTTCCCTAAAATCTTGATTTGCACTGTTCAAGAAATAGCTCTACTATAAGAGGAAAAAATAAGAAACAAGTCACATCTTTCAAGATATTGTTATGATGAACAAACACGGAAAGTACGTTTTGTGGATGATAAATGGGATAATAATGATGGAAAAAAGAAACTTGCTGGAAAAAAACCGGTTTGTTAGTTTTCGAATACCTAATTAACAGGGCTAAATATTTAAACAGATATGATCTTTTTTATATAATTTCTTTTCTTTTGTTATAAAATAAAATTTAATAAATTTACTATGAATAAAATTAAATTAAGTATTCTGTATATTCTTTGTAATATGGCAGAAACACAGTAAATTAATTTTTGATAAACAAAATCATAGATGTATGTGTGCGTTTCATAATTTTTTTTTCCAAAAAAAAAAAAAAAAAAAAAACAAGATTCAAAAAATTTTTAACAGTGAAAAGTTAGTTAAAATTTTTTTGAAAAAAAAATTAAACATAGCATTATTGTTGATAAAAGTAGATATTAAAGAAAGGATCCATAAATATTTTAAAATTAAGGCATAATTTTTTTTTCTTATATTAATAAATTTTATGATTAAATACATAATTAATAATTGAGCATTTGTAAATTTTAAATATTAAAATGTGTGGGAGAAATTAATTAAAATGTTGAATAGTTACCATAAATAATAACATATGTAATATAAATGCAACAACGTATAGTGTATATATGGCAAACCATATAAGTTCTATGTTAATGCTCTATATAATATTATTGAAATTTTGCTATAAGAGCAAAATTTCAATAACCTTATATAAACTTTTTTTATATAAAAAAAAGGAAGTGTAGTTTTGAAAACTTATTTCTTTAATAATTTAAAATATACTTTAAGATTTACTGCAAAGACATAATTTTGAATCCCTTTGATCTAGGTTTAGGTATCATATTGTGTTATTTGGAAAATATCTAAAAAATATATTGTAAACTGCTAAACTTAAAATAACTATAGAACTCGTTTAAATAAAGTTATTTTTATGTGATGCTTTTCTTAAAACAGGGAAGCTACGATAAAATTTATAATTATAAGCAAAAAAATTTTTTTTTAAATATATAGCATTGTTTAAAGTATATATAAAAAAGTTTAAAATACATAGCATTGACGAATCATTTAGAAATTACTTAAATCTTTCTTTAATGTATCAAAGTAGTAAACCTATTCGTAATTATCATATTTAGAAATGGTTCATTTTTCGATTTCTTCTTAAAAAATAACCCTACAATTTGATATCATTTTCACAAAATAAATTTTTAATAATTGATATATTAAAAAAACTTAGCATTTGTAAATTTTTTTTCGATTACTTAGAAGATAAATATTATTGTAAAGAAATGAAATGGATATCAAAAATTTGCTTATTTAAAATTACTGAAGTAACATTATTCTCATTTTACTTTATAGTATTATGTATTGTATTGTACTCACAGAATTTATCTCCATAATTAAAAGCAATCGACCGAATAAAATTTTAAATGAATAATAATAAGTTATAGCTTCAACGAATAATCCTTAACAGTTTTGAAAAATAATATGCTTATGTAATGTCACATGTGCTGAATTAAAAAAAAAATGGATTTGATATGTTTTTTAATTAGAAAATGTATTACATTTTCCACCTTTTAAAAATCTTTTTGTTATTTACTTTTAAAATATCATTTATAGTTGAAAAAATCAACTTTATATTCCAAATAATTTTTTTCAGTAGATTTTTAAATTCATGGAATGAATTTTTTGAGCAAGATAAATTTATAGAAACAAGTAATTATTGCAGAAGAATGTTGATTAAAGGCGTTCTTTGGGACTTAATTAAATAAAAGGGAACAATGCATGAGATACACAGTGAAAAAAGATTTAATTGAATATAAACTTACATGACCGTAAATTTATATTTAATAAATTATACAAATTTATATGATTCATTGATTATCAATGTTACATATCTTTTGGTGCACGATTGACATAATAGTGGTCAAACTATAGAATTAAAAACAAATTTACATAGTATTTAAGAGAACAACGTTGAACTCTGTTGAGAACATTTTCGAATTATTAATTTATGGTTATGAAGCTTTTTATGCATGTGTTTTAAAATATAAATACAATAAAATTCTTAAATAATTTTCTTAAATCGAAATATATTATGGTTTTAAAAATAAATAAATACATAAATATATATTTTAAATTTCAAAATATTCTTGGCGGTTAAATTTTTATTTTTTTTTTCTTTATTAAGTAATATAAATTTATCTGGAACAAAACTGTGGATTATATTATAATTCCAATTAAATGCTAATTTTTTAGAAACATTTTTATGCACACTTACTGAATTTCCAAAGAATTTTATGTTTTCCTGAACTAAAAGTAACTTTTAATTATCTAAAAGAATTCGAAATGTAAAATGTGCTCAGCTTTTTTTAAATGTTTGACTTAAATTTTTATAATCTATTATGCTTAATTTCTTAATAAATGAAACACCAGTGCCATTTTAAAGATATTTAAATCAAATTTCAATATTACTTAAAAAAATGTTATTAAAATGTACTTTTTTTTCCTCTCTTGGCCCTTTAACGCAACAAATCTTGTTGATACAGCTATCTTCAATGGTGGTGGGTTGATCAGCTGTCCACAAGAAAGCCTATCAAATAGTTATTTTATTAAATAACATATTTTAATTCAATATAAACATGTATTTTGATGATGAAACGATAAAAATAAAATTCCATGAATCCGTCCATTCTTGCTAATTCCAAAATTTACTGTCCCGTTGAAGCAAAACTTCAAATGACTTGTTTTCTGAAGTAAAATAAGATTATCTTATACCTATTGTGAGATAATGAGCTGTATAATCCTTATTCCCAATAAATGTTTACTGCTATACAATAAAGATAAATGCAATTTCCTTGAACCCTGTCCCAATTCATTTAACGGAGTAGAAGCAGTTGTAAAATATTTATCATTTTGGTGCAGATATAATAGTTAGGTGTGGGGATCTAAATCAAAAACAGTTCAAAATTCAATAATACGAGTAATCTAAAAAAAGAAAAACAAATAAAAATTGGAGCACCTTCATCCTTTTTCGAAATTGTAAACAACAGAAAAACACCTTAGAGTGGGAGGGGGGCTTAATGGTGTTAATCGAAATAAACTTCCATGGGCGGTCCAGCTAATGAATCCAGTCAACAATTTCCACTTTGCCAATACAACAAACGAAGAAGTATTGTGTTCTATATCGTTCCAAAAAGTATATATTGAGTAATCTGTACGAACCTAACTAGAGCAAAATATCGATGTCACAAGTAGATATAATTAAAAAGGAAAAAGAGAGCCGAGCGTTAAAACAACCAAGCCCACCAGGAAGTGGACGTTTTTCAGCCACTTCACAATGGGATGCTCGGACGGTGGCAGAGATTGAAAGCAATCAGTCTTTTTTGGCTTGTGACCTACGTTTTCAATCCGCAGCAGCGAAGTTGGTCAAGGTCAGCGGTGGGACAGACCGACCTTAGTCCTCTGGAGGAATCTCAGCTGCTTGGGCGTGGATCGATCCCCACCCTCGCCTATCCGTCGTGAATTTCGGTTTTACTCATTGTTGGCGACGAGAGGTCGGACAGATCGATGAATAACAAATACTGGTTCTTCCCGGAGGTTTTCGGTCTTGCTTTTTGTTTCCCTTTTTGTCCAGACACAATGAATGAGAGGGAAACTCATTGCACTCTGCGAAGATTCCTGACAGCTCGGAGGAAAGGCCTCCCTTGGCAACATTCAAATGTTGCTGGAAAACTTACGTTAGTGCTATGCTACACCCAGAAAAGTCACATTCTCTGTTTTTGCTGTAATAGTAGAAAATCTGAACTGGAGTGTTAGTTCTGGCAATATTTTTTTTTCTTCTGCATTCTTAAACCGAGATAGTTTTCTTTTCTCTCTTTCTTTGGCAAGAAACACAAAAACATAACATTTCTCATAAAATAGAAATAGTAATTTACAGTATAAGGTTCGATTAAAGAGAATCGTTGCAAAAAGTGGTTATATCTTTGTATCAGTAATTTTTGTACAACTATTTCCTTGTATCAGGAATTTTTGTACGACTATTTATTTGTATCAGTAATTTTCCTATTGCATTAGTATTTTTTGTACGACTATTTCTTTGTATCAGTATTTTTTGTACGACTCTTTCTTTGTATCAGTAATTTTCCTATTGCATTAGTATTTTTTGTACGACTATTTCTTTGTATCTGTATTTTTTTTTGTATTGCTTCAGTATTTTTTGTACGAATATTTCCTTGTATCAGTATTTTTTGTACGATTATTTTTTTGTATGAAATAGTCGCACAATATATATGTAAAGCAGTTACCACTCATCTTTTAGACGATTTTCATTCGATAAGATTAGATGGCGGTTGTGGAGGATGTTTATTTTAATGGTTGCCTCAAAAGGTCACCATCCTCAATATACCACTTCTGTTATGATAACTACTCCATAAAATAAGAAGTCATTTTAAAATAATAGAGAGGGCCTAATGATAATTTACAAACTATTAAAATCTGTCTTCTCTCCCCTTTTTGATGAGACAAAATGAACAGGGCTCTTGAAAAGATTTTGACAACTTCTTTCAGTAGCTTTGAGCCCTATTCATTTCTTATCTTTGTTAATTAAATTTGTTCATAAAACTTTATTTTATTTTATTAATTCGTTAAAATATTAATGTTCCGAAAGAAGACATTACTTAATGTATTAGCCATTGCATTTCAATAGACAAAAAAGTCTAACAACATTTTTTTGTTTGTAAAGAAGTATTAAGGCTTATTTATAAAAAAAAGTCTTACAATTTTTCATAAGAATTAGAATTGATATTTATTGAAATGTCTATTTTTTTACGATATTTAAATTGATATACGGGATGATCTATTTTTAGTCGATGACCAACAAATATCTGCATTAGATGCAGCTTAATGCCAGGAAATCTTTTTTTGTGTGTGCGTGTATACAATAAGTAGTTTTATTAGCTTTCTTTTCTTTTTTTTCTTATTTTGAATTTTGAATCATAGAAAAGCATACTTGGTTTTTTGAATCTCTTGAAAAGAACTGTATTTTTTATTTTTTAATATCCCCTTTAACCCCATAAATTTATGTATAACCATAACATATAATGCTTGCTTTTGTAGCTAAGATTTTTTTTTTTTCATTTTTAAATCGTAAATAATAAAATGTCATTAATCAAAATTATAAATCTGTATTAAAAAATTAAACTTAATTGACTATAGAGTTGTAATAGAATGCATGCATCATTCTATTCTTGATGCTATTATTCGAAATTTATCACAAAACATGCCGCATTGTATGTAATATACGAAGATCTAACCCACTCTTGCAATGAGATTTGGATTAAACTGAAATTTCGCTGTAGCATTCTGAAGGGAAATTTTTAGTTTTATTAACCATTACTGATCATGATAAAAGCCCTTCCGTAGGAGATATATTTTGTCATCGGCATGGATATATCAACCCCACACTATTATTTTATCCAGCAAGCGAGAATCAACTAGCATACTGGAACCTTTCTCACCTTCATGTTTTGAGTTCCCTTCGACGGAGATTCTTACTGTTTTTAATTTAGAAAATCAAAAGAAAAGCATTCATCCCATTAGTTTAACCATCACATAACAGTGAAGTTGACAGTTTAATCATCTCAATACAAAGAGTAATATTCGATTCAAATTGCAGACATGTTTGAACTTGCATAAATACATTCAATATTATATATTTCTTATCATGCAATTTCCTAGTTTAAGTGAATTGTTACTACCTAGTTGTTGTAATGTAATTTCCTAGAATTTATTTCCATGTTGTACTAGAATCCATTGGCGTTTGAACCAGTTTTGGCCTTGCTGGACAAAAATAAAACTTAGCTGAATGAAAGTAGTTTTACTAACAAAATATTCCAGTTTGATGTATTAGGCTACTTTACTCGTTTTAAGATTTGCTTTAATAATGAGGCAGCATATTAATTGATAAGAAATTCATTGACTAATACAAAGTTTGTCGTGTAATTAATCCTTTTCGATAATGGATGGACCGACCACTCCTTCGTTTCCTTCGCAACAGCCAACTGGGTTAACTTTCCATCATTAAAAAAAATAGCATCATACGGCTTTCTCTAGAACTTTTCTGTTTTATTTTTCAATTTTTTATTTTATTTTAAGCTAGTTTTCTAATTCTACATTGGGAATAGCCTTAGAAGCAATCGCGTTTCTCTTTTAATTGGCCAAATATACCAAATTCAAGATACAAGAAACAAAAAGTACAGTATATTTAAAGGAAAATAGTATAGTATATATAAATTCAAAGTTTTATTTCAAAATGTGCGTTATGCAGGCAAATAAATATATTATTTTCATACATTTATATAACAAGGAAAACAGTAGATTGCAGTTTATGTATTGCAAAGTATGTTTTTGTATATTGTTATACAAAGCTGAATTTAAACATATGCAGAATTGGAGCTTTCCTGCAAAGCTTTGCTCGAAATATACAGCTTGAGAATTCGCAGGCTTATTTGTTTAATAACCTTATGCAATAGTATTTTTCCTAAGATTTCTTAGATAAAATTATTTTCAATTTCTAATACTGCTCTAAGGCTGTGGTAGTCAAGAGGTAAATTATTAAATTTTCCAGGTCACCATTCAATTTTCGGGCTATGGTGTTAAATTATTTTTTGGAAATAGGAAAAAAAATATACAAAGTGTACAGAATTTTTTAAACTATTTTTTTAATATTACCCTTATATAGTAAGGAGACAGTCGATTCTAAAATGTCAAAAGGGACAAAAACGTAAAATTTTGTCCTTGTTATTTTATCACCGAAGAACTTTTTGTATTCAACTAAAATAGCATTATAAAATGTGTTGCTCAATAAAATGAATAATTGAAGGGTTTAGAGAAAAAAGTACACAGCACTTCTCAATAAAATTTTCTTAATATAAAGATATATCTTTAAAATGTCCAATAGTTATATTTCATCCGAATTTTTGATGAAATTAAATAAAATAGATACTGAAGATTTTCGTTAAGTATTAAAAGAAAACGGGCATGCATTTTATGTTTTGAACTTTTTTAGATACTTTAAAGTCAATTTTAGCTCAGTAAAGTATAAACTTTTTAAGTAAGTATTCAGTAAGTATGCATAAAAATTTCCAAAAAATTGGCATTTAATTGGAATTACAAAATTATTCGCCATTTTTTTTTCAAATAAATTTATGGGATAAAAGGGAGGAAATAATAGAGAAATTAAAAATTAAATTCTCTCGAATATTTGAAATTTTTAGAAAATTGTATGCTTTGTCATTAAAAAAAATAATGCATTTCCTTTCAAAGAATTGAAAACATATTTGACCTATTTATATTTTAACATATATATATATTAAAATTTTCATAATCCCAAGTAAATAATTCGTAAATATACCTAATAGAGTCCTCCTTCCCCTATTTCATATTTTTACACAAAATATGAAAAAAGAAAAGACAAAAATCGCCAGAAGCTATGGTCTTGATGATGGTGGTTTTATGAATCTCTGCATTTTACATCTTCCCAAGTTCGAATGAACAACTGTGGGAATCATGCCCATCTACATCTGAATCTATAGAAATGAAACAGTCGACTGAAATTTTGAGTATGGTCTTTAAAAAAAAATCGTAGATATCTTTCAAACTATCTCTATCCAGCAAATATGCCAATGTGTATACGAGCAATATTACTCCTAAAACACAACAGGAAGACTGATTTTTTTGTCTGCATTTCTGGTTTATACTTAATTCCTTAAAAAACAGACTATTTGTCTGTCTGTCCACGTGCACTCAATTTTCCACCAAATTTATCAATCTTTGTATGAAGTTATGCTGATTGCATATATTATCAAGATTTTTTCAATGAGACAGAAAATTGCAAGCTTCAGTTCCTTATCACACTCAGAATGTTAATCTAGATATGTTATTTATTTATTAAGTAATCAAATTAATTATTAATCAAATTAAATTTATCTAATAAGCTAAATGAATTACTTTTCTTGAACCAATCTCATTCTAAAAAGGTTAAATATACCATTATTAGAAAATAGTGTCCTTTTAAAGTTTTAAATTTACTCCCTTTTCTTCACACCAAAATAACAGAGGCATTTCAAATTTTTGGTTTAATCGATCAAATGAAAGAGACCCAAAATCTATCTGTTTCGACCTATCAAACTTTCCCCCTATTTTGCGAAGCATCGCACGAAATGCGTCCTTTTTGTTTCAAAGAATTAAATTTATTTCATTGCCTTCACAGCAAAAAAACATATATTCAAATTTTCACCTAATCGATCGAAGGAAAGAGGTCCAAAATATATCTCTTTGGGTCTTTTAAATTTCACGAAGACATGATGAAATTGAGAAAAAAAACCCCACTCAAGATGGTTGCAAACAAATGTAATCATTTGATATAATAATCAAGTTAAATTATTTGGATGAAATGATCAACTTCTCTCTAATACCGAAGGCTCGATTAGAGGCGTGCAAAATCCATTTACTGAAACTTGAATCACGTTTTTTTCTTTTTTCAGTCCGAGCTGAATTCCACAAAGAAATCACTTTCGGGAACGAATAAAAGACCAGCATCTCATTTTCTGCCTCTTTCGACTATAATAACCATTTGCGAGTCTTCCACCGCTTATGAGTGAACCTTGCCCCTGGCCCGATAATTCCCGTCATTCGTAAAATCGAGTGGCTAATTTCGACTTTGCCCTGTGGGATATCGGTGAAGAATTGGTTGTTTACGATCTTATGAACGAAGTATTTTGCTCCCTAAATCATTTTAATTTCTCTTGCACGAAGTATAGAAATATTGCATCTGTCGAAAAAATTCGAACTCAAAATTTTGTGTAATTTCCACGTTTCACACCTTTCTAAGTCCGAGAAAACCAATTTTTGGAATTATATCAACCTATCTGTTTGTCTTTGAACATGATAAATGAAAAATTCTTCCAGTTCAACATATGAAATCCGATAGATGAATCCGACAGATGCAGCCAAATGTTAGATATTATATTTCATAATTACCGTTTATCAATGCAAAGCAATGGTATTTATGGTCTTGCAAACAACTAACAATTTTATGCGGGATTAGGAGGATATAATATTTACTATTGGGAATGCAAGAAAAATCTGGGGAGATCATTCTAAGGGTTAAAAAAAGATTTTTTTTAAATTTTAAAATATTTTTTGTGGTCATCTGCATCGGTCGGCGATGAATTTAACAGCATTTTTGAGCATTCAGTTTTTGAAATATCGAAGAAAGAAATATCACAATCGGTATAAAAACAGACTTCTTTAATTTGATGGATCTCTACTTTTTAAATGCCCATGACATACACTCGCACACACACAAAGAATTTATGCATTCGGTTAATGTCGCTATATGGCAGAATAATTCAAAAATATCAGTTTATAAGCAGATGACATTTAGTATGCAGCATTTAAACGAAACTTGCTTTGTCGAAATCAGTCACAAAAACGAAATTTGTTGCTAGCATCTTTTTTCCCCTTCTAAGTATGCGTTTGGCGCAGCATGGCCTTTGCACCATTAAACCAAACCAAACCCCTTCTAAGTAATTTAAAAAAGGGTTGTGACGTGATTGCAAGCCTTGTTGATTCTAAATGATCAATTTTGATTTTTTTTTTTAAAAAGATGGTTTGTGGCTTTTATAATATCTATAAAAAATTGGTAATCCGAACAATCTTATATAATATGTATCGAAATGCATGTCACGATATGCCTTTTATTGTTTTTGTTTTGGGTTGGTTAACAATTGTAAGTGGATTCTTAACAAAATCTTTTTCTTTAAAATGAAATTATAAAAATAACTAAAAGCATTTTTTTAAAATCAAAATTAATTAATTTCTATTAATAATTAATATGATGACATTATGGATCTTATTTAATCTGTAGATTAAGTATTGATCAGTTTCGGACAACATGCAATCATATTTCACCTTCATATTTGTCAGTTTATCAATGGAATAATCGATTCATAATATTGCGTTACTTTTTAAGTGTTTTTAAGTGTTGTTTATGGCACTTTTCAAGTCCGTTGATGAATTGTCAGCAATTTAAGCCAAGTGTGCCGTGACTTCTCAGCGCAAAAACCAATGGGCACCAGAGGGCAGAAGTCTGATTTCGATTTCATACGAAGGTGACACACACATTCGCTTGCACAATCCCTTTCTACAAGGGGGCTCTTTCACACTAGATAGAACATAGAGTAACTCAGGGAGCAGATAACAACCATGCCCGAACCAATATTCTAATCCGGGACTTCCAGATTACGGGGAAGACGCTCTACCCCAAGGTCATGTCGCAGGCTCAATTATTTTACAGAAAATGTATCAATTTTTCACTGTAGTAATGCATTTTATTTGTTAAGCATACAATATTTTTAAAAAATCAATACAGTGAATAAAATTTTGTTTTTCAAAAATTCATAATTTATTTTAAATATTTTTACAATATTATAAAATTTACTAACTTTGTTAAAATTTGTAGAAATGCATCCTATAGAGGTTTAAATGTAACATTAGATGATGAAAATGTAACAAATGTTAGGGGAAAACTCAGTTTGAGAAGTTTCTACCTAGGTAACCATCTTGATAGAATCCTCTTTTTTGTGCCTCCTGTCATACAACCTGAAATATTTTCCCTTTAATCCTTCTTTATTTATTATTATTGTGTGAATTATGTGTATGATTCACTCATTGAAATACAATAAACATCCCCCCCCCAAAAAAAATTGAATTCAAAAGCTATAATTGTATATCATTGCTTATTTCCTTGAATATTTTTTAAATGTGATGAGTGATATTTTAAATACCTTGTAGAGATAAAAAAATCTAATCGTAAGTAATTTTCTCCGATATAAGCGTTGCCTTTTTCGCTAGTTTCGAAAACAACTGCGCTCTCTAGTTATTTTCTAACCACCATCGAGAGTAAGCAACTCCGCCCGATCACTCTGCGTAACAATACGCTTTTAATCGAGTTGAAAAATCCCTCCGAGTCTTTCTGGCGGAGATCATGGCTGTCCATCATGTTTAAGTGATTCCTTCGCTGTACTCTGAATGCACTTATCATTCACTTGTCGTCTTGCATCTCGATCTAAATAGACTGCTGCCCTTTGAACCTTAGGGCCCTGCGGGGATCCAGCCACCGTGGAAGAACATCGTGACCAATTACAGGCCCCCGGGGCATCGGTAATGGCCCTGCAGCTCCCCCCTTGCAGTAGCGCCGATGCTCGCGTCTGATTGAATTATCGGTTGCAGTTTGATGGCGAAGCGTCCTCGTCCTTTTCACAATCATCATTGGTGGCGAGAAATATTACTTTGGTTCTTTGTTATTTCTTCTTCTTGGCGGTGCAGCTGCTGAAAAGTACGACCATTTCGATTTTTTTTTGACGACTAATTCCGGGTAGGGTGAGAGCGAACATCAGAAGATATTTCTTCCAGTCGACTTTTCATCTCCTTTCGAATCTCGCTTTTCGTTTCTTTTCTGCAGGATCCATTTGTTACAGCTATAATGGCATTCATTATTTTTAAAAGAACTTTGATCCTTTTATTAATTTTATTTTTGCCTTTTTTATTCTTTTCGTCCATTATAAACAAAATATTTCGGTCATGTAAGAATCAAATCATCCTTTCATAATGCATAACAAATTGCCATGGCCATGCTAGCAAGTAGACAAAGGTAATTTCCGACTTGTTAATTACTTGTCGTGGAATTTTAGGGACCTCAAGATCTCGATCTTTTTTTCGATTAATTAATTTAAGTAATTTAATTCCATTATATGAAATTTTGAAATGATTTCATATATATTCAAATTATACTCAATTACGATTTTAATTTATTAAATTTATTTCTGCTATTATTATTTTCTTATTTTCAAATTTGTTTGCAGATTAGTGTGGTCCGATTTACTTAACAGTTGATAAATTAACAGGTTGATTGTCTCAAATGTCAAAAAGTTTGGCGAATTTTTTCCAATAGATTGCTTAATATCTCTTTAAAAAATGATAATATTTTTTGCCGTTTTGTTTAAAATTACTTTCGAATTAGAATTAACTTTCTACTCCCCAGTCTTTTGAAAAAAACGAAAGCTAGACAATTTATTTCAGTTTACTGAAATATTTTTTGCTTAAAATTTGTTCATATGTACATTGATTTTTAGTTTTGGAAATTAAGTAAAAAGTTCTTGGAACTTCCATTGCATATAGATCTCTTCATAGAAGAAATCTTAACAAGGCATTCTCCTATCCAATGTATGATCCTTCCTAAAATGACGATTTACAGTTTTTGAAACCCTACTGTAATAAATTCATTTGTATCAATCTTTCTTGGCTAACCTTTGAGTTACGGCACTTTCATTAAATGGGAATTAGATACTTTTAACAGGAAAATTTTTCCTAAACTATAATCCATACTGTTCTTCAATATTTGAAAGACTTTTTTTATATAAAAAAATGATGCACATGGGATATGATGCACATTTCAATATTCAATATACAAAATGATACACATTTCAATATTCAACAGCTGCTTGATATATCATTTCCTAGATTTAATTTGGTAGGACCAGTGATAAGGAAAATTGGAAATCATCATGATGAATTTTTCAAGCTAAATAATGATAATTAGTTTAAGATAAAATTAGCATAACATTTTTACTTTAAAGCGTTTACATGTAGCTCACATGGCTAGAAGGAATTTTTGACAGGGTGAGGCAGTTTAATGTATTTCCTTTGCTTGTTATTTAAATATAATTATCACAGAGCCACACCCAAAACAGATAATTTATGTTTAACTAACGTTTATAATCTCATCTCATCCCTTCATTTCATTTCCTCGTTGCTATAAAACCTGATTAATATTAAATTACTTTAATTAAATTGTATTAAATATATATTTATAAAAGGAGCTCTTTTTTTGTTGTTGTATTCTAAAATGAAAAATTCTAAAAAGCATTGAAATTATTTTTATACTAAATTGAAATTCCATTATAATTTTTGCTTCTGTTGGCATTATAGTATTTTGAAAATGTAGGCAATAGAATCTAAGAAGACAAAAAAAAAATGCTCATAGTCTCTTTTAATAAGTAATGAAATTTATTCATAATCTGTTCTGTTCCTGATTTTTATGGTTCATGTTACTAGTTCATATTGTAATTGAGAATTGGAGAAAATTTCTTAAAATTTAATTTCACCTTTATAAATGATAAAGGGATTAATGATTTTTTTAATTATCAGATAAATTTTTATTTTTATCTGATACGGTAAAGTTTTGACAATGAGAAGACTGATATTTATAAAGAGGGAAAACACTTTAATAGTTCCATCAATAAACAATTAAATTTTTTCATATTTTTTTTTCAATATTCAACAGCTGCTTTTTTCTTTCCCTGGTCGTGTTACTAATGTTTACAATCTGTTATAAATAATGTAAGAACATTATCCTGTTTTTGTTAGGAGGTTTTAAATAATTGAAGACAACAAATAACAGAAGTTTGAAATCGCGTATGAAATGAATAAAGTATAAATGGCAATATTATTACATATATTTAATCGTATATAATTTTTACCTGCTTTTACCATTATTGCATTATTATTACGCACGTTTCTTTGAAAGAAGATGCGTTTCCAAAAGGTTGACCTGCTTTTGCCAGTATTGCTTTATTATTATGCATGCTTCTTTGACGTCTTTTTAAAATATTGACGTAGAACCATGACATTGTAGCTGTTATTTTCATGGAATGTAATTTTTTTTTTGGGGGGGGGTAACTGAATAATTTAATTTTTATTATCTGTTAAAAAATTTCTCTCGCGTTTAATAACAGTTTTGATAAAAATATTTTCCATTTCCCCTAATAGGAAAATATCATTTCATTCATTCTTAAGTGGAAAAAATTTATTCCTATTCTAAGATTAATTCATTAGGAAAATGTTTTATGATCTCAGAAATTAGAAAACAGCAGTTTGTGTTTACAAAAATATTATTTTCATAAAAATTCTATATAAATTAATAAGCTTAAAAATTTATTGGTAAATAGTTTATCATTTGGAAATCGTATTGCAACGGAAACATTCGGTACTCAGTTTTCAAACTTGGCATTCCTTTTTGTGAAACAATGAAGTTATTTTGAAGATCAAAATAGAGTAGGTTTAAAGTATAAATGTCAATTTTCCTTTTTAATTTTTTTTCCTTGGCTGGCAAAAAAATTTTAGAGCTATCATCTATCTCAAAAGAAAAAAAAAAGGAATAGGGTTAAAAAAATAATAATAAATTTTGTATAACTTTAAACTGTAATAATTTTTAAAAAATTTCATTTCATTGTTAACAATGTCATGGAAGCCTTCAACTTGTTTTAATTTATAATACTTAATATTTTTTAAAAATGTCCTTCCCTTTGGTTTTGTACAAAGGATTTTAAACATTGGATTGCCCCATTTAAACAAATACTGAAATGAATTCTAACAAGTTTTATAGAATGCACAATATATGGAAACAGCGTCTTAATTCCATTTCTTTTCCACGAAATGCACCACCAGCCTGATAATATGAAAATTTCGTTTTTCAATGTTTTTTCTCCAATTTCTTAAAATAAAAACAAGAATTATCTTGTGGAATTTTTGTACTATTTTATATTTATAACACTTAGGATTCAATTGCAATATTTTTTTATCAATCCTTAATTACCAGTTTATTTTAAATAAATCAAATTCCCAATCTTTTCCATATTTGCCGGTTCTTTTAAATTCCTGAATCATTCGAAAATAAAGTTATTTTCCCCAATAATATGACATCATCATTCCGAAAAATTGGAACCTTTTAGATTTTACCGAACAATTAAATCGATTACTATCAGAGTGATAAATGGCATAATGATTTGTTATCAAGTAGCTGACACTGCTAAGTTCAGCACAAAATTAAACCGATAATACACTTGCGAACATACACCTAAGCCTGTAAGTGCCACTTTTGATTCTACTATTTTAAATTTTGTTCGTTAAATCATAAATTAAATAATAGCTTAATTCACAATTTTTAAAAAATTCTTATAAAACATGCAACATTATTTCTTTCGGCTTTGATAAAACCAGAGTAACACTACCGGGCGGATGTAACTTTAAATTTGTTGGCTAGCTTCAAACTTCTGATAATAATCAAGATGAATGTGTGTACTGTTGCTTTAAAGGCCAAAAAGGTTTGACCTGCACCAACGAAATGTGGCATATGTATACCTTGGAGGGTAAGAATTTGTATCTTAAAACAATTTTTTTAATGGAATTTTTTTTGAATAAAAATTAATCTAAATTTTTGCGTTTATCTGCAATAACTTTCGAACATAATATCGCTTAAAAATAAATTTAAAAACCTGTCTTTTTAGTGCTATCAATGTAATAGTTCGGAAAAGTTTTTGTAAATATCATTATTTTCAAATCGCATCTAGTAATAAAGATGAATGTTTGTGTGAGAATGCTGGCGCTCTAAAAG
The DNA here is from genome assembly GCA_026543055.1 of Argiope trifasciata. Lineage (NCBI taxonomy): Eukaryota > Metazoa > Arthropoda > Arachnida > Araneae > Araneidae > Argiope > Argiope trifasciata. Next base: position 2,148,792 of record JAPMOQ010031596.1, read on the forward strand.
CTTAACAGTTCGATCTTCACTATCGAAATGGGGTATATGAAGGAGGATAAAAATTTTCAGCTGAAGACGATTTTTTTAAAAAAATCGAATTTTACTTGATTAGAAAATAAGTTGAATTTTGGCGCTTTTCTGCTATAACTTTTAAACATACTACTGCGCAAAAATAAATTTTAAAAGTTATCATCTTAATGTTATCAAATTAATAGTCCAAATAATCTGTATAAATAAAAATGAATGTTTGCATGTCTGTTTCTGATGCACTGCCGTACAGCTCATCGGATTGTGATAAAACTTTGAATACTTATTACTTGCACTTGCGGGGTGGTTATAGGCATGGTAAAATTATGTAATATATAAAAAACTATTTTTTGATCTATTTACCATCCATCTATCTATTGACAAAGGATTATTGTCAAATTAACTCGCCAAGTAAAACACAACAGTTTTTTCACAAAACCAGTTGTATGCTGGATGTTACAAGTCTTATAGTCAAGAAATTGTTTTTTCTGAAGACGGAAAAACAAACAACAAAAAAAATATTGCCTACCCTAAAGCTCTTGAATAATAAAATAAAAAAGAATAGAATACAAATTAGTTACATTTCTCTTTTAAATATCATTCAACTATAAATTATCAATGAATGTATTCATTTATGATATTATTCCTAATTAAACGACCGTCATTTTTAAATTTCATACGATATTTCCAAAATTCTTTCTTCTGCGCAACAAAGCGCAGGGTACCAACTAAGTTTATTATTATTATTTTTTTTATAAATGTTGCCAATTTTTTCATAATATGTGTGGCATAATTCACACCAATAAATTACATTTTTGTCCTGAAATTTAGACTTTTAAGTTTCCTCATAGAACTACCGGTTAAAGTTAAAGAAAAGCATTTCCACATTCTTTTTCTTCTCCTTCTTCCCATTCATTTCTTTGAGAGAAGAAGAAGAGCAAAAAGAGCGGTTCTAGAACACCAGTAGCAATCACGATTGTTCGCGTAATGAGCTGTAGAAATGATGACGTCACGGCAGCCGCATTTTCCTTTCTCGAAAACCGGTCATCCGCTGGAAAATGGTCATTCACGATTTGCATATTGTGATCACGATGGACGCAGGACCGACAGTAACTAAATGGGCTGCTAATTTGGCCCTCACTTAATTGCTCCAGTAGATAGCCTGGCAATCATCCATCGGGGCCTGCCTTAAAATTTTTTTTTTCCTGCTTTCAGAGTTTCGTCCTCTTCAATCATACCGAAGTTAATAATAATTTCGAATGGACGGTTTTACGGTTTTTATTTTCTTATTGCTTGTAATTTTTTGTTTGCTGCAGGAAGAACTGAAATCTCTAACGCGGAATTGCTAAAAGATAGTAATTAGTTAACAAAACTATATATGTATATATTTCTTTTTGTAAAAACTTCTTTTTAAAGCACAGCTGTGTGATGTTTGAAGATAGAAAAAAAACCAACAACAAACAATGGCGCTCAAGTTTTTTTTCTTTTTTTTCTACCTATCAATATGCAAATTGTTGGAGAATTTTTTTTAATTCATTCATTTCTAATTAATAAGTTTGTTTTACGAGTTTTATATAAAAAACGAATTACTTTTTGAAATGTTTTAAAGAAATGAAATATGGTTGATACAGACCAAGTGGTTATATTTAAAGTTTCACTTTGGAATGACCATAAAAGAAAACTACTGGACCAAACTTATCAAACTTGGTAATAGTTTAAATGAAGACGTGGGAATTTCTTTTGAGTTAAAAAAAAAGCAAGGGGAAGGACAGGTTAAAAAAACTCCCCACCATGCACTGTTTGTATTTCAGTATTGATAAGAATTTAAAACGTGAAGGCATCGGCTTAAAATGTATTTAATCGATGTCTTCACGTTTTTCTGAACGATGTCTCATGATGCTTTTCTGAAATGTGTTATAAAGCATGTTCATTGTGACACCCACCATTTTCTAAAAGGAAATCAAATCACATTTCTTTATTCTCAAAAGTAGTTCTTAACATATTAGTAGTTCTTAACATATTAGTTCTGTCAAACTGCTGATATTATCGTCATAAACAGTGATTTTGTGATAACACACATTGAACATGCTTTGTAACACGTTTCAGAAACGATTAAACACACTTTAAACCAATGTTTTCATGTCTTATATAGTTTATCAATATTGCATAGGGTGCCAGTTTTCACTTGCTGGAGAGTTTACTTTTTGGGGAACCCTCCTCCTTTTTTAAAAAATGATTTTTTTGACGGAAAATTAATTCTACGGACTTTTTAAAAATTTTTACCATGTTTGATAACATGTGGTTCAATAGTTTTCTGTCATGGCCATTTCAAAGGGGAACATAAATTATAACCACTTTGTATATCTAATTTGTTACGACATATAACTCTACTTTCGTTTTGGAATCATTAATTTTTACACAATATAAGAGCAGAGAATTTCATTTGGCTATTTACATATAGATGATTGAAACTGATCAGAATATTTACAGACGAAGACTGAAATCGATCAATGATCCGCATATCAGGAAGATAAATAACGTAACGTAAAAATTATCTTCTTAAAAGAAGTACGATATATTTTATTTAAATAAAAAAATTGGACTGCCAGATTTCAAGTTGGAATAGACAACGCAAACTCTAAAAGCAAGGAATATGAAACTTATTAGGTCTGGAAACATAATTTCTGAATTAAAATTTATAAATAATTACTCACAAGAAATTTTAAGGACAATTTAAACAACAGGTCTTTACATTTAAATCTTTCTTTATTTAATTCGAAAATATCTTAAACACAAATTTATTAAGAAATATGTAATAATGCTGGTTGTTTATTTTTAATTTTTACTTTCTGGAAGATGAAGTAAATAATTAAAAGTTTAACGCTGTAGTTATATAATTTTTGAAGTTCATCTTTATATTCATTTCTACTTAGAACAAAAATGAATGTGTGCGTGTTTGTGTGTTTCAATATTTTGCAGATCAGACTGCTTGAGCTAGAATTACCTAACTTAGTATATACATTTTAAAAGAAGGAAATGTACACCTTTGAACAATTTTTAAAAGTTAAACTTCAATTTTTATTAAAATTTTGCATTTTTTCGATAGCTTCTAAATATGATAGGAAAAGAATATTTTTTGCATCATTTTAAAATGCAAAAAATTGTCTTATACGAATACAAAAATACGCAAGAATTCTGAACGAATTTTTTATGATAATAAGAAAAACAGGAACTACTAAAGTAGCATGGATTATAAATTATTACAAATTTTGAAGCTTAATATTATTTTATTGAAGACACTTTTAAGATCAAAATATATAAAATATTTAATTGAAAGTGTTAGCTACCATTAATGCTGAACGAACCAGTCTGTCACCAAAGGTAACTAGTTCATTACAACATTTCATAATGATCTGAGTCTGGCGCAATTTAAGTAAAAGTAGTGCTGGAATTAGTCGTATTTTTGCTATCCAAGTGTTATGTGTGAAAAAGTAACCTGCTGAATTGTTCGAAAGCATTGAGGTACGGATTTTGCACTATTTAGGGAGAAGAATTATAAATACATTCTTTGAAGAGATTCAGTTTATCAATTATAAAAAAACTCAACAAAAAATCCTCTTTAATCTAAAATTATTCAACTAAATACTGTTTGAAATTAAGTCAAGCAGTCTGTGCTCAGCTTCTTATTGTGATGAATTGCATGTCTGCTTGGATACGTCCATTACTGCGTTTCTTTTTTTATTAATGAATTGGCTCTACAGGTGGTATCTGACACATTTTGCATCCCTTGGGCGACTACCAAATAATACACGTGTGCGAGTTTCATATTATATCAATCTTTATACTCAATTTGTAATTAATGTCTCAAACTCAAAGTCCATAAGCATCTAAAAGCAATCCATAACTAGAATTTCCATGATTCTAATGGAGATATAAGAGCGATGGGTAATTGCATTTTAATGAAAATGTCTTGCTGATGCCATTAAAGAATAATTAACTCTAATAGATTCAACAACGGAAAAACAAAGTGCATGTCAAATCGAAGTACCTACCAGACAGACCATTCAGAATTCAGGTAACTTTTTCTCACAAATTTATGCAGCCCATCCAATCTAGTTTTACTTATACGGTCTATCAATCAGACAAAACTATCGAGGGGGGAGGATTGCATACCCTAATCCGTTCACTTCATTAAATCCCATATTTGGCGCACCTCTGTCATTGGTGTGGAAGTTCAGACGATGAAAGACAAGGGCTCACGGATTCGTGAGTGATTTGATGGATTAACTGGATCCGTCACTGTTGGCCGTCGTCCATCATCATTTGCTCCGATTGTAGCAAATCGTAACAGATGAAATGATGCGGACCGAATCGAGGAATCATTTTCGCATGTGGAATTATAAGGCAACGATTTTGGTGCTAAGATGTTGAAGTGATATAACTACTCCCGCTTGTTGAAGATGTCTTTGTTTGAGCACTTGCTCAATCTCCTCAGCAGAAATTCGTGCATTGTGAAATTCATCCCCAAGAGTAATTTAAAACGTAATGTTTCTATTATCTGATCATTCCATTTATAAAGATAAGTAGTGTAATTAAAAAAAGAGTAAACATAACAGATATTTTGTTATGTTTATTTTCTCGTATACATAGTACAGAGAGAGAACAGTAATCTTTAAAAAATTTAAACTCGAGATTTTGAAGAATCTTTACGTTTTAAACCTCCCTGAATTCGAAAAGTACATTTTTTGGAAAATATCCGTCTGTCTGCTCCGTTTCTAACAAAGAAAGCTCAAAAGCACTTTGAACTAGATGGTTTAAATGTTGAATACGGACTTTACTTTAAAATTTTAAATTTCTATCAAATTTTAGTAAGATATGCTTAGAGCGAATCCATCTATCTGGCTGTTTGGCTGCGTTAATACAATAATTTCAAAACAAAAAGAGCTAAGTTCACAAAATTCGATACACAGAATTAAAATTTATAGAGTCTAGACACCTTTCAAATTTTGAGCCAAATGGATCTAGAGATTTACTGTCTGTCGATCTGCATTTTCAGAAATATGCAAATGTGAGGATTCAAAAACGCAGTGGAATATGTCAAATTTGGTAAGGAATTTTGTGGCTACAAATGTATTGTGTTAAAGTTTTGTTTCATTCAATTGAAAAAAATGTATCTAAAACACTTATTTGAGTTTTGGATACTATTAACCACATAATTAATCCCCAAAAAACTCAGATCCTACGACAGATTAATATTTGGTGATTGTACAGCAATGCCTGTAAAGCCTTCACTTGCATGACAAGTGTATTTAGACAGTTGGTGAGAAAGTTTTGGGATAATACTTCTGCTGATTTTCTGCCTGAGGTACCTATAAGTGTCAATACTGATTTTTAATGGGATTTGGTAGAATATATTTGAGATGGAGAAAATATTTTTATGATGGGTTTTACTGTTGTTTTTGATGATTATAAATGAAAAAAAAAATCTTGATGTAAGACATTTCAATAAAATTTATCAAATCGTTGCATTGAATTAAGTCCTTTCTTGTTTAATGTCCATAAATATTTTAATCGTCTTTTTTCCTACTTGTACGCAAATTCAAATTCGAACAATTAAATGATTTTTGATTAAAGAATGGTTTCAACTTATCTGAGCTGTTATAAACTCTATTCAGAAATATGATTCTTCTCCAAATTTTTCTGTTAGATTATAAGGCAAACCCAGAACATTATAAACAAAAGCAGACTATTTGATTTTTTTTAAAGAAAACATGTTAACCTTACATAAATTAGCAATATAAGAGAAAACGAAACTAATTACGGAAACTGAACCAAAAACTATTTCGGATTTGAACAAGACTAAATATAAATGTTAGTATGATTGAAACAATTATAAATTGTTTCAATCATACTAACATAATAATAATTAATAACATAGGTACTAACATAATAATAATAATAACATAGATCATAATAATATAATTGTTTCAATCCTACTAACATTTATATTTAGTCTTGTTCAAATCCGAAATAGTTTTTGGTTCAGTTTCCATAATTAGTTTCGTTTTCTCTTATATTGCTAATTTATGTTAACCCTACAGTGCATTATGCAGCCATTTGGCTACACGTCTTCATTTTCATTTATAAGCTTCACGTGACTATTCTAAAGAACAACAATGAATGTTGAGACTCTTTTTTTAAATGTTTTTTGATAAATATTTGCAAAAAAGACCGATATGGGGCACATGCGGCACTAGAATTAGATTTATCGGGAAACTTGGGAAAATAACAAAATGGCAATTGTGTGAATAGTTCTACCATTAAAAAAGCTTTCAAAATGTTTATTTTGCAGTGTAAAAAATATACTTGTAAAAAGGGACTTTTATTTTTATTGCTAGAATTATTATGATGGGATTTGTGTCACTGGAATATTGTTTAAATTATAATGTAGCCATTTAACATATTTTAAAAAATATCATTCAAAAGATAATTTAAAAATTTATTATAACAATTTTCGTAAATTATTTGCTGCTATTTAAAACAATCACATATTTTATTTTATTTTTTGTAAGAAAATAAAAAGCCTCGCAGTCTGATTAAGATAGCAATAAGATACAAATGATGATTAGCAATGGTGATAAAGATACAAATGATTCCAAGATATTTTTAAACAGAAGATCAATTATTATACTGTAAAGAAGCCAAATGAGAGGTCTTTTTCTAAGATACAGTACCGTTAGACACGATTATAAAGTCTAAACCATTGTCATTTGTCGTCCATTAGTAAGGAATTGTATAACTTGAAAAACTGTTGCCTGTCTCCTTTTGTGCTCTCTCTCCTATCTGAGCTATCTTTTTAATCTACTTCTGTTTTACCAGCACAAATCTTAAGCATTTGATTCAACAAGCTCTTTCATAAATACATTGGATCATTATAAATCCTTTCTCTAGACAAAGCAAATGAAATAATCTTTGTAAAGAAGTATCCACATTTTAAGCAGGCAGATTTCAAACTTATGGCATCACCGATATCTCACACTATGGAAAATGCCTTATTATTCATCTCGGAAAAACGGTAATTATTGTTTCATATTTTTAGTAAAATTTATGACCCTACGCAAAAAACAAATAGCCACAATATTTTACACAGGATAAAAAAAATAAACCCTCTTTTATATCAATATCAACTCGTCCTTGATGAACGTCAATTAGGGCCCGATAAGGCCTGCACGGATGTGAAGAGAAGCGTGAAGAATGAAGTCCGCCACGATTAAGCTAATTTAAATGCATGGGAAGCCCGAGAATGAAGCACGGCGTCATCGAACGAAGCGATTAAATTAGTTTCCTCCAAGAAATAATTGAAAATCCTGCGAGTTAAAACCTGGAGTAACACAGCCTGCACGCTAATTACCGAAGTGGAATCTTGTTATACACATTATCGTCATGACTGCTGGAAGCTTTGGGATCTGTGTGGGTCGAGTACAAGATTCGAGTCCACCGGCCCTATCTTCCCATTTTAATGTGGTAATTCAAAATCATTAATTTAAATTGGGAGTAGCTAAATTTAGGCTATCATTTTTCAGACTGGACCAGGAAGTATGTATTTTCTTCTTGACCACTTGAAATTTTAGAAGTCAACATGATTCCACAATACCGAAACTGTTTGTTGTATTTTGTGTTCAGTGCCGTATATTCATTTCACAGTGCTGAAAGCTTAGGTATTTGTATGGGTCGAGTGCAAGATTTTATTCCTTCCTGACTTTTTAAAGTCTTCATGATTCCACAAGCCCGAAAATGTTCCTCTGATTTTGTGTCAGTGCTAAAAGCGCGTTAACGTTGTTAGTAGTGTACAGATATCTGTAGTTGCGTACAAGATTTAAACTCTCTACTCTGTATTTTTCCCTTTTAACAAAGTAATTCAAAATCATTTTATTTAAATTAGGAGTAGCTAAATTTATGCTACCATTTTTTATATTGCACCTGGAAGTCTGTTTTTTCTTCTTGACTACTTGAAATTTTGAAATCGTCTTGATTCCACAAGCCTGAAAATGCATGAACATCGAATTTTGGGTCAGAACTATAAGCCTTTCATGATTGTAGAAAATATATGGATTTCTATGGTTGAGTACAAGATTTGGATTCTGCGCCATGAATATTTTCATTTTACGGAAATAGTTAAAAATCTTTAAACTAAACGAGCTAAAAGATAATGTTAGATTAAACCTGGCGGTTTTTTTTTATTATTTTTTTATTTTTTTAACAGCTCGAAATCTTAGAAACCTTCATGATTCCAGAAGCCTAAAATTGTTCGTTTGATTTGGTGTCAGTATCATATGGACGTCATAACTGCTAGAAACTTGAGGATCTGTTTGGATTGAGAATAAGATCAAAATAATTCAAAGTCGTTAATTTAAATTGGAAGTAACTAAATTTGCACATTTTCCGATTGAAACCGAGAGTACTTTATTTGAATTACTTGAAACCTTCATGATTCCAGAATCCCCAAAAGCCGGCGACATGACCTTGGAGTAGCTCGTCTTTCCCGTGATTTAGGCTTCCCAGGTTTGAGTCCTGATTCTTAAAGGGTTGTTCTTTACCCAGTGCTCATCTGTGAGTTGTGTGAAAGAGTCCCTCTGTAAGAAGGGGCGGTTCAAGCTAATGGGTGCTTAGGGACTTTGCCCTCGGAAGCTACTGAATACTTGGCTTAAATCGCTGACAGTTCGTCTGCGGGCTTGTAAGGTGCCATAAGTAACAATAACAGCAAGCCCAAAATTCCAGACCGATTTCATGTCAGTCTCATATGGGGAGATAATATGCTTGTTGTTAATTTTGTTACCCATGTCACTTTTAAAAGCTCACCGATTGATAGTTGTCAGCGATTTCAGCCTAAATTAGCATCCCTTGTTTTTTCAGTAGTACCAACTAGGGCCAAGGATACGACTTAGCTGCTTCATGCTTTACATTCACTTGCACAACCTTCTTTTTACAGGGAGCACATTCACGCTACTCACAGATAGAACACAGAATAACAACCGTGCTCGAACCGGGATGCCCAGATTACAAGGAAGACACGCTGCCCCTAAGCCAAGAAGCTAACGATAATATGTTTTATGATAACTATTAATAAGATGAGCTGTTGACTTTTTTGTTATCAGTGTCTCATATTTGCAACAGCTGGTTGTGCAATTATTATGATTGTACGTTTTTTCTTAAGAATGGAAAGTGTTCCAGAATTAATCTGATATATAAACTGGGCACAGATCGAAATAAATATTATTTATTTGTTTTTGGTGTACTTGGAGTAATTAATCCTGCCATAAATTACTAAAATGCTATTTAACCGAATATATTTTCTACATGACAGCCGCCGTTTCAGTAACTTTCATTTACTAAGCTATTCCAAGTTTCCTATCAAACGCATCCCTAGAACATATGTGTGTGGAATTCATCAGGCCAAATGAAGAATTCTCGATGTTTCACAATATTGCTTTCTATAAAGTCATTCTGATGCATGGAATGCAAATCACATGGTATATTGTCGAAATACAAAATTGCTTTACAAATAATTAATAATGCTTTCAGTTTCAATTTGATGTGACTCAACCTGTAAACTAATTAAGGGGAGAGAATCTGGTAATATTTATATTTTAAAATTTGATTGGGTTTTTCAAAAGTCGTCTAGACCATTACAGTCTTATGATTGATTTCTGTTTTATTGCCATATCGATGAACTGGCATAAGTAATTTCACACCAATTATTATAATGCAATCAATATGCAAGAATTGTTCAAATTAATAGGTACGAAACGACATCGTGGGTTTAAATGAAGACTTTAATCAAGTATTCACCATAGGCCTAAGCACAATGATGCCATTGATTAACGAATTGAAGGATTCCTTGTTCCCTGAGCTCTTGTGACCGCAATGAAACTCAGTCCTTCATAGTGTCCTTGAGTTCACCGTCCAAGTTGAAGTACCTTCCTTTCAGATGTTTTTTCGGAACCATTACCTCCGACGTGTATTTTGAGACACTCTGAAGACTCTGCAAGTCTATCAAGAATAAAAGGCTAGATCTACTCCCGGAGAATAGGGTTCTGCTCCATGATAACGCGCGTCCGCACGTCTCCAGGATCATATATGCATAACTGGCCAAGTTCATGTAAGAGCAGCTCGACCATCTGTCCAGCAGTCCAGATATGCAACACTGAGATTTTTATACGTTTGGTATATATTAGTAGTGTTAGTATTTCTCTAGACAATCGGAATCTTAGGAGAAACTCAATCGAATTATGTTTCTTTGTTTAGCCGGGTCGAATTTAAAATAGGTATGAATGATTTTCTGGTTCAAGCGAGCAATAACTTTTTATTGGTTGCAATATTTAGAATCAATATTTTTAATATTTCGAATTGCAAAATGTTTCCCATTTAAATCAGAATTTTAAACAAGACAGTGATTTGATAAAAGGCAAAACAATTGCATAGTGTCAGTGAACTTTCCATTCTTATAGGGTAGATAGAGCTAAAGTAAATTTTCATATAATTAGGAGATTAACTAAATGGCCATTAAAAGGATTAAAACGGTTAGTAACAAAATTGTGTTCCTGGGAAGTTTTCTGACGTACTACTTACTCACCCCTTGCAAGAAGAATCTTTTTTTTTTTTAAAAAATTATCAGATAAAAACAAACATCTGCCCTAACAGCATGAAGCTGTCACATGAAAATTCTCATATTCCATATCATTAAGATGGCAAATATATTAACATGAAACCAAACAAATAAAAACTCCAATTCGTTAAGAAGTTATTACTTAAGATTTAAGATTTACCCTTTGCGGTCGTATGTCTACTCTCAGTCACCAAAGCATTTTTACTTCCCATCTTATGTCTGCCCTTAGCCATCACAGTAAAGAAACATACTAAACTTATATTGTATTCGTCGTATCTTAATCTCCATTTAGAATATATCAGTTTACTCTTTCTGTGAAAGAACAGAAATGGTCAATAAATTTATTCACGAACTTATATGGTTCACTTCGTGATAACGAAACCTAATACTCCCCTACCGCCTCTGACTCGCCATGAAAAATCAAGAGTGGAATTATTGACACCAAACGAATTATTTTGGCGACACTTGTAATCGAAAATCTGGATTTCGAAATGAAAACTGTTTTGAAAGCTGCCACACGATGGCGAATTATAAACTACAATTTTTACAATAAAACGTTGTATTAAATCATTATTGAGTTTAAAATAATAAAGATTACAAAAGAATGAGATTGAGCAAACTGTGTTTTTCTTTCATAATATTGCATACGATGTATTATTGCTCGCTCAAAGGAAATTAATGTCGATCTCATTGCACCTATGTCTAAATGTAATATGCCCGCAAAGGGTTAATACAAAGTAAAAATGAGTCCTGATCAGGAATCAATTAAAAGAAGACACGCTTTATTAGTATGCAATTTTGAATATAATAGATTCTTTGACAACAATGGGGAAAATTAGATGAAAGATGGGGAATAATAAGAACTGTTCTAGTATGTTATTCTAGTTTAATGCCCTACGTTGCATGAATTGCATAATCTTGACGTAGAAGATCAGGGTTATATTCCGAATATCGTAAAACTGATAAAAATTTAGAGGGCAATTTTTTTGTTTTCACAGAATAATATTTCGTGGAAAATATCACAATTACGAAATTGCATAATTTGAGCTATAATTATTTGCTATCTCTGTCTAGAGTTTTTTTTCTTTCTTCCAAATTTTTGATTTGAATCTATAAATTGTTTTTGTTTCAGGCGATGAAATTGTTTTCCTGGTTGATTTAATTGAATTAAAAGGTTATTGTTCAGTTTTGAAAGTATATGAAGACTATTTTGGAGCGAACCTGTGATCGGTTAGAAAGGCTGATACTTGAGACAGAATCCTTCCTAACCTTACATACCATGCTATTTTACCAGGTTACAAGCCGTATCGTACCAAGCTTTCTAATTCGATAAAATTTCATTGGAATAAAGCTTCGATGTTGCTTGCCTTTCAAGAACGTATGAAGAATGACCAAATCAACTCAGTCTAATAGACTCATCGTTTCAACAATCATTTGGTCCTTTTTAAATTTTTGAAAAAGTACATATCAATAAAATTCAAAAGAAAAACCTTAAAAAAATTTTTTTAGAGCTTTATGAAGCCTTAAAAACTAAAACTAAATTTTTTTTAAAGATTATGATCTTCATATGAGAGAGTTGTAAGCTGAAATTTTCGATGCAATAATAAGCTTTACTATGGTTGGTGATTACTAAATAAACAAAGTTGGAAACTGCCTAGAGGTCTGGAAGATCAAGAATTTCTTTTTGTAGTATTTTCAGTGAAAAATTTCTTTTTGATTTCATTTGATTTAAAGAATTGTGTATTCTTACATATTCAAATTAAAATGAACTGCCATTTTAATTTTAGAGCTATATTCTTGCCAGTGTCCTGACATAGAGGTAGAGTGTCTTCCCCCTGATTTGGATGTCAAGGTTTCGAGTAGAAAGGTAAATCAAGAATATGAGCCGAAACGTATAAAAATTCTTAACATCTGTTATTTTGTATAAAATACAATAATAATTAGAAGCTGGACCAGAATAATTATATAAATAAAGCATATATCAAAGCATGCCTCCAAGCAACTCAAGACTTAGACCCATTATCCTGGTCTCTTTTGAATTTCTTTATAAATTACTCTTGAGATTTCACAAATCGCCCCCATGTTTCTCAGAAAAGCCTCGTTCCTGAGTATATTAAGAAGCCAGTGGAGATAAATTAATATGATTCTAGCCACTCTAAATACAGTTTGATTTCAAGCGATTTCTGATGGTTACTTCATAAAACACTCATGAATTAAGATATAATCTCTGAAATTCATTGGATATCCGGTCTACAGCCAAATAGTCAATTTGTTGATTCAACAAAACTATACCACTACAACAATCATACAACGATTTGACTCGCAATTCTCGTGAGAAAGTTTATTGCTTCATTATGGTAAAACGTCAAAGTTCAGATTAAATAGTTTGGAAACAAGGATGATGAAACTAGATTCACAAAAGCAAAAGTTTTCATCTTGAGTTGATGGCACAGTTTGCTCTACAATAATTGTTCAAGTGTGGTGATTTTCTTTCTTAAGCTATATTCTCCCCCGCCCCAAAAGGTATTAGCTACCTGTACTTAAATAACAAAAAGCATCCCAAATTCAGTGGACGTCATGCAATTTAAAACAGAATCTTTGATAGTAAATTGAAGCTAGATATTTATTTATTATCATTACTTTTTGGACTGACCCTAAAACACCACAAACAATTCTTTCAGCAAGACAAAATTTATTCTAACCTGATGGTCGTGATTTATGTTTTCATCATCAATTTAACAAAATCTAACTTTTTTCATGTTCTGTGTGATACATTGTAACTGATGGAAGTACAGCACCACTAATTACTTTTGCAAACAATTTTCAAATCCCTAACCAATTAAAGATCAAATTGCATCTCTAACGTAATATACACGTTCCCATTCATTAAACTGTTTGTTTACGTTTCGCTCACCATTAAAAATCTACGTTTTGATCTTCCTTCCGTGTCTGGATTATCCTCTGCAGCTGTCCCCATAACTTCCGAGATGCTTTAATTACCTTCGAATCGCTCATTAGATTGCCCTTCATTAGCCTGTAGAGTTTCCTTCCATTGTTCTTCGCTGGTGAGACCTAGTTTCCGAGTCCCCGAAAAGAGGGCGCTGGCTTCGACTCAAATGTCGCTCTCGCGTGACGCTGCTCTGCCATTAAAACAGCATCAACAGTTCTTGCCGCCTTTCGCGCAGATGGGATCTGTTGATAAGAGGTAGGATAATGTGTGAAAGGGTGAGCCCTCTTTTTTTTTTCCCGTCATCGGTCGCAGTTAAGCAGTTGTTGAAGTTTCTTGGACATGATGGCATATGTCGAGAAGAGACGTAAACAAAGTTATAAATGTTTATCATTAGATTGCCGAAAAATGAAGTTGACAAAAATGAATTCTATTTTTGTCAATAAGGAATGTGTCTGCTTCAGAAACAGTCCTGGGCTCTTATGGAATAAATAAATAAAAAAGAACTTGCAGCGAAAATAGGGAGGGGAAATAATTGGAAATTTCAAAAATGTGCAATATCCGATTGAATTCCAACTGCTTTTTGGTTTCTTATTAAAAAATAAATATAAAAAAAAGGCATACCTACTTTAAAAACACAGTGAAAGGTCTCAATTTATTAACTGAATTTTTAATATTAAACTTCTAATTAAGGGAACATGTTAAGAAATTTAAAATGACTTAAAAACGCTCCAATATCTTGTAAGTCGTTATATTTTTATAAGAATTAAAATAATAATAAATTTCTCAAATAGGAAGTGTCATCTAATTAAGGAAGTTAAGTGAATTAGTATTTCAAGGAGTTAATTCTCCATCGTTCTACTGTTTTTAGCAGTTATTTAAGTGGAGTTATGGAAAATAAGATGTAATGGGTCTAGAGGAGACATAGATAAAATTCAAGAACGCATCAGAGTGTTTCTTCCATGCTTTAAAGCTAAATCTGATGACATGATAAAAAGATAAATAATACCATGACTTTTAGATTTTCTAGCCCATGTACACTAACTATGGAAACAGAAATACAACTTGGATGCTCTTTCACTCTTTTAGGTTTATTGGATGTTTCCATATCCAAACTCTGTGTAGGAAATTTTTGAATATGAAATGCTTTAAAAGTAGGATGTAACTTAGTGCTATAATTTTGTGATTCAGTTAAATCAGCTGATGAATCATATCCTGAGAAATTGTAAGGAATAATTGAGATATGACCTCCGTATACTACTCGATGCAGTTAATGCTCAATATTGTCCATGCTCATTCCTTACACTTTGACGCTCATTTCTGTAATGAATAATTGAAATATACCCTCTGTACTCCTCGAAGCAGTTCATGCTCATTTCTGAAAGAAAGAATTGAGATATGACGAAAGAGATTTCTTATATACGATTTATAAGAAATTAATTTCTTAAATAACAATTATTACATTGACAGTGACAGATATTTGAAATTTAAATGCCACATTTTCCTAAGTTTTGAACATAGCATGATAACGCATCTTATTCTATATCGCTCGATGCAATTAATGCTCATTCCTTACACTTTGATGCTCATTCCTGTAAGGAATAATTAAGACGGAATATCCATACCACTCAATGCAGTTGATGCGCATTCCCGTAATAAATAATTGAGATATGACCTGTTTGCCCCTCGATACAGTTGATGCTCATTCCTGTAAGGGCTAATTAGGATGGAACTTCTATACCACTCTGTGCATTTGATTCTTATTCCTGTAAAGAATAATTGAGGTATGGTCTCTACACTAATCGATACAACTAACAGCCATTCCTTATACTATGATGTTCATTTATGTAAGAAGACCGTAACCTATAGAATTGATATTCTTGTTGCAGGAAAGAATCATCTAGCTATGTTTTATATCCTGTGAAAATGGTTAATGAAATAATTAAAACGCTCCAGGGAAATCTTTTTAAAAAATTTGAAGGCTGTTATTTCTGTTACTGTAAAGAGCAATGTTTTATCAAATAAACAATTATTAATTGTAAAATAAGTTTTCCAGCAATTGATTAGCAAAATTATTTCTTCAGAAAGTAATATCAATAAAATATCTAATTAGTATTTATAAAAGCATTGAAAATTCAGCTAATAAACATGTAATCAGAACAATTAATTTAATCCCGCAGAATACTAATTTTTATATTATGATAAAAAATGTGCAAATTTGTGCAACGAAGTGAAAATAAATAAAATAAAAACAAAAATTTAATTAACTCCATTCTTAATAATTCTATGTTATTTTTTACGCAATTGCGTTGCTAGATTACATTATGTTTTCTGCTATACATAATTTTATTGTTTCTTTATCTCACAAAATTTGAATTTAAAAATAATTTAATCGTAAAAAACGTGTTTCTGCTAAGTACTCTAAGAAAAAAAGGAGACAAACAAACGAATAATCAATTGACGAAGTAATGAAAGTGAAAAATCTAGTCCTTCTCTCCAAAATCAATAAGACCATGAGAAAAAATTTCAAATAAATATCTGTACTAAAAAAAACTAGAAGCACTCCTCCCTTTTCACACAGTATCTGTGTGAGAACCAATCCACACAACCGATTATTTCATTCTGTAACTATACCATAATAGAAATACCAAGACGCAAATGTAATTAAGTATCGAAAATAGAATGCTTCAATTATCGATAGGCTATTAATAGACGCTATTTATCGCTCTTCTAGTTAGAACTAACTAGTCTGCATTGATGAGAAAATGCGGAATGAGGTCGAGAAAACTGATGATCAATCTATCTATTCCTGAGCTGAAAAAAATATCCATTCATTATTATACAGATTGTATGCTGCCAATAATACAAAGCTGCAACAGGAAAAAAAAGGCTTTAAAAATTATTTCATTATTTATTATGATATTTTCTAGACTAAGAGGGATATGTGAATGTTTTTGATTTTAAAGTTCTTTCAGTAGAAGATATATTCTTAAATCGCTCTGTGAGGCTCAAAATATGACTAAAATACATTGGATATGACAAAATATGACTAAAATACGAATTTCTCGAAAATAATGTTTTTAATATGCTTACCAGATTACTTGAAATGTGTGGTTTAAAGCCGGTAAATGAAATTATTAGGTGCTTGTAAGTATTTAAATCATTTTTTCACTTTAAAAAGGCATTATTGATAAAAATTGGTAAAATATATATCAATAAAAATATTTTCCACCATTTTCCACAACTATTTTCCATTTCGTCCACCAAGCTTTACAATTGGTTGTATTAAAATTTTTTTGTTCCTCCAGACCATTTCTTGTCATTGACATCGAAGACACTGCTCGTAAATTGTTGAAATCAAAACCGATAATTGCTATATGCCGGCCAACATCATCATACTTTTCTGAAAGGGTATTATGGGCATCGGCAGTAGGTTCCTCTAAATTAAACAAAAGAGTAATGAATGTCGGAAATGCAATTTAGAGCGTCCCATGATTGGAGTCTTTATACACTGACTAACTCAACAATACCAGAGGGAAGACATTCAAAATGCTAACAATAAAGTAATAATTTGGTAAAACCAAAACCATTGTCGTTTATATAGATACTTCACATGTTTATCAATATATGTCGTCGATAAAACACATGAAAGCACCCAATAAATAATAAAAACTGTGTTTTCGTTCAATTGAGTGGTGTCGCATTGAGTGATTAAGTTATATATTTGATTTTTTTAATATTTAATATTTTTTAAAGTTTGTATAGGTTTCTTTACACAATTTTGTTCCTAAATCTATTTTTTGGTGAAATTACATGAGTTTTATCTTTACATCTTCATACGTTTTAATGCTATTTTATATGTTTAGATTCTGTTTCCCCAAATATAGAATATGATAGAGAATTTTCTAACAAAAAACTTCTGAAATTAAAATCTAATGCATATTTTTTGTTCAAACTATGCATTATATAAGAATTTCTCAATATGTTCTACAGTTCCAGAACTAGAGAAAAAGTAATATATTCATTTAGAAATAGTTTATATTTGCTTTAATGCTTCACAAAAGGAGAAAAAAATGGAAAATTTTGTGTCATTTGTCCTTTTTACTTTAATATTTAAAGAATGAAAGGAAAAAAAGTTCATTTTTTAGTTTAGGTACTAGATAACATATACTTTAAGCTATCTGTAAAATTTCAAGCAAATCATTTGATAAACTTCTAAGATAGAAGATTTTTGCTTTATTTCTTTTTTTTTAATCCAAAAACAGTCCTTTTTTACAATTAAAAAATATTTAGCACTTAACTGATATATTTTGGTTTCAAACATGTTTTTTAAAAATCATTTTTACATAAATATTCAAAAATATAACAATTTTCGTAGATTTCATCTGGAACATATCACATATCTTAAAAACATATGGGGGCCTTTTTTTTAAACTTTGGAATAATGTGAAGAAAACTGATTATGTACTCTGAAAAATAAAAAATTTCGTTTAAAATTGATTATCCAAAGTGTTACACAAATCTATAATTTTGTAGTAAAGGTAATATTGCAATTTTCATGTAACTAGTTGTGTTAATTATTAGATTCTTATATATATAGACCAAAACATAATTTTTAAAATTATTGTTATTATAGAATTGAGGAAAGTGTAACACATAGACATCAAATAAAATATTAAAGAAAAAGCTTTTTATTAAATCGCTTACTAGAAAATAATGATTAATATGAAATTTCAATTTTAAAACCCCTCTCCTCTGACATTTTCTATTCGAATTTCAAAAAAATAGAAAGAAGAGAGAAACTTTCACAGACAAGAATTTTCTTCTGATATGTTTGATATTTGGCCTTGTTGACAACATGAATTATGAATCGCATTTACGACATTTCGCAACACCTGCTTTTCAATGGCAGTCGAACCTTCGGAAACTAGAAAAGGCTTACTGACATCATAAACATCCATAAATACATCGAGTGCTTACCTCCAAAATTGTGAGCAGTGGTATAAACTTAAGTTCACATACCAAAAATAAAAATAACCTTAAAAAGCAAATATATGTCTATGTGTGTGTGTGTAATTACATAAACATAAGAAATCGAATAATAGATATGATTCTGTTTTAGAAAAATGAGAGATTTTATAATAATTTATATATATTTTATAAATTTTTAATAAATAAATTTGTCGATAAATAATGATTTTTTATAGATCACCAGTTTAGAAATATAAAGAAATAGCACTTGATAAGAAAAGACAGATTCATTGGGAAATTAATTCCTTTAATAATAATTATTACACTAGCAGTGATAGATTTTTGAAAGTTAAATATCACAATTGCCTAAGAGTTGTTTTTAGCATGATAACGCATCTTATTGTACAGTTAATGTTTATTATACAGTATGATTATTATGTGCTGTCAATGTCATGCAATAGCTTTAAAGGTTCCGCTGACCAGGTCGTTGGACCTACAGTTGTCAAATGAGGCATAAAATTATATCTTAAATAATAAAAGTGCACATTAAAATAAGATTTTAAAATTTTTTTCTTATTAATTAGAAATTAATTTAAATTTTAAGTTTCTCCTTAATAAGTTTGGAGGATATTATCGAACAAAATTTATTTTTGTATCATTTTAAAGTAAAGAAAATATATCTTTTTTAATGATGTTAAATTTATTTCCGTAGAATTTGATTTTTTATTTTAACTAAATTTTCAAAATTCGTCTTAAATATAATTTTATAATAATTTTTTTCCTTTATATAAAAGTTTGCAAAGATTTAGCAAAATACAAAATATTCAATAGGAAACAGAAAAAGTATTTTTTTTAAAGATTATTATTATTTAACGCTTTAACATATTTAAAAAATTTTAATTATTCTTCAAGTTAGAATTTCAATGTTAAATATTTTTTACATGATAATATTTTCCATTTTCCCTTTTTTCTGTAAATATCCCAAATCATTATGGACAGATTATAACTTTCGATATAATCAAGCTAGGATTACAAAAGAATAAAATTTAAAGCATTATGATGCTACGATATTGCAGAGTGGAAGTTTGAATTTCCAGTATTTTTTTACTATGAAATAAAGTTAAATCTTAATAATCTATAAGGAGTAGAAATTTTTTTCCTTTTATGCATTTTTTTAAATTCTTAAATCACAGTAAATATATATAAAATAAGTGCAAGAAAAATAAATTTAAAATTTAATTTTTAAAAGGAAATAAATTCATTGAAAAATGAATCATTTACTAAAAATTCCTTTAAAATATTTTACGAATTTTACATAAAAAGTGACTAATTATTAATTTCATTTATTACTGAATTATTGAAACACAAGTGAATACAATGTGAAATGGTGGGAATGTGTTTATAAATCATTTTCCAGAATAAGATATTCCGTAAGATGGGCAAACATTTCGAAATAATGGAGTCTTTATAAATAAATCTTATAATAAATTATAAATAAACCTCAACTTAAAAGT
Source organism: Argiope trifasciata (assembly GCA_026543055.1). NCBI lineage: Eukaryota > Metazoa > Arthropoda > Arachnida > Araneae > Araneidae > Argiope > Argiope trifasciata. The sequence goes on from JAPMOQ010031596.1 coordinate 2,168,908, forward strand.
GAACATAAATAGTGAAAAGAAAAAAACTAGTAGAATTTTCCTTATCCAGGCATTTTATTAACAGAGCAGGCGAAAACTTTATTATATTATTTAACTAACAATATTATAAATATAATAATAATATTATTTTATTTGACAAATGTTTTTTAAGTACCATATTTTGAAGGGTAGGGCAAAATAAAATAAAGGAAAGGACACAGTTCAAATTTTTCCATTTGAAAAAGATTCATCAACTTTACTATTTTTTGTAGGTTTTTATTCAAATGTTTAAATTATTTGCAAATAAGTCAAAGGAACTAATACTTTTCAAGTTTCATATATGGATAAGATAATTCAATGAAAACAGCAAAAAAGAAAATTAAGATTCTCATTTGAAGAAGATTCTTTTTTTATTTGTTTGTTTTCGTTTTTATACCAATTTTTTTAAATTGCATTATGAATAAATAAGCTCAATACAGGTAATATTTTTTCTATTCTTTTTTGTTTATTTGTTGGTTCCCACTTTTTATTTTTTTAAAAATTCCAAATTATTTGCAAATAAACTTAGTACAACTAATATTTCCTGTCGATACTGCTACGTTTAATGGTGGTGGGATGGCTGGCTGTATGCAAGAAGTACAACTAATGTTTTTCAAGTCAGATACAAGAATAAAAAAAACATTAAAAACAGTTAAAAAATTTATGTAGAAATACATCCTTGCAATTCAAACCGGTATTAAACTTACGCTGACCGTTAAAATTACTCTATTACAGTCAGCATTTTTTTCAAAAACAACGCATTTAGTATCCAGTTTATGCTGGATAAAACAAAGCTTCTTAAGGAAGCCAACAGTCTTACTTAAATATGATGTAATCAATTTTCCGATTAATATTGAAAAACAGATAAGAGTAACATTAAAGACATTAAAATAATAAAATAATAAAAATCAGCTTTCATCAAATACGAAAAGGATGCTTACTTGTTTTAGATAGTCAGACGACTGTGCAATTTCAAGACACTTTGAATGTCTATGCTTTGCTTGCACTTGTCTATGCTTTGAATTTTGTTATACAATATCAACTACGCCACGTTCATTTATTAATAAAAAGATGGTTTCTTTTTGATGCATCAATATATGCAAATAATAGGGAATTAGTAATTTTCTAGGCTTGCCCTAAGCTGTGAAATAATTTTTATGTATCCCTTTTTTTGCTGAAGCAAACGATATTGTCGGGACGCGATGTTTTCGTGGCAAAATCTGGCTTTCAAAATCGGAGGGTTTGAGGCTTGAGACTCGATTCCGTCGAAGAAAAGTCGTGTAAGCGGGTCTGAGCCCCGCTGAATCCGCCAGGCCAAAGTCTTTCAGCTGGTGTGGTGTGAAAGTTTGGAGAGGGGATGCCAGCTTAGGTTCCATTCTGGTCATCTGACGTGGCTCAAAATTACCCGGTCTGTTCCAAAATAACCTTGGTGTTGCTTTAACCCTTTGTTTACTGAATTATGTCGCCACCAATTTTTCAACTTCATTTTTGCACCAGTCGTTTAGTTTCCTTGCAGAATAATCCCAGAGAACCCAAGAAAAAATGTAATTAACAGAAATATCTTAATTAATTTAATTATTAATTAAATATTTTTAATTCCTACTTTTCTCTTATATTCACTTCATGTTATTCAGGTTACATTCCCCGTGTTCTTTAGAATACCATCCGCAAAAATAGTCATATAGTAAAGATATAAGCTAGATTTAAATGGTACTTTTAAGTACCGTCAGTAAATAAAGGGTTAAAGTGTGAAGCTGATATAGCTAAGTTAAATTAAACTGCAACAAGCAAAAAAAAAACCCTACGAGTTTAATAAATTATTTTTTATAATTTTACGCCTTTTTTGCGAACTAATAAAAAAATTTGTATTAGAATTATATTGATTTAAGGGTTCATTTTTAATCTTTTTATGTCATTAATTATAATTTGATTATCCCATTAATTTATTTATTATAATTTAAAATATTCCATTTTCTGCTCTTTATTATAATCAATATATATTTACAATAATTTTTTGTTGTTGCTGTTTTTTTTCACGCTTTATTTCTGTTGTAAGCAAAATGTTAAATGCTGGAAGAAAAATCTTTTTTTTTTCAGGCCAAATTTCTAAGGACGGAAATGATAAATATCTGATAAGGAAATTTTGAATAAAAAGAAATAGAGGCGAAATATTTTCTATTCTTTGTAATTTAGGAAAAATTTAGCTAATTGAAATTAAATTTTCGAATTTGTTTATAACTACATATTCATTCTAAAAGGTAAAATATGAACACATCTTATCCACTTTAGTTACAAGATATTGAATTTAAATCGATAATAATTAATCAATTTTTTGATATAATGCTTGAACAATCGAAGTCTTCAAATTTTAGTAAATTGCAAACGTATTTATTCTTGATTAAAGAAATTTTCCGTGTACAGATATTTTGAAGATAGTAAATGTTATATTTTTATTTCTGTTCTGATTTTTTTTTGTCCAAATATTTTTAATTTTTAATATTGTTTTTATAAATATTTTTATTTCCCTTTTTCTGCATATATTATTGCTTTGGTAACTTGATTTAAAAATTAAATTCATTTAATTTTTGTGTCATAAACTGTATATTTTTGCATTTATAAATTTAATAAAGAACCTTCAAGATATACATGAGACCTGATTTTTCATTATTTGGTTTTTTTTCTATTTGTGTGATAGTGATAGTTTGTGTTATAGTGATCAGGAAGAAAATTTTTTAAAAAAAGCAATGCACTTTTTTGTAGTTTATTTATCTTAAAAAATGTAAATAAGAAATACGCTTAAAAATTAAAATAAATGGTTAAAAAATTTTCTACTGAGTAAGTCAAGGAAACAGATTTTCCAGATTGGACTGCCAATTATTTGAATTATAATTAAAATAAAAATATATATATTGTAACATTAATGCTAATATTCAATGTATTAATCCAAATATGATATTTTATGCTTCATATCATTCCTTTTTCTACCTTTGTTCGCTTACAAAAATCAAAAACTCCTCCAATAACTACTATGGATCATTATGTTTCCTCAATTTATAAGGATAAGTGATCATTTTTGCTTTTCATATTATTCCATTGATAATAAAAGCAAATTTTAATACTTTTATTTTTATAATTTTTTCAGGAAATTATTATAGCAAATTTCAGTAAAACAAGCTCAACAAGTATTATATAATGTAATGTTTTGTATTTGAAACATCCTATGGGTCATTCCTTATTTATTTAAACTTTTTAAATGATAAAATCTCATTACAAATGTAAGACTTAAGATAAATAATGAAAATAATAGCCCCCCCTTTTTTATATTACTTAGAGTAGAATAGTAATTAAATGATTGAAAATTGACAAGATAAAATTTATAACATTGTAAATAATAATTTGAATTTTGAAAATCACATATAAATGATGTTAAGAAGAAGAATATTTAATAATCGTTTGCACATGATTCTCAAAAACCTGAAGCAGTTTGTAACTGAATAATCCGACTCTTAATGATGATGAACGGAAAGAAAACAAACATAAAATGATGAATCTGTTGAATGATGTAGCAATCTATTTTTCAAATTCTTCCTCTTATGTGTTAAACCGCAATCGCAGTCAACACTTATCCCATAGGTGCATTGTTTTACGGCATTATTTTTTTTTTCTCCTGCACCGATAATGAAAACAGCTAACAAAACGAAACTTGCCAAGCACGAAAATTTGCATCCACAATCGACCATGAAACGCCGATCGAGGAAATTGAAAACAAAACACGGTTTAATTTCTAGCTGCCGTGATAAAACACACACACACACACACACTCGTCTCTCACAGATATCCGAAAAAACCAAAGAAAAAAAGCGTGTAAAAATAAAGCAGGCCGCCATCTTTCCCACCTATTCTTCTCGGCATGGGAGCTTAACCCCTTGAGCCCATTAAGACACGAGCGTGCCGAAAAATCCAACAAGTGGCTTCTTATTAAAATACGATGAATTGCACGCGAAAGTGGCATGAGGTTACACGCTGTTTGTTTACCAGAAGACTTATAGCCGGTAAAAAACATGAGCGCTGACAAGACTATGGCGGTATCACGTATCGTTGAGTTTAAAGGCTAGGTCTTTAGTTTGCACCCATGGCCTTAAAAAACTGTCTATTGATATGGTAAAATTCTTATAACCTTTGGCTTTTGCAAAAATGTTTCATGTTTGGTAATTCTTATGCTTATAACCTTTTGCTTTAATTAGATTTTTTATTTTTATTGATGATAATATTATTTTGCCAGCTCTAATTTTGAACAATGGAATAATTTTTCAAAATGTGGTCGAATCTTCTTAGGAGAGCGAAATAATGATCCATTACCTTTTTCATTTTTGAAATTTCTTTAAATTTGTAAATTAACTTCTAAAGAACTGTTTTTGGTGTCGACTGGAATATTGGTCATTTTTAGCATCACTTAAATCGCATAAAAGTGATTCCATGGCTAAGATTTTTCAATAATCTGATATTAAAAGAATTTTATTTTTACTAGCTTAACATGTCTTACATTCCATGTGTGTTCCATTACTTAATGAAACCTAGTCCCATGACATCATAGTATTGTTAAAATACATTTGTCCAGTTAATCTATATTCTAATTTACGCGGTATTTGAAATTCACAATTTATTCATCTTATAAACTATACACATATTAAATATAATCTCAATTTCTTAGCATTCAACTATAGCAGAAAATTTTGAAATTAAATATTTGATGAAACATTGAAAATAGTTTAAACAATGTAATATATTTTTGAAAATCAGGCATTTAAAAAATTATTATCAAAAATCAGAAAAAAATTGCACAATTATTGAATTTATATAATTAAATAAAATTGAAGAGATGCCCCACAATTATTGAATATAGTATACTCTTTGGAAATTGTGAATAATTTTCATTCACAATTTTATTTAGTTTTAATTAATTAAAAATCAAGCGAAATTTTTACAATTTGTTTTGGCATAGCATCTGAAAATATTAAAGGACTTAAATTATTTCTATATTATATTACAATTTAGAGAGCTACTATTTCAATAATACCAATTTTGTAATCACGGACCCTTTTTCAGAGTTTTTGCTTTTTTTACCTAATGTACAACAGTTCAATATGTTGCTGGCCTGAAATTCAAATGGTTTTCATTGTTCAATCAAACATTTGATCGTGTGATTTTTCTCCATTGTTTAAATGGTTTGATGATGAATTAGATTAGATGAAGGGTTTTATTTGATACCCGTAATAATTTTCAAAGGGTTGAAAAATAATGCTTCAGTCAGTTAATTACTGAGGCATTGAATTAATTAATTAATTTAATACAAAAGATTAAGATTAATTACTGAATACAGTATTATCGAAATTTAATTTAATTACTGTTATGTAATTCTTAAGAAAGAAAAATTAAAGATTTTGTTCTTTAACTAAACTTAAAATTATTAAATGACAAAAAAAAATCTATAGAACATTTTGCTTTGAATCTATAGAACTTTTAAAAGCGCATCATGATACAGCGCTTCAAAACATAATTGTAAGTATATGTCTCAAATTTAATATAAATTTATACATCGACACTTTATTGAACGTCCAGGATATAATAAACAAAACGCTAAAATTATAATAAACTGCTACTCAGTGTAGATAAACAACAAGAAAATCGGAGATAAATTTGAAACTTGAAATCAGAAATCAGAGGCGTGGTTAGTTTATTTTCCATCGACTGTTACAAAGAATGCGTGGGAACAGAAACATATATCTTCGAAAATTTAAATTAATAAATTGGCTCTTGCACAGAAATTTTTAACAAGTGTAGATTACTATTCATGAGAAAATTGTTATCGCCCTTTTGATTTTTTTATAAATTAGCTCAGCATGAATCCGTAGCTTTCTAGCATACTCTGTAATAAAGGAGTGTACATTTTGCAGTCATTGTACATGGATTATCGGAACAAACAGACTTAAATAAAGAAAATTCTGTTCAGAATTGATGGAAATCTATTTGTTGTTAAATCAAGATATTTCATTCATCTAATTCAAAGGGTTTCTGACTTATCGTTTTACTGACAGATATTACTTCAAAAATGTATTTTTCGGTTTCACAAATATCAGAAATGCGATATTTTTTAAAATATTTTTTTCATCTAAAATCTCTCAATATTTTCTCCTTTTGTATTTCTTATACCAGAAAAATATCAGCTGCAGTTACCTCTCCAAAACTTTCTCGCATATTTTCTAATGAAGGAGTTATTCCTGAGAACGTCTTACGTGACATTCGAATGCAATAGTTCTGAAGTGTTAACAATTGGCATGGATTTAGTTTTTTACTGAATATATCTTTTAATTCTTGGCGTATTTTTTGGCTATTACTCCTAATTATATGATTAATAGTATCTAGTAATTGGTTTTCTGTTTTTGAGTGTTTCTCTTAATCGATTAAAACAAAAATATTGGTATAGAACTACACTTATAATTCCCAAATCACATTCGAAATTTGATACACTTAAAGTCATTGTTTTTTTTGTTACCACATTTACATGTTTCTGAAAGAATAGATTGGTCAATTGGTCAACCAATTATTGGGCTGGATTAAAAATTCTAAAGGCATCTACACTAAAGTTGTTAAATCTGTGTACCGAATTTTATCTATTTAACTCTCTTCGTTTGGTAGTTGAAAACATTTATTCGAACAGTCGGGTATATATTCTTCTAAATGAATTTTATCCAAAATCTGATAAAAGTCTACAAACATGTTAATACCTTATATAAGATTTTATTTATTTAGCTGAAAGTGTTTTTGAGTTAACTTTATGATAGGCAGACATTTTTTAAGTGCGTCTTTCGAATTCAGGGAGGTCTAATTCTTGGAGAGTCGTCAAATTTCGTGTTCAATTTTTTGAAGATAGTAGTACTTTCTGTATGCTTCATATACGAGAAAGCAGAAATGGCTTTTATGCACTCAAATAAAAACAAACTGATATTTTGTGTATATTCATCAAAATATCAGACAAAGAGATAATTTTATTAATAGGTACAGTTCTAGGAATGTATCTTTACAAACTTAGTTTAAAAAATCTAAATTTTTCCAAAGGCTGGACAAACAAGTGAGTCTATTTGACTTAATGGTACTCTTATGTATTAAAAGGTATTAACAGAGAAGCAAGGAAAGAGAGCACCATTGGGTTAAAGATTTTTATAACATTTCAAGATAACAATACTATATATATATATATATATATATATATATATATATATACATTTTGATTGTTAAAGAGTCTCAAGCCAAAACAACATCACGTCTCACATGATACAAAAAAAAAATTTGTATTGCAGATCATATTGATCTTTCCTTAAGGTAAAGCGAAAAATTAATTATTCATTACCTGTTTCTGGTGTTTTTTTTTATCCCAGTGATAAAAAAGGTTATATAAAAGATTCAACCTACTATATATGTATCGATTTTATATTTCGGATATAAAACATTGAACAAAATATTGCTTTGAGAAACCAAACAAAAATAGTTGTTATTGGCAAAGAAGATATTGCACCAGAATCGAAAATTATTAAATTATTTAGCATCTTTTGCCTACACAGTTTTAAAACATAACACAATGGCCCAGGGCTATCCTTCATCGAATGTAAGTGAAAACAGCAGAGTGAAATAATAGAAGCCATGCCCCTTCTGCATGTTAAACTACTTGCATCACATTTTTTTTTTCATGCAAGATAAAGTTCTAGAGACCGGTAATGGACAATTAATTGGTCTTATCTTGAGCAAGGACATTATGTGATCTGCATAAAAGAAATTGCAATGAAACAAATTTGACAGATGAATGGCCACGGATGGAGGATCTAGAAACATCTTTTTAAGGTACTGTTCGCTTATTAAATTGTTAACTTATAATTTCCTGACCGTTCAACCGACTAATCAGATTTTTAAGACCAGTCGAACTAATCACCGCCATTGTAATGTTTCACGCATAACTGATTCTTAGGAAAACAAGAGCGGTATGGTCATTCAGATACATTCAGATTCTTTTCAGATTGTCCCTGTAGTTTACTCAAATAGTTCCATGTAATTAAATTTTTGCAAAATGATGCATTTTCCTACTAAATAAGTGAGGGGGAAAACATTTCAGGTTATTCAAATGTCTTCTGAATATTCGTGAATTCATGAATTAAGTATCAACGTCAAATGTTTTCTGAAATTTGATGGCGGAAATTGATGGAATCAAGGCTCATTCCCAAATGTCTCTTGAATTTCAGTGGCAGAATTGGGTGGAATTAAAGTTCAAATGTCTTTTGACAGCATAATTTGGTAGAATTATGGACCATTCTCAAATGTCTTTTGAATTTCGGTGGCAGAACTTGATGGAATTAAGTATCATCTTCACGTTTCTACTGAATTTCATTTGCAAAATTTCGTGAACTAAGGATCATCTTCAAATGTCCTTTGAATCTTGGTGGGGGAACTTGATGCAATCGAGAATAATTTTTTATTGTCTTTTAAATTTCAGTAGCACAGTTTGGTGGAATCAGAGTTGAGTTTTTAATTTCAATGGAATTAACGATCATCCTCAAATGTCTTCAGAATTTCAGTAGTGAAACGTGGCGGATTTAAATATCCTCCTCAAAAGTGTTGTGAATTTGGTGTCAGCATTTGATGGAATTTAGAGTCTTTCTTAAATGTCTTCTGCATTTCAGTGATAAAATTTCATGGAATTAAGGGATCATCTCCAAAAGCTTCGATCGGAGTAAGTTAATATTCAAGTGATTCACATCAAACGGTGAAACACATTAATTTGAAACCCAATTATGTGGTTGAGACAACGTACAGCTGGTGTTTAGATGAAGGGCTCCCAAACTGCATTGCTAATCTATTTTTGCTAAATCGCAGCAAAATCTATGACTTTACATGTATCTTTATACCATTTGTCAAAATATGATGTTACAACAATTTGCTAAAATATTAAAATCTTCATCAAGTCATATGGTCGCAGCAAGACAAAAGAAAAGCAGCTCTAAACGTAATTAATTATTTTTGAATGATTTTTTCATTCAAGTAGAATTTGCATTAATTATCAGTTATGTAAATTATCATTAATAGTGTTGGTGTCTTGTCTACTGATAGCGCGTTTTTCCCGTGATCTGGACGTCCTGGTTCGGGTATGGTTGTTGCCTACTCAGCGTTTTATCTGCGAATTGTGTGACAGAGACCACCTATAATTAGTGGTTGTGCAATCGAGTGTGTGTCATCTTCTTGTAAGCTATAGTCAAAACTTTTGTTCTCGGGTGCTCAAGGGTCTTTACCCTCAGAAGCCATTGCACCCCTCTTTCCACGATCTCTTGTCTTGGTTTGAATTGGAGTTCAATCCAAGAGGGATAAGCAACAATAATAACATCATTAATCATTATCAGTTTTGTAAATATTTAATATTTACGAAATTAAATAAATAATTATGCAACTAAATGTTATAATGATTAGAAATAAACATTTATTGTGGTTATTGTATTTATTTTTGTCTTAAAGATAGTTTTTTTCTCTTAAAATCACATTTTGGTCCATAAAAACTTTCTTGTATGGAAAGTGCATGGTTCGTCTCAAATATATGTATAGTTCTGAGGAAAAATTATAGCGTTTGTTTCTTTGGATGGAAATCTTATGAATACATTTGCCTCTATTATATTTCGATTTTCACGAAATTTCTGCTACCAAATTCATCCATCAATTCATTAAGCTCACGATCCTTAAAAGAGGTAGCTCAAAAATTTTCCGGAGATAACTCAAAATGGTTGCCACCGTAATAAATAGTTTTCCCGAAAGGAATTTTTTTAATGCATACCTATTTTACATAGACCGTATAATCATCGCTAGGGCAGGTAATTTACCTTTCGCCCGGCATACCCTGTTCCTTAGTTAAAATAAGAGCCCTGGCCGATTGAATTTGATGGCGAACGCAGATACCATCGCATGAAAACGTGGCAACGGGGAGGGGCATGGAAGGGTTCTTACTTTGGAGGGCACGTGTTTTCGTCCTCAGGTAATTATGAGCAGCGGTATCCGTACGATAGGATATAACGATAACAAGATTGCTTGAGGAAGTATGTATAATTCACGAATCGCCAAAAGTTATCCTTTTCACATTTAAAATTTAACAGCTGACTGTTCTATTGGATTTCCTACAGGTGGCACGAGATAAGAATGAGTTAATTTTAATTTTAAATTTCCCCACGCATAAAATGACATTCTGAAGTGATTTTTATCGACTGAAAAATTGATGCTTCGATGCTAATTTTTACACAGGATAATTTATTTACTTTGAATCGAAAACACAAATTATCCGATATAAGTTCGAAACCAGCAAGTAAAGTATATGGATAGAAGTCTGTTTTGTTCGTTACGCCCGATTAAAAATTAATTAATTTCGATCGATTAACGAATTCGAATAATTAATTAATTAGCCGATTGAAAACTTAAAATTGCTAATCTGCTTTGATTCAAAAGACTTTTTGTTTTATTTTTCAAAATTCCAGTGTGGATTGCAATGTACCAAGTTTCAATTTTTCAATACTTATTTTATGAAAACTTTATGCTATTCTCCATAATTCTATTAAATTTAATTTTGAGTTTATAAAGTTACTATTATTAAGACAGACAAATTTCTTAAATTACTGAGGTGAAGGACTATTTATCATCTTCTATATAGAAATGAAAGTTTGTCTGTATGTCTCTTATACCTTCCTAATCTTTTCATCCGATTGCGATTATTAGCTTATTGTTTACACCTACGGGATGGTTATAGAGATAGGACAATTATCTAAAATTTAAAAAAAAATTCGTATCTCAACCGCAACTATATACCAAGGATAACTTCAAATAACTCGCCGAGGAGGCAATAAACTTTGTAGAAATGATAAATCCAAGTCTATAATACGCAAATGTCATACTTCATTCTCAGCGATAACAGTTTTATTACAGATTATGCGAGAAATTTTTGGGGAGATCTGTCTTGGGGGTTTTAAATTTTAATTAAATTTTTGCTGTTTTCACAATAATACCAAAAATATTGTAATGCAAATAATTTTTCTCCATATTATTTCTCAAAAGTTATCTTTTTTGTTACATACACAAAATAATAAGAAAAGAGAAAAATAATTATTCATTTTAAAATATAAATCAAAGTTTAATTGTAAGTAAAATTTATTTGGATCAATGTGAAGGATGAAATTGTCTGTGCTGAGATGACACATCGTCATAATTGGGTTCCCTGTTTGTTAATTTTAATCTCAGATGCGGCCCCACGTCCACTAGTCCGCTCTTTTTTTTTCTACTCAGTCTCTACAGATTCTGAAAAAACAACTCTACATAAATATGAAGTTGGAAAAGGCAAGCTGTAGAGCAGAACTTTTCTATTAAGACCGGATAAACATGTTTGTAACTAGAATGATGTTAAGGTACTCTTCCTATGTTTAATTTTCAAAAATCCGTCTGAAGCCAGTTCCAACCAATGCTCTTCTTCTGGCATGGGTGTTGTGTGAATGTTAAACGGATCTCTTATTCATTCAATATTTTTGTTTAAACCAGGAAAATAGTTTTTCAAGCCCACTTGCAAACTCTCCTAGTAACGTGTTAAGCATTTCAGAATATGCATTTCGGTGGTTGGCATTCGCCTCAGTTGTAATTTCACCAAACTCTTATTGTGCAACTGGAGGTAAGCTTACCACAATTGGAAAAACACTGACTTAGAGTAAAGGTCTTGTACCCTGATTCATCATTATAACTCTAAATGTTTTTTAAAAAATTATCTTTGACACAAAGAGATGGTCAGACTAAGAAACATAAAGCCAGAACTGTTTTCGAGATCTAAAATTTAGATATTTGTCAAATTCTCGAGATTGACACTATTATTTATTCATTTTATTTGGGGCAATTATAGTGCTTCTTCTATACTTTACTTCAAGAAAGTAAAAGAAAAAAAAAACACTAGTATTACCGTGTTAAAAGTCAACTTCTTTTCTATATTATCAATTGTTTTTCAAAACATTAGAAAAAATTTAAATAAATGATGTATTAGTTATAATGACCATATCGTCAAATTAAACCATTACAAATCCAAAGTAAGCTAATGGTTTTTGAGAAAAATCATGAACCGCACAGTCAGCAACTTTTGTTACTCGAATCTCAATCTTGTATTTCTCAATCCCCTTCCAAGCAACACCCAGTCGAAACACCACTTACACTATCTAATGATCAATAAACCGATAACCGACATCCTTACAATCCACGAGAAGAAAACTAGGGCTTCTAAAAATTGACAACAGCCCCTTCTCACTTCCTTCCTACAGCGACACAGAAGGGGACAATTCCTCGTTCCATTTGCAACGGCGGTCGATGGTTCCTCCTCCTCCCGGTCTCGCTCTGTTTCTCGGCGGGTGAAAGGTCCCAACCTCTGCGGAGAAAATTGTCCTGATCACTTCACTTCCTCGACATCCCGGTATCTGGGTGGCACGTTGAACCCTGCCGCAGAAGATTATGGGCTATGCAGAATTCCTTCTGTGAAATGTAGGCTGTGTGGACACTTGTCGAGTAAATAGGTTGATGAAAGTAGATTTCTCGATTAATTGCTTCAGTATGGTTAGATAGATATGAGGGGGTTACGACAGATTATCTAGATGGAAATGGGGATTTGTTTGGAGGAAGGAAACACTTATTCCTGTTAAATTTGAGGAACTTTCAGCGGAAGACACATATGATTAAAAGATCAACATCACTCTGGCTTGAAATTAAAATAAACGATGGTTAATTTTCAAAAGTTTTTACCGTAATCAAATTTTCGAAAACTGTCAGCAAGGATCTCATTTCTTTTTCTTTTTTTTTTCCTTTTCTTTTTTACTTTGACGTGATGATATGACAATGAAGTTAGGAAATTTTCAATCATAATTTTTTGCTCCAGACTCAATTACTCTTAAGAACGTTTGTCTTCAATCAGTAGTTAACTCTTATTAACCCTAACACTGGTAGTAACAAACACAAAGTCTCAAATTATAGCCCGAGTAATCATTTTAAGCTCTAATACTGCTGAAAAGGTTCTAGGCCAGATAATGTTTTCATATTCTGACCAATGTTCAAATTATCTATCCATAAATACCTTTTTTTTAACTTCAAAACGGAAAGTTAATCGATATAAAATATGCTGAGATCTTCAAAGAAATAATTTCAAAATCCAACTCTGGGTAATTGGATGAAAACGACAGTTTGGGCGTCCAAAGCAAAAACAATGAATTTTCTTTTTCTTGAATAGAAAAGAACCTTAATAGTCTTTCGAGGAAATAATTTTTCAATAGCTAAAATAACGGAAGTAATCGTCACAATATTCAGAAGCCACGCAAGGATAGACAATGGTATTATATTCCTGAATAACGTAGTTTGCTACTACTTCGCAGAACATAAGTTACTCTTGATCGGTGATGATATTCAGTTGATATCATCACCGATCAAGAAATACTGCTGTTAAAGCAGTTACATTTACGGCATAAATTGTATATTAAGCTATATTGTTTCTTACACAATGCTACAGCTACAGACACAGATGTAAGGATTTTCAAATACAATTTACCTAATTCTGTAAATCTTTCTAAATTATAGCAATACGATTATAATTTTAATTTGCTTATTATTAAAAGAAATTGTTTTAGAGTAATTTTAGTTCTTGATTATAACAGATGATTTAATTAGCTATTAATTATGTGATGATGATGTGTCTGTGTTAACATGGAAAGGGGATGCGGTGGCTTCTGAGGGTAAAAACCCCTAAGCATCCAAAGGCAGAAATCTGACTCAAGCTCAAATGAAGATGATACACACATTCGCTTGCACTACCCCTTTTTACGGGGGGAAGGGCTCATTCCCACACAAAAGAACAACCATGCCTGAACCAGGACACCCAGATCACGTTGAAAACGCACTACCCCTAAGCCAAGATGCTAGCTAATCCTGTGATCAAAGCATGTATAAGTGCTTCATGAGCATTTCTACTGAATTACGTTGATATTGTCATTGAAAAAAGGTATGCAAATGATCCGACGACATTTATATCGTCTATTTTTTGAGACGTTTTCAAAACGCCGAATTAATATGAAAACGTATTCGTTTACCATCTTGAGTTGGGCTAACATTTGCAAGAAAAATCCTTATTGAAAACATGTGTCTCAAGCTTAATGAAATCGTTACTATTGTCATTCTTACGTAAAAAAAATAATAATGTGCTGAATCCTTAAGAATTGTGACGTGATCACCTGTATTCCTACTACTAATAAAGATGAGGCGTGCACTTTTAAGTGTGGAGCTACTAAATTGGATTTATTTATATAATGGAGGTTGGAGAGTGTATCTCATAGCAAGCGTTTTACCATTTAAAAATTCAGCGTTTTGTCACAACAACTTCTGAAAATTCTACAAAATAAAATATACTTTTGCATTATCTTAAAACAAAATATATAAAAAAGAATTTCGATGATATAGATGTTTTGCTATATGATATATACATATGAGTGTGTGCAATGACACCTTTAAATCTAAATTAAATCCTAATTAATTTCCTAATTTTTCTTTTAAATTAGTCACTATTAACTTCATCCGGAAATGTTCTTTTATTTCCTGATTCAATTCTCATTTTTTAATATTTTATTATTTCTGACACACGCTCTGAAAAACCGATAACTAATCATTTCCCCATGCTTTGTGTGAAAGAAGGAAAATATTCTATGCTTACAACATTCTTTTAAAGATACCTAGGATTCTCTTGCCTAAATCGACAAGTGAGAAAGAGATCCCTATCATAATCTTATAGTAAAATCACTAAAGAGAAAACTTACTGTCACTTTTTCTCTTTTACTGTGCCGTAAACTGACACATGTTCTGCAACCACGTTTTTTTTTTTTTTTTTTTTTTTTCAGTACATAATACGACTCCCGTAGTGAAAAATATCGAAGTTAAAAATTCAAACTTTCTTCTTGTTGGCCCAGCATCTGTTAAAATATGTTTACACACACGCGTGCGCACACAGACACACACATACAATGTCAATATTTTTTTCTTCTTTTTTTGTCAAGCAATTGAATATAAATAGGAAAAACACTTCTTTTCTCCTTTCAATTTAAACCTGCAATCATAGACCAAACAGGATCAATAACAACAACAAAACAGCTTTCAGAATGCCTTTTATTATTTTAAGTGGCTACTTTTAAATAAAATTATTTTACTATGATTTAAAAATTTATCTTAAAATCCAAATCCATGATATGAATTTGAAGTTATTTTGTTTACCATTAATTACTACTTACAATTTGTTATTCATCCCCTTTCCCAGGATATACTATGACATATTTTGACGAAATAAATTTTTTTCTTATTTTTTGAAAGAACAATTTTAAATAAAAAATTATTAAAAAGCTTTACTTTAGCTTGCATTTTCCCTGAAAAGAACTAATCACAAAACTATTAATAAATCTGCAGTAAATCTTTTAACACAACACGGATTTCGATTATTCCATTTGAAAGTAAGGACAATAAAGTTATTCGAAATTTCAAACGATTATTTTACTCATTCATTAAACAGCTTGATTATCTTTTTAATCTTTAAAACATGTAGTCGTAAAAATTCTCTGTGACCCAATTCCACCCACCCCACAGCTATCAAAAACATATCAATCGAACGATTCCCGTGACATGTGACAATCCAGCCGAGATCTATCGTTTGGTGGAAAAGGATCCTGCGGAGTGTCGTCTGCGGGGGCGAGCGCGCCAAACGATCCACCTGTCGACGAACTGTTCCCGGGAAATAGGGGAAATGTCATCAACTGTCACGGTTCTCCCAGCCCCTCACCTGTGGTGGGGTGGAGAAGTGGAGGGCGCCACCTGTGGAGCGTGGGTGGAAAGTGATGCCGCAGCAGGTTGCCAAGGATGATGTGTCGAAAAGCTACTTCTGCAGTCTAAAGCATCTGTGCGTTGTTCGACGGCTTTTTCCAATTTTTTTTATCGGCTGTATTTTCTTTTTATAAAGGAAACGACCGAGAACGGATGTGTTTTAAAAATTTTTTGCAATTTCGAAATGCGAGGTTCTTTAAAGTTTATTTAGCAAATTTATCGCAAATGTTTTTTGAATTCTTAAACATTTGTTTATAAATTTATGAAATAAATCACTAATGTTTATAAATTTATTTTCGCAATTTATAAATTTAGACGAATTTAATTTCCTTTCTGCGCTTGTTTAACCGGAAAATCAGAACTTATTAAATAGTTCATTTCTCATTATTCTTTACTCACTTATTGAATAATTCATTCAATTTACCTTACGCATATAATGGCGAGTCCTACTCTTGTATTGAGTAACTAAATTTAAAATTTAAAATTGTAGAAATCAAAATTTATTTCAGTTAAATAATTTAAAATACAAAAAGTAACTCGAAAGGATTCAACATTTCAAAGGCCATTTCATTAGTATAAAAGTTAAAGTAATAGGAAAGGTCCCATATGCTATTACTTTATTGCTCAATAAATTTGTAGGTTAAAGATTTAAGAAAAGGTTAAAGATTTTACTTTCTTGAAACAGAGGAAAATAAAAAGAAAATATAGCCATCATGAAAAATATCTAAGCTCGAGATTTTGAAAGATTTCCCTAAATGCATGTTTTCAGACCTCCCTAAATGCAAAAAACATATTTTTAGAATTATGTCTGCTTGAAAACATGATTACTCAACCACGCTTTGGAATGGGGCTTATTGAGTTTAAACTAATTTTAACTAGTAGAATTCTATCAAATACTAAACGAAATTCATTCGGTGCAAATTTATCTATCTAATTGCCCGAATACAGATGAACATGGTAAAATAAAAACTTATAAAACTAGAGAGATAAAATTTAGTACAATGATTTAGCTTCTAAAATGTAGATCTCAATCGAATTTGGAACGAAATCGGCCAAAACATTGAGCGTTTGTCATTCTGTTTTCTTACATACCTATATATGTGATAATTCAAATACACAAAATTTAGGAGAAGGAAATTTAGTCCTCAACATGTAATTATAGTATGGTGGTAATTTAATAAAATATAGATTCTTGTCAATTTTTGAGCCGAATCTGTTCAGAGCTACGCCATTTGTTAACATGTACGTTCTCAAAGGTGCTATTCGACAGTTCAAAAATGCAGTGACTTCAATATATGAAATTTGATACCTGATCTTCTGAATATGGTTGCGATTTCAATCTAATTCTTTTTTGATTTCGTTACTAATCGCATGTTAATGATTAATCACCAAAGATCACCCGTGAGATTCCATATAAATACTATGCACGGAAAAATTTGATATTTCTTAACTGTTATTTAACAATAGCGTGAATTCATTACAGAAGTATTTTTTTTCTATATACGAAACACACAGATCTCACGAATGAGACTTTGAAAATAAAAACATGAGTACTTGCGGTATTTATGACTTTACCAAATGACCATTGTTTTATACCAGGGAGAGGAATTAGGAGGAGAGGGGAACACCTTTAATGAGAATATATACGAGAAAATTTTGGGAAGACCACTCCCTCTGATTTTATTAGAAGAAATTTATCGTTTGTTAACCATATACAGTCGAATCCGGTTGATTGGACCACCGGATAATCGGACCTGCCGCTTATTCGGACCGAATCTCAAAGAACCGAAACAAATCCTATATACATAAGCCTAATATTATTCGCTTATTTGAACCAAAATTCCGTTTAAACGGACCAAAGAAGTTGGCAGGGAAGATGAAAAAGAAGCCACAAGTCGCCTGTGTACAGCAGGAAGTCCGAAAGAGAAAAGACCAGTGGGAGGTGAGCAAGCACTTTGTTTCTTAGAATGGGCAGCTCGGTAGCAAGTTCTTCAAACGTTGACTTGAATTTGATAAGAACTTTTTTTTACTATGCTTCGCATGCTGAGTATCGTGTAGATCGTTTCGAAGAATTTGTTTGTAAATTTATTTTTCAATGAATAAAGTTCATAAGCAACAGTAGTTCTTGTTTGTATGTTTGCCATATGCGTGTGCCGCACAATAAAGGTCATAATGACATTTTAATATGTTACGCATAGCACGTCTCGTCTTGTAACATAGGGCATGTTCGTGTAATCGGACCAGCCGGTTATTAGGACCAAAATGATCGCTTCCAGATGTGGTCCGATTAACCTGAATCGATTGTGTTATACTTTATCAATTCGGTAAGAGATTTACATTCAACACTGAATGGCAGCAAGGGCACATAAAAGATTTTAAATAATAAATGGTTCCCATTAACTTTTACTAGGGACCTAATACAGGATCTAAAAGCCATTACTGTTACTCGAAAGGATTTACTACATTAAATATGTTTCTAAATTGATAAAATTGTCCTTTAGAATAAATAGGAAGTATTACTTTAGAAACTTGCTCTCGCTAATTTAAAAATATGTACATTATATGACTTTATGTTACGTAATTGGAAAGTGAAATGTACGGATGTTTTTATTCAAAGAGGAATAGAAAATACTTACGATGAGCAAAGACGATGTGTTAATAAATATTAACATGATTATCAGAAATTTGTCATCATTATATTGTTTCATAAGCATCTTTATTGTTTTGAAATATTCAAATTCCTTTTTTTATACTTATCATACTTTCATATTGAGTCGATAAAAGATTCAGTCAGGAATTTCGAAAGTTTTTGAGTTTCAGTCTTTTTTTAATTAGACAGAAATATTTTTTGGAATTATGCTGTTGTTCTTTTCTTTCTGATTATAGATATTGTATGTAATTATATGTTCTATAACTGTAAAAATTGTATATAAAAAATAAAAACTGTATCTTATATATATATATATATATACACAAATTATTTGTATGAAAATTATAAATAATTATAACAGTGTTCATTTTGTATCATATATATATATATATATATATATATATATATTTCGTGTATGATAACTTGAAATCGATAGTTATCGAATTGATAGTTTAGTGAAATTTTATGTGTAATCCTCACATCCCTCACTGTCACAGGTCTTTCTGAATTATTTAATTTGGAGAATATATCTGCTGAACTGTATACAAGAATCTTTCAATATCATTTGTAGATGCATACACAAGAAATAGACCAAATTTGTATATTTTTGCCCCTAGTGAATAAAAAAAATTAATCGTTTTTAATTATTGTAATTATTTGTAGGTATATAAATACTGTGATACTATAATTTATCAGAAATCAACAAAATTACCAAAAAGCGAAAGAAAAAGTAAATTCTCTGAATAAAATATAATTTTGAATATTTTTAGATCCTAATTAAGGACCATCGGTTGCATAGCACATATGCAGACTAATTTCTTATCCTTCGTTATAAGTGATTCGCTTATCCGCAAATAACTGAGAAAGTCGAGAAAAGATGACTGTCGGTAGTCTTGCAGAAGATCGTGCTGGTAGCGGTATTTATAATAGCCCCCCCCCCCCTCCTATATTGACACTATAACAAAGCAACGCAGCTCTGACTGCTTCTCTGTCTTCAAAAGGGAATAAATTTCAATTAATGTGGGGTTTGATGCTATCTTATCTTATGACAGTGATTTTAGGGAACTATCGATTTTATCGAACAATCGCAGTAAACTATAGCATCTTAGTGGTCGGTACTCTGCAAAACAATGAAACCAGCATATCTATACTACTCAAGCTGAGGAAACGATGTCTCAGAGCCATGGCGTCTACCACCAATGGACCCGAACACTTGTAAACATTAGTGGTGATGAAGTCTTTGTTAGATTGGCCAAAGAAGGTAATGTAAAAGAAATGCCCACAGGCTTTTTACTTACTTATCAAGAGCTACACTCAAATGAAAAATATTAACTCATTTCAATATGGCGTATTCTATCAGCCCACCAATGGTACATAGGAACATCTTCTGGCTCTTAGCAGAAAATAAAATGTGACCGTTTATACTAGACTAATTTGGCTGGACTAAAAATTATCCACCTTAAGTGTATTTCTTTTGAAAGTGGTAGTAAAATCCATCGCACTTGTAAAAACTGCAGTGATCATCCAGCTTCTCCGGATGACATTATGGGTTGAATTGGACTTTCTAAGAAAGGCTTGACATCCGATCCTCTTATTATTATAAATTTTTTGGGAATTCAATAACATATTGAAGCAGATCTGACATACGTCAGATCTTTTGAGGATAAGCAACAACAACGACATCAGTTTCTCAACTATATACAGTATAAAAATAGTATTTAACATTCAATCAATTAAAAAAATTAATATTCTGTAAATGGAAAAACTGGGATAACAAATACAGAAAACTGTGAACAGAACATTTTTTAAACGTTGATTCTATGAGTTAAAAATAAATTTTATGCATGAAGGAGTAAAACGGAAAGATAAATATAACTGAAACATTGACTAATTCTAATTGAATCAAATGATTCTGAATTTAACTATTTTTAATCTAATCAGACTATTTTTAACTACTTTATCTAATCTGTACCTAAATATAAACTAGATAAAAATATAGTTATCTGAATTAAAATGTTTGATAACGCATTTCTGGCAGATTATATTTTTCTCTGACAGGAACTATTTCATGAAACAAGCAACGCAAAATTAATTTCATTAATGTAAATATCGATGCGTTAAAATAATTTTGATGTAGACAATACATATTAAATTTCACTTATTTAGCTCACTCAGTTATGATTATCTTTTTCATAGACCTTTAACTTTGTACCGTGTGAGTGCAAATGATGAACCCGATTTAAAAAAATCATATTTTTGAAACTACTGGAAATATTACAATAAATGATAGATTAATTTAAAGAGAAATGTATTAAGTTCATTTTTCAGTTACAAATGTCCGATGTGTGATCCTCTTGTTACATGGCATACGTTCAATCCGTAATCAGTTCGTTACAAACATTTTGAAACATCACTCTGACAATGGTTTTGAATACTGCACTGTTTAAGTTCTGGTCGTGTTTTCGGCGTTGGTGGTACATAAACAATATCTTGTCTCAAGGATTTCTTTATGTGGGGTCATGTCAAAGATAATAGACAAAACAAAATGCTTCATATGAACTGGATTACTGATAGGAAGTATGTAGTGTAACAAGAGTGCTACACGTCGGACATTTGTAATTGAAAAAGTATATTTCTATTTAAATTCATGAATTACTTATTGCAATAATTTCGAAAATATGATTTTAAAAAATTGGATCAACCATTTGTAATCATTTAAAAAAATGTGTCGTTTTTTTTTTTTCCAAAATGCGGAATATTTAAAATATAGCATTATCTTAAAGTTTCAAGCTCACATTTTTTGATGAAAATAATATTTTTTTTCTTTGTAAGCTTCGAAAACAAACAAACAAAAACCAAGCAGCATTGACTTCATTTCTTGACGACTGGGAATGCAGCAAGTAGCAACAAGAAAGAATCACAGTTGTCGCTGAAATATTTTCCATTAATGAAATGAATCAATCAGTGTCTTTGCAAGACTGATGATAATTAGGTGCGTGCCAGCAGCGGCGTGACACCAGATCGAGCTCATTATAAAGTAAATTTGAGTGATGTGTTTGGCTGGATCCGTTGTGACCAAAAGTAATCTGGGACATACAAGCCCTGAATGAATTTGCGTCTCGATTTGACTTACTTGTTGAAATGTCATCCAAGAGTCTCTCTTTTACACTCATTTATGAATTCAAATTCTTTGTTAAGTTGTTAAATCCTTAGCATAAAGCTTAATAAGAGGAATAATAAAAGAATGAGAATGTTCACCTCACTGGTTTCTTGTGTGATTCTGTAATGTAGTGCGATTTGAGCTTTATAGTACAGTAAAAAAAATGTACATGCTACAGAGGCATGACACCAGTTCGAGCTCATTATAAAGTAAATTTGAGTGATGTGCTTCCCTGGATTTGTTGTGGCCAAACGTAATCTAGGATACTCAAGCCCTGGATGAATTCGTATTTCGATTTGACTTACTTGTTGTAATGTCAACTGAATATCTCTCTTTTATACCCATTAATGCAATTCCAATTCTTTGCTAAATTGTTAAATCATTAACATAAAGCTTAATAAGATGATTAATAAAAGAATGGAAATGTTCTCCCCGTTCTTGCGCGGTTATATAATATACAGTGATTTGAGCTTTTTAGTACTAAAGAAATTGTACATGCCTTTTTTCCTACAAATTGACTCTATGATTTTGCACGGGTCCATAATATTATGGATAGGACGATAGGCATAACTTTATTGGCCTGAATCTTTATATTTTTATTTCTTAATATATAGTAATCGTCAAAAAATTCGAATTTGCGATTTTTACCAATTTTCATTTTATAGCTTCTCGTTTTTTTTTCACTAACTTTCAAGTGTAGAATCTCCACTTTTCAGACCTTCCTGAATCCTAAAAACGCATTTTTGAAGTTATGTCTGTTTGTCTTTGAAGAAGATAATTCAGATTGCTTTGATCTAGACGAATGAAATTTGACATATGGATTTAACACAAGTGCATAGAAAGTAGATACAAGCATCGAAAGTAGGCCGTAATAACCTGACTGGTAGGGAGTTGGATTCGCATCCCTTAAGATTTGAGTTTGAACCCCTCCGATCGTAGACTCTAGTGTACGTATAAATTTATCAGAATCACAAAGTTATCCATGTCGAGAACAATACTACTGGGGGTACTGGGTCAGAGACGATCGTTCTCTGGTTCAGGTCTAAATTTCTATCTGTGGATGAATGAATGAGATGCATAAAGTCCACCCCGTAAAAAGGTTTGTGACACGTATATAGTTAAGTTGTACTCTTGGCCTTAGATGGCGTTACTGAAAAACAATAGACGTAAAAATTTCGGCTTGAAATCTCTGGCCAAGTAGCCAGTGGGTTTGTCAATGACAAGTGCCATTAGAAACAACTAGATCCATTGAAAGAAAATCTGTTTGCTCCGCTGTTAGAGTGCATTTGATACACAAAAATTTAAAAGTGCAATGAATAAAAAACATTTAATTTAAATTGCAGATTCGTTTTGAATTTTCAATAAAATCTTAGCAGAATTTTGTTGATTGTCTACCGTCTGTGCGTGCGCAGGTGATATGCAAACGCATCAAGGACAATAATTTAAAATAAATGTAATTTTATGCATGTTCTTTTCATTGCACTTGCAGTTTTATAAGGTCAAAATTTCTCATTGTTTATGTCAAAAATATGACAAAATTTGATTTCAATTGGTCATAAATAAAGTCTTCTATTATATATCTCATTTTGTATTACTATTTCTTACTATATATCCCATCTTACTATTTATCCCATTTACTTTAACAACATGCTTGAGGTTACACGTTAGATTAACAACGAATATTCGTATTTTTATAATTATTGTTCGACAATGCCATGCAAGAGATTCACAGTCTTACTGAAGATCCACAATATTATGTTATGAAGGAAATACTTTTATGAGAGAGTATGTGCGAACGCTTTGGGGAGATTATTCCCTCGGTTTAAATCATTATATTCATATATTCATAAATACTCAAACCGACAGAGGATATATACTTTGACGAAATTGTTCCTGTAAAATATGACAGAAGTAAGGGCAGTAAGCCTTAGGTGTGTTTGTGTAAGGTAATTGCAATAAAAAAGACAGAGAATTTTGAACGCCTTACAGTAAAGTGTAAGGCGTTCAAAATACCGTGAATTATATGCCTGTCAAATTTTGAAGTTTAATATTATTTTGCTGAGAAATTTTTAACAAAATATTTATCCTGGTGAATTGACTGGTTGCCAAAGACAGCTGCTGGACTATACACCAAAATCGTTATACAATTCTTCTTTGAATTCCTCTTTTTAATTAGTTAATCCTTTTTCTTTTCCTTTTTTCAAATTAATTTTTAAAATTCACAATCACAAACTCAGAGAACGATATGGATATATAAAGCTACATGAAGAATTATTTTATAATTTTTAATCCATTTTTAAAATGTGATGCACTAATTTTTATTTAAATAATTATTTATTTATTTTTAATCCAACATAGTTGTTAATAAATTTTTAGCGTTCCAATTAATTATATCAAAATAATCTGCAAGCAATTTTTTCATATCTAGCATACAATCTTTGTTGTCAATACGATTAGTTTCCCCATCTAGAGCAATGGTAGTGAATAATATATTTCATCCTGAATAACACGGTTTAAAAAGCAGAAAATGACTTCTACTGATGAAATTTAAAAACTTCCCATTAAATGCATCATCACTCAGTACTTCAATATAAATTATTCTTGGTATTAATCACCGCATTTTAAAATGAAGAAGAAGAAAAAAGCTGAATTACAGACTATTAAGGAAGATTAACCACCTTCGGATGTCCGATCAAAGAGTTTTAAAAATTTATTTTTCCTTTCGAGTGTTAAAGTAGTTAATACGAAGGTCAAAAAAGGAAGCTGAAAGCTGAAAGTCGTGATTTTAAATAAAGGGAAACTCCAAAATTAAATTTGTAACACCTGCTTAGTGCTGTGATATCATATCTTTTACAAATCAGTGATTTGCTTCAGCAATTGAGGATGTGCTGAAAAATATAGTTTAGAATGCTTTGTTTTAGTTCTTCCATAATGTGTTGTGGTGAGGTAATGACTATTTTATCGAAGAGGATCTTGAATAAAGACAAAATAAATGAAAATTTACTTTCGCTATATTTACCACTTAATACAAGGTAGAATTGGTGGGGCTCTTTTAAAAAATCATGTGAAAACAAGATTTATGCTCTAAATTTCAAAAATTAATTAAAAAAATTTGAAATATAAAATAAATTGTAATAAAATATATTTTCTGAAATTATACATTCGCTTTAATTATTAAAAAACTGAAGTAATTATAGCATAGAATGGTTTGGAAAGAAATCCGATTGAAGATATTTTACTGGACAGAAGATTAAAACTGTCAACTTTTACTTGAACATTTTATCAAGATAATAATTATTCTTAAGTGATTATAATGAGGTAGTATTGTAAAGAGTCAAAAATTATTGAATCAGTAAATAAAATGGACATTTTTAGCAGGAAAATGGACAAAGTAATTATGATTACATATTACATTCTATTTCCTACATAAAATCAGGTCACAATAAATTTAATTAAACGATGTCTAAAAAATTATATAAATGACTAGACAAATGCATTTTGTCTTGTCAGTGACCTAAGTAATTCAGCAATAAAAAATTTTAAGCATAGAAAGGGGCTATTATGAAGTTGTACCATGTTTTCTAATTTTACCAAAAGGTTATTTCGCAGTTTTAAAATATTATTTCAGCTATTTTAGGATTTCCGCAACAATTTTAATATGAACTCACTTTATTGACAGATAATATTAAGCATTCCTTGAGAGTAAAAAGGATTTTGGTTCATCTCATTGTGGATTCGCGAAAGATTCATCTGCCGTTGAAAAATCAGTCAAAAAACCACCATCTTTAATACCTGCACACACACACACACGCACGCACACACACACACACACACACACACACACACACACACACACACACACACACACACACACACACACACACACACACACACAACCCCCATTTGTAGGATATTAAAATTTCATTTTTCAAATTTGCAATCGAACTTTTTTTGAGTGCAGCATTTTTCAAGCTATCACTTACTTTACAATAGTATGCATCTATCTAATTTTGCAACTAACAGAGAACTGGAATCTCCCCAAAATTTTTCGCTATCTTCTTTGCTCGTTATAGAAATATAGTGTCAAATTATTTTATTTATGTAGTCGATTCATAATAAGATTTGAAAATAAATCCACTTTTTCCCCAGAGATGTGTTAATATTATTAAATGCACAGTTTCTTCAGCTTCAATGAGAAACATAGTGATTCGAAATTCATTGTACAAACTTCTAGATACTGGGAAAACAAATACAAGACAAAATTACAAAGAATAGCATATTAGAACGTTAACCAGATGAGCAGGTGGGAGTTTTCCATCAACGTCATATTTGTTCATCTCATATTACTTGATCAATTATGTTTGGAAAACTTGCAATGAATGCTGAGGTAGCTGATTTGAGTATCCTTTTGCAAGAATATGCATATCCGCGGAAATGTTCATGATATGATGAGCATGCTTTAAAATAATTTGTTTAATCATGCGCCTCCTTTTGCTAAACATATATAAAAGAAATAAAAGTGATAAGAAATAGAGTAATTATTATGAAATTGTCCATAAGTGCTTTCTATAAATATACAAAGTATCACAAAATTAAACTATTCGAACCCTTAAGATATATCGGCATTATCATGCATCATCTAGTTTATTCAGATAGCTCTTCTATGCTCTCGTTCTGTGTGGTACTAATTCACTTTTGTACGTTTTCTATCATTTTTAACATTTTTCAATTTAATTTTGAATTAAAAGTAAATAATTCACAACGCGTTCATAGATTAAGTATAATACTTATAATGTGCTTTTATTAAGCAACGGGGTAAAAACAAAACAAAACGAAACACGCATCTCTCTCTCTCTCTCTCTCTCTCTGTATGTGTAAGGTGGGAGAGGTGGATATTTTCATGTTTTATGCATGCGTGTATGTAGTTATCAAATTAGACAAACATGTTAAATACAAACATTCCGAGTTTCTTTAATGAAACTGTAACTAAGTCTGGTTCCAAGATTATCAAATATACGAAAGAAAAATAATATAGATTTATAAAACATTATTTAAAAGGATATCAAATATCACCTTACTCTTTTAAAACAATTTTCACAAAATTGAATAAAGAAACAGACAAATCATTCATTAAAATTCATGATATTGTTTCTAAAAAAAATAATAATCGTGCCGATGCTCTTTTTGCATGTGACCCAATTCCATCCCCAAAACATTCTCAACTGACACTCACTTCACAGCACGAACATCGAAAGAAACACCGCTATCAATATCCGACGTTAGCCTACCTAATTAAACAACCATTTAGGAACCTAACACAGAAAGCTGGAGGCCCCCCCCCCTAAAAATAATGTACGCAGAACCAGGCCCCTTCGCACTTCCATGCCCGAAACATTTTTCCCAACGTGTTCCGGAACACGATGCGAGGTTCAATCCAACGACCACTTTAGCCTCCTCTGGGATGTTCCCACGAACAACCTGTCGCCGTAACACAAACCGGAAGCACCTGCTGTAATTTCATCCTCCCTCCTCCCTTACCCTATAAAACCTCATTAGCCTCATCTTCATCAATATCTCGAATGTCGGACGATCCTCGCTTCTAGTCCCTGGGATGGTCGTGTCCCGAGTGTTTGGGACGAGCGAATGGATCTTCGCGCGGTGTGTACGGTTAGGGAAAATAGTAACATCTAGTTTTATTGCTGTTGTTATGACACTTGTTGGAATTAAATATCTCGTTCATGTACATTTTAATGAACCCCTGGGGAGCAAAGAGTCAGAATAAAGGTCTTTCCAGTTTATGCGAGGTCGCGAAGACGTTCACGGGACTTTTATCTTTGAAATTTTTCCAACATTTATTAATTGTATGTCATCTTGGATTAAAGGGTTCAATAAAATTTTACTTTGTAACTAAAAAGAAATTCTATTTGTCACTTAAACGTCGGATTTTTGAAAATTAATTAAAAAATAATTTCTAATTTCAGTTCCTTGAATAAAGCACAGAAAAAGGATTTAAAAATCATATTTTGTTTTAAATATGGCTTTCGGATTAAAAAGAAAAGTATATTGCCAATCGGTAACACAGGATCTTAGTTGAATAATTAAAAAAAGTAAATAGTGATAAAATCAGAATTTAACAAATAAAATACGATATTCTCAATAACAGAAATAAAACAAAAAGAACATGCAGTCACACGTGAAAAAAAAGTTTTTATTAATTTCATCAGCATTACCACGTAGATTTTATAAAGTGATTTATGTACAATTTCTGTGAAGAAGACCGTCAATGTTTAAAAACGAATCGAAGTGAACGGACCGTGCACGAGCCTGCGAGTTCTTGTTCCATCAATAATAAAATAAGTTTCGGTTCTAATTGTATATATAAGCATTGTAAATACTCGTTTTTTGAGTGTGAATGGATGAAAATATGCTGCGTCTGAATTAAATAGATATTTTAAAATACAAGGGACTGTATTTGCTGCTGGATTTTATCATATTTTTGAGTAATTCACTGAAATAAAGAAGAAATTGGATAGATTTAAAGGGCCTGATTTATCGAAACACTTCTGAAACTAAATTATATGTCACTATTTCATTATGTATCTTAATGGTAACAACAGACATCAGATCTTCAAATTTATTTTCATAAAATTTAAAAAGACGAAATTGGTTAAAGCGGTATTTTATATTTAAGAATTTGTTTTCATTTATTTATTTTTATTTCCTTCATGAAAAAACGGACAGCAAGAAGAATTTTTTTTTTTAAATCTAGTGTAATATCTAGCGTAAGATGCTAAGATTGGCCTGAAATAAATCTTTTTAAAATATTCCCACAAGCGGATAATTTTTATAATATTTTCTTTAGCTTGACTCGTTTTATTTTTGTAAAGAAATGAAACGTGTCAATTTAATATGTTAATAACGAGGCCTAAGGTTATAAAAAAACTAAGGAATTTCAATACAGAGAATATTATGTATTGCTGTTTTAAGTTAAATTCTGTTATTATATAAAACAATTATGGATACTTATGATAATATCTAGATAATTTTAAAAGGCTTCAAAGGCCTATACAGCCCTCCCCCTTGTCATTCCAACCTTTGATTATCATTATGAAGACTTTTATGTTGCCATCACTTTAGCCAAATGTTTACTCGTTTTATTTTTTATTTTCATGAAACTAAAACTTAATATTTTCCACTGCTTACAATTTATTTTTATTGATGGAGAAGTCAAATTTTTTAATGTCTCGTATGCGAAATAGGATAGGAAAAGTACCGTGAATGTAAAAAAAAAAAAAATTAAGTTGAGATTTTGACGAATTTTTTTGTTTCAGACCTTCTTTAATCCTAAAAACACATCTTTCGAATTCTATCTATCTGTCTGTCACTACAATCTATATCTAAAAACTGTTTTGAGCAAGACGGATGAAAATCTATCTATGGTCTTTACCCTAAACTTATAGTTTTCTTTCAGTCTGTATGACTATTTGAAAATAAATTAATGCGAAAACTTCAAAAGGAGAGGACTAGATAAATAAAGTTTGATATACAGATTTAAAATTAAAATCTAAATCTATATTAAATTTCATATGAAAGCTACCGGCAAAGTGACGGTCTGTCTGTCAATACATTAAATAATAATATATAAACATGTTATCACATAAAATGCAAAGACTTGGATAAATGGAATTCGATATGTGTTCTTGTTACTAAAGCTACAGTTTTCAGTCAAATTTCGATTTCAATCAGCAGAAGAAAAAGTTTCCAAAATGAAATCTGATCTTCTCTATACTAAGAATTACAAAACGCCGTATTCGGGACTTTGCAAATAAACATTGAGGACTTTTAGCAATTACAACTTGTCCAAGATCCATACTTTTTATGCTGATTTTGTTCTTCAATTATTTTTCCTTTGAAATAACTGAAATTATCAACATTCAGCTTGCTTGCATTAAACTTCTGCATTTCTTTTATAAGAAAACTGCAACTTTTTATTTTTATTTTTTCTCTTAGATCATCTAGCGGTATATTTCGAGAAAATTTAGGTATAACTTAGAGAGCAAATTTTACTGATTCGTCAGTTACTCATTATCAGTTTGGTTAATATCAGTGAAAAAATCAGCGGGAAAAGTTCCCCAAAAATTTTTTTCTCACTCTCAAATAAAGGAAATATGCCAAAGAATACTTTTTATAGTCCAATATATTAACCTCTGTCTTCTATTCAACATTTGCTGAATCTATCACATCCTCTTTTTCGAATTACTTGACGATTAATTCCTATTAAGGGATTTATAAACTCCAAAAATCAAATTTGTGCTTTAGATATTTTTTCCTAATTGTATGAAATTAACAACACAAAATTACACTCATAGTCATCAAATCCCAAAACCTAATTTGACAAATTTAAATCATTGTACTTTGGAGATATCTCCTTTATATGTTCCTGAAAGTACGAACCATTAGAAAGTCAAGCTCATATTGTATTCGTCTCAAAACGTTATAATTGTCTACATTATACTAGACATAAATCTATATATCGAATTTTATCAATTTATTTCTCTTCGTTTTGTAGCTATCGTATTAAATTATATTCGAAAATTTTTGCCAGTCGCAAAAATTTTCTCTGAACGGATTATGATAAAAAATTTGATAGAAATCTAGACATGTTATATAAAAAGAGTCTAACTCAAAACATTTTTGCTATATTTTTGCCAACAGAAGTTTTCTCAAAATTTGTTTTCGAACTGGGGAAAGTCGAACATGTGAAGATTCTTCAAAAGTTCGAGTTTTGAGTTCGAATTTTTTTTGTCAGTTACAATACTTTTTACATTCTGCGATTACATGAAATGAATGAAAACTTTTGAAACTTTCAAACTTTCACTTTGAATGAAAACTTTGAAAACTTTTAATAATCTTTCGAATTTAATTGAGTATATTTCTGAAAGTTTGAAAGCAATTCTTGCCTGATTATCCGAGTTAACTCGGATTTCTATATATATATATCAGTTAATTATTATCCTGGGAAGCAGGATTTGTCAGTACGATTTGTTTTATCACGTTTTTACTCGATCTGGAGAAAATGAAAGGAAATATTCAGCTTTGATTGGCAGTTTGCCAAGTTTTGTTGGTTTCGTGTTTCTTTTGGCGGGCTGGTCACATGATTTCCTTATTCTATGATATACATCTGCTTGTAGATTAGTAATGCATAAAAAAGGACAGTTGCTTTAAAAAAAAAGTAAAATAATAGCGATAATGCAAGATAGCGAAAGTGATAATTTTTCAGATAGTTAATCCTGCTAATGGAAAATAAAATAAAATTCAACGAGACGGTGTACTCTGTGCTCCCATAAAAGAGATTCCACAGGTAAACCTGCAAAAAAAAACAGAGCAGATACCAATGTACAGAAGTCGAGTATCACTTTGTGTTGTCCCTTGTTTCAAAAACTGTCATACAAAGACTAATATTTAACTTTTTTTTTATTCGCCCGAGATCACACGTGATAGTGACTAACTGCTTTTACACCCATAAAAAATAAAAAATTCAAAACAAAATCTACATATTTTGTTTTGTTTCGTAACCTTGTGTTTAATAATAAGATAAAAATATGTGATGATTTTTTGCAATTTTTTTGATATATATATATATATATATATATATATATATATATATAAGGAAAGTGGTTAAATGTAATTCGCAGTACTTCCTCAAGTGAAAGAGCCAAGAAAAATCCAGAGAACGATCTCAAATTCTTTTCCCGTTTGTTTTGGGTTGTTATTAAGTCATATCCACACGAGATCAGCCAAGTCCGGATTCGGAAAGAATTTTCGCGCTGAGCGAGCTTTGCGTCAGCGATAAGGATGGTCGTATTTCATCTTGGAAAAGTAAATGAATAATTGCTTGTACAAGACATGATTCTGAATAAAACCCGTTGTAAAATACGTTCGTCGAAAGATTTACCATGCAGATTAATTGTA
>JAPMOQ010031596.1:2200668-2240765 GCA_026543055.1 Argiope trifasciata
AGCAAATTTTCCAACCATTCTTTCAAAATATAATTTTAAAGCAAATTTTCCAACCATTCCTTCAAAATATTTTAAAGCAAATTTTTTTACCATTCCCTGCGAATACAATTTTTACAGCAGATTTTCCAACCATTCCTTCAGCATATAGTTATATAACGAATTTTTCTAAGAATTCCTTCAGCATACTCAACAATACAACGATTTTTTCCAAGAATTCCTTCAAAATGTACCTATTTCAGTAGATTTTTGAACCATTCATTGTGACTATAATTATATAGCAGATTTTTCAGCCAAACTTTTTCAAAATATAAAACGACAGATTTTCCAACCATTCCTTCTGAATATAAGTATAAAACAGATTTTTCCAACCATTTCTTCGGTTATAATTATAAAGCAGATTTTCCAGGCATTCTTTCCGATTATAACTATATAGCAGATTTCCAACAATTTCTTCCGATAATAATTATACAGCAGATTTCCAGCTATACTTTCAGTGTATAATACAGGAGATTTTCCAACCATACAATTACATATATTTCAGAATCTAATTATATAAGTTTTTTCCACCATACTACGTATTATTTATTTAAAATGGATCAAAATATCATGAAAGCATTTGAAATAAATTATTATATGTTAAAAACTTTTATTAAAAAAAGTTTGATATTTTCAAGGTGGCAGTGTTACTGAATGCTGAACGTTTCTCCATAATTCTTCTTTCATTTGATGTTAAAGCACTTTAAATATTTAAAGGGTTTTTCTAGATTTCTTGAAATTTTTTTCATGTTTTATAATGCATTTATCTGTGTGTATGTATGCATTAAGATATCGATGTATTATTAATAAAAATATTAAATGACAGTCAGTTATATAAGTATCTTATCTAACTTACTGTTTCTTAACTAAAATAAATATTTTGCCCAACTATCTTTTATCAATGTATTTAAACAAAAATCAAACCATTAATAAAGTTGATTCGAAATTTCATTGATTGTGGAATGCGTAAAAAATATTTGGAAATACTGAGAGGAAAATACTTGAAATAATTGTGGAATACATGGCAGGTATCTAGGAATAGTGGTTTGGTTACATCTTGGGAAGTTGCATGTTATTGAATAATCTTTCTGAATTGCTTCCATCGGATGCCGAGCATGTATGTAAGATCGATCCACCATAAATAGATAATTTTATGCTAAATGTCCTCATAATTTAAAGGTTGTGAAAATTTAGTTAACTTGAATCCATTTCAGGTGCTACCTAACAGCAAACCAAAATTATGAAGTCTATGTCGGAAGCAACCATCATGTTGTTTGAAAGAGAAGGTCTAATTAACTAACTAAACAAAAAATATGCCTTAACAGAGAGCTATTGTATTATTTTGATGACCATAGTGTGAAATAATTTAAGATTGGATAGATAGCGAAAAATCAAGTACTGTAAGAAATGTGTTTTCTCATAGCTAAAATGCAATCATAGAGAGAGATTTTTACATTAAAAAAAGAATTCAGTATCTGTTAAGTTTAGAATCTACCTCTGTTCGTTAAAGAATCATAAGCTTGTTTAACTTGGCTCGATGGTATGTTATGTACATCCATTCAGACGAGGAGTCAATATTTTACAAGGAATTGCTAATATTCCTGATGAGTATAGAATCAATAAATATTTCTGTAACATTCATCGATCCTAAACAGTAAGAAAAGATATTCTAAAACTAATTAGTCCTTCCGAAATCTTAATTTTACCACTTGTTCTTGTTTTACCAGTCTGTGCAGGTTTTGTTTGCTCTAATTAAACTATGGTCTTTGTATTTGGTGCTCAGAAACAAGGGACCCCAGAGTTATTACTTCTTTCAAGTAGTCGTTGCACTGTTTACAGCTATCCATTTAATAGGAAGTCGTCTGATTCGGAAGGTTAGAACCTTTTAAAGTTACGTTATTGTTTCTTATGGCACTTGCCCTTGGGCAAGTCCGCTATTACGAAGACAGCAATTTAAGTCGATAGGATGCGTCTCTTGATTTTTTAGTAGTGCCAGCTAGGGTCAAAAGTACGGTATCACTCATTCGCTTGCATAACCCCTTTTTACAGGTGGGCACACTCACACATGAACAGTGGAAAACCAGCCATGCCCTAACCGGGACTCAAACCTGGGGAAGCTCAGATCACGGTGAAGACGCTCTCAACTTATGCCAGGAGGCCGGATTATAAAATTAAATTAACGACAGAGAAGTCTCTTTTGTGAGATCGACAGATTCTCTGGTTTACCATCAGTCATTGAAATCTGTCTAGTGAATACAGTATAGGTGGTAAAATTAAATAGCACAAAATCTATCTAACCCTTAAATCAGTGCCTTATTTTATGCTTTTTCCGTTGAGAACTAACATTATAAACAGAGTAGACCCCAGAGTCAAATAGTTGTTGGTCCAATTTCTGTCCACTCATTGAGGATCATAACTATTTCTTTGATTCAAATTCCTAAATCTTTTATACACGTCAACAATCATTGAGTTTTCCTGTCAATGAACAGCTATTTGATCATAAAATACATTAAGGAAATTTCTGTATACATAAGGGAATGGAAACGTCTAAACATGACAACCAACACAACTATACACACTTCTGAACTTTCTCAATTAGAAACATCCATTGGGTAACTCAAATCCTATTCGACTCAATTTTTGAAAAGTACTTTGAAAAGAAGTGACATTTTCTGCACAATCAAATTATTTAATTATGTTAGAAAAATGTTCAAAAATATTCATCAATTCAGCTTTTTCAAAATACATTGGTCTACTTCATTATAAGGCACGCATTATAAAACCTTAGGAAGGAATATTAATTTTTTTCAGGTTTATCCATTTTAGTGGAGCTAGTTTCTGTTTTATTCTAAGATCGTTATATATATTTTCAACCGAGGATAACTGCTTGATTATTGATATTAATTCATTAGTTAATGTGCTAAATATTTGAAATTATTTTTCAATTCCCCAAAAACATTTTCTTCCGCTTCTAAAACAAATTTTGTGATATTTGATTCTGTTTTATATAAAATGAAATCAAAGATGAACTGATGACGTAAGAAATTGATGGTAAGATTCATGTGCTGTTCACTTAGAAAACGTTAACGAATATACAATAAGGAAATTTTGTTTAGATGCAAAGGCCTTCAATAGCAGATTTCAGACAGCTCTAACCAACCCCTCAGGAATTCGGCTCACACTCTGAAAAACGCGAGGGCGAAGTCTTAGACTTCACCCTGCGGTGTATTTGCAGCTTTTATCTCCCACCGTGACAACTGCAGTCATCTGTTATTGCCAAGTAAATACAGTTCATCTTAGGGTTACGCTACCTAGATTTACAAGTGTTGTGTCACGTGGCTCAGATAAAAAGCGAAAGAAAACGCGGAGTCACCACGGAGTACTCATACTCAACCTAGAAAGCCGAGAAAAAAAAAGATTTTTTTTTTTTGTACACTCTTTCATTTTTGGCTTGAAATAAACTTTATAATCCAAGCATACGTTCCAAAGCCATTATTTAATGCAATTATCCTTTTCTTTCTCGTATACGTAGTGCAAGGAAAGTATAGTTTAGTTATATTAATGGTTCGTTTTAGAGCAATAATAGGGTCAGCTCACCCAACGAATCTTCTGTGGAGTCTTCTGTGTCTCGAACTTAGAACCTTCGGGTCACGAAGAACGAAACCTTACCTGCGGCAACTGTGGTCTCCCTTATTTCAGAAAGATGGAAACCAAATTTTGGCATAAATTTTTGTTTTAGTAATAAAATTCCTTATCCAATTTCACTTATTCAGCCTTTGCACTTTTGAATTGCCACATTTGTATGCATGCAAATGCATCAACGATCAACCCTTTGACGAATTTCATTCAAAATGTGGCACAAATCTACACTTTAATCCTATCAAGATCGAAGGGATTTTTAGATTAAGTTATTTTAACGCACTGCTTCAAAGCAACACTAGAACCATTTTAAGACTGACCTTGTAATTTTTAACCGGGGTTAGTTGATGAGGACGACACCGGAGCTGGAACACCATCACCGCACCAGGAGAAAGTATAGTATTAATCAAAAAAATTTAGGGCCGCCGTGTCCTGGTGGTAAGGTCTCTGCTTCGGAACCGGAGGGCTTCTGGTTCGAGACACGATTCCACCGAAGAACCGTCGTGTGAGGGGGTCTCTTGCACGTTAAATCTGTCAGGCCAAACGTCCTCACGCTGGTGTGGCGTGGTGTGGAGAGGGGGGGTGCCACTTCAGGTGTCGTCCTCGTCTTCTGACCGTGGTTCAAAATTACGAGGTCTGTCCCAAAATAGCCCTCGTGTTGCTTTAAAACGGGACTTTAATCTAACTAAATTAAAAAAAAATCGAACTCGGGATTTTTATGAATCTCCATGTTTCAGACCTCCCTGAGTCCAAGAAGCAAAGCAAATTTTTTTAAAAAAATGTCCGTCTATCTGTCTACTGTGACTAAGATAACTCAAAAACGCTTTGAGCTTAACCCGTGAAATCTGGCATATGATTTTTATATAAAATTTATCGATTTTTATTAAAGTTTGAATGAAATCTGATCAAGGCACGTTTGTCTGTCTAGCTGCTTCAATATAAGCAAACGCGATAGTTACGAAAAGAAGAGAACAAGATAGATAAGATTATGTATACAGATTTAACATCTGCAAAGTACACACTTGTCAAGTTTTGAGTTAAATGCAACTATGGGTGGACCATCTGTCGGTCTGTACTTTCAGAGGCTTGTAAACGCAAAAATTCAAAAGCACGATCATTTAAATTAATCAAATTTGGAATGAGATTTATGATTTCAAATGCAATTTTGTGTCAAAGTTTTGTTTCAATGGATTAAAAAAAATGTGTTTAAAATACCAATTCAATTTTTGAATACTATTAACAGCATGCCGGGGATCAATCGCCAAACAACTCGCCATGTATGGCACGATGGATTCAGTAAAAACATCAAAATCACTCCAAAAGTAAATATTTCGTAATTATTGTACGTCATCGCTATATAACATACGTTTTGATATGACAAGTGTTTTAAAGAGTATACGAGGAAGTTTTGAAGAAGTTTTGCTTTTCCCCTTTCCCCTTAATCTTTACTCAATGATTGTTTTTCATTTCCCATATTTTTAGTTTATATCGAAGCAGCATTTGTTGAGAACAACCAAATGGATCTAAAAATTCTCATTTCTCTAGTTATTGTTTCTTGTGCGAAATAAAAATGTTTTGGCTTTATTTTATCTTATTAGTCAAGAGAATCATTTGAGAAATATTTAACAAGATTACCGTCAACACATTTCAAGTACTAATTTTTAAAATTCTAAGCAAAACTTGTTTAAATAAAGAAGTGTAAAGCTTAGGATTGTTTACAAAATACAATTTTATATTATTCATTTAATGTTATCATTTTGCAATTTTTTTTGTCTTGCTATTATTAAAATAATTTATGGCATTGTAGTTGTCTACTTTAATTCAAAAACAGAAATAAAAACGTTGTTTAAAAAATGGTTCTGTGAGTAGTTTATAAATATCCCCCATCTCATTTTCATAATTTGAAAAGAAAAAAAAATAATTTTAAACGAAATATCCACGCTTGTCCTTGAACAGCAAGCCGTAATGATAAGGAATGCTGATTGAGGTTTCTGAAAGGAATAATTAAAAGATTTGAAAAGAATTTTAATGAATTAAGTTTCGTCTGAATTCAAATGCATTTTCTAAGCTTTTAATTATGTGATTGAAATTACAAGCTTTCTTTGTATTCCCTAAAGGAAAAAAATCTATTTTTAAAAAGTTAATGAAGGTATTTGCTTTCGCTTTTATCATTTTAATTGTATTATCATGGCATGAAGTAAAAGATATATCGTATTTTATTTAGTGTTTTTGGAAGAACATTCACGAGTGTAAGAGGTATAATGTCGCTTGAACGAAGTATGAATGTTCTAAGCGCTAATCTTAGAATGTGTCTGACAACAAATCTCAACCTCGTCACAGGATCCCGAGATTAGCGCTTTCGGATTACTGTATTTTGCAAAGGGGTGGTATGCAGAAAAGTGAGAAGGTGTTAAGCCTTCTAATGCCACGAATAATCTCTATCTAACCTATTGATAAACATAAACCTCTTCTTCAATCGCATCTGCCACTTTTTCACGAAATAAACACTCCTTAACATTTGTGCAAAAGTGCGGAGGTCTTCCAAATGCGATAATAAAAGGAATATGTCATTTTTTAAAAGAAAATTATAATTAAAGAACGAAAAAATAATATTATGTTCCAGCCGTAGTTTATTTGTACCAAACAACTAATGGCGATTAACGCTACCCTCTCCTAACGTTTGTGCAAAAGTGCGAATTAGTGCTTCCAAACGCGATAATGAAAATAACATGTCATTTTATGAAAGAAAATTATGATTAAAGAACGAAAAAATAATATTATGTTCCAGCCATAGTTTATTTATACAAAACGACTAATGGCGACTAATGCTACCCCCCCTCCCCCACACAAAAAAACCACGTACTATATCTCTAGCATTATTTACTTGTGCTACGCAACTGATAAGAACAAATTCTAAATCAAGGCTGCTGAAGTTATGGTACAGGACTCGGAAGAACAAGATAATATTGAGATCATCATAACTTACATAGAGAGATCTCCATATTTATCTTAAACAATAATAAAGATGAAAGTATGTGTATGTGTTGGCACTCTACAGGACAAACCGTTTGACTTAGAAATACCAAACTTAGTACATATATAAATTGAAGAGTGAGAATATGTATTTTCGGTGATATTTTTTTAGAAACATTAATTTTAATTTCAATAAATTAAAAATTAGGCAAAATTTCGAACTTTTTCTAATACAACTTTCGAAAACATTATTGCACAAAAATAAAATTTTACACCATTACAAAATTTAAAAAGTTCTCTTATTAATGAATACAATTCAATGGTCATGCAGTGAATTTCGGTAACTTTTCAAATATATTTATTTCTTAATTTCCACCAATAAAGTTTAAGAACCACTTGAACTTGACAAAAAACGACTTCATTCTTTTATCAAATAATTGATCTCGTGATTTCTTTTCATCGTCGGAAACTAAGCATGACAAATTTTGTTCAATATATGTGTAGTTTACAAGATGAATATGAAATAGAAGGAGTTTTACCATATCGCGAAATTTAAGAAATATATTAACTTAATATTTACATTTTTAGTTGAGCTATGATGCTATGACACTTCCTCTATTCGAAATGTTTATGTACGAAATAAATAAAACTTAAGTAATGTCATTAATGCAACATACAGTTAACATTAAACACTTTGGTGGAATCTGGGACTTGCAACCGTAGAGTCAACTAATCATCTGTTACAATAGTAAATTAAACTACTTGATAGTAGTTTGCTGAGTCAAAAATAGTTTAGAAAATAATTTTAAATTTGGAAATTTTTATAACTTTCTGAGCAACTATTTTACATCGAATGTTTTAATTGCCATTAATTAATGTTTGATTTTTACAATTGTATTCTTACCAGTGATACATTTGAGTTCTTTTAGACCAAATCAATGCATAATTAAACATTTAAGGCTCTGATTTTAATAAGAAACAAATTTAGTTCCCCATTTCAGCACATTTTTAATATGTTTATGATTCAATTAAAGTTAAAACACTAACATTTTTTGGTTTATTTGAACTTTGAGAATTAAGGTTATAATAACTGTATCTATTTTTTACTATTATCTAAGCATTTATTTATTTTTATCTAACATGATTCCAGACTGCCAGCTTTTCACTTCTGTAATACAGTATGATTGACAAAGATGGTCGGTTTTATAAATATTCTAATAAATAAGTAATAAATCATTGGAACATGAACTATTATTGTACATGAGAAAGTGTTAATATTATACTAATATTTTGTCATTGATAGAATTTGTATTTTTTACAACATAATTTTTTTGGCATCTCATGGTCCTCTTTCAACCTTTCAACCTAGCTTGTGGTCTTCTTTAACTCAGCTGCCAAGTCAGTTGTTGAGTTGATATACCCTCTGCTTCCCACTAACGGATCACAGAAAATCTTTAGTAATGAAAATAGGATAGAGTAAGGCTAAAAGGATTGTCCTCATTAACAAGTTGTACAATGGGTTATGTGAAAAATTACAATTTTTCTTACATTTACAGTTAAATTTTCTCCAAATTACATCCCCCTCCCTTTTTCATCGAGTCCATCGGCTCCTCTGTGGGAAACACTGCAAAGTAATGAAAAAACAAAAGAAAAGGTGGCAAAATACATAACTCATGATTTAATACTTGACCTCAACTACACGCGTTTATCTGGTCAGGCATTTATCCTAAGATAAACAGAATAATCTGCCAAATCTTGGCTATTTTTTTTCTCGTACTCCCGCTGCTTTGACGCTCAAAAAGCAGCTACTTCACACCAAAAAGTCGTGAGGTAGCCCTTCCCCCCTGCCGACAGGCTCTCCATCCCTTTTTTAATAGGCAGCTTTAGGACTTCCAGAAAAGCATGTAATTATACAGAAGAGCTATTTATTTGCCTAAGCATTTGTGAGACCTACGTGCCTCTGCGGCAGATAGGCTAATAGCTGTGCGAATAGAAGCCCTCCGCCGCGCAGGGTGCTAACAAACGTGATTCGGTGGCGCAAAAGGAGATGGTTTAAAGATGTGTGATATTTCTTCCATTTATTTTTGGTTTTTTGTTGCGTTATTATTACTACAGAAGTCAAAATTATCAGTTTGGGTGTATTTTTTTTTCTTCCTTTCAGGCGCATCGAGAGGTGTTGAGGCTAAAAACCTTGTCGGCGGTAATGAGAGAGAAACGATTGGAAGATGTGTTAAAGTGGCCCCGGGCGCGGAAACTTCTGGCAGGGGTTGCAGATGGAAATCGAAAGCATCGCCAAAGCTGTTATAATCCATCCAGATGGCTTGAAGAGAAAAAAGGATTAAAAGCAGACTTTTCTTCAAATAATTTCAAAATTATTTAGGAATGAAACAATTAGAAGAATATTTCGGAAAGTTGAGTTTATGGTATAAGTTGCTGTTAGAAACCAAAAACTTTGTCAAAACTGTTTTAATCTTTCCATATAGGCTTAAAGAGAAGAAAGGATTAAAACCATTTTTGAAAAAGAATTTCTTAATATTCTGTAAGAACTAATAGCAAAGAAATAATTAGACACTGTAGTAAGGAGAAAATATAATGAAAGGTTGCAGTTAGTTGAAGAAGTTGTAGTTAGAAATCGAAAGCATCACCAAAGCTATTATAATTCACTTAAATGGGCTGGAAGAGAAAAATGATTAAACCAAACATTTGAAGTAATTTCTTAATTTTCTTTAAAAATTAAGAGGAGAAAATTAATAACAATAATAAGTCGGAAAATTGAGAATTTGGCAGAGGGTGGAGCTAGAAATAAAAGCATAGTCAAAGGTATTATGGCCCATTAAATTGGGTCATACTTTTATGACATTCTTGTACTACTATAAAAAATAATAGTTGAGAAATAATTCAAAAATGTATTAAAGAGTAGATTATATAGGGAGGTTGAGACTCTGGCAAAAGTTGCAGTTAGAAATCAAAAGCATCACCAAAGCTGTTGCAATCCACCTAGATGGGCTTGAAGAAAAAAATGATTAAAACCATATTTTTAAAATAATTTCTTAACATTGTGCAAGAACTAATAGCAGAGAAATAATTATATATTATAGTAATGAGGAAAATATAATGGAAGGCTGAGACTCTGCCAGATGTTGCAATCAAAAATCGAAAGCATCGCCAAATCTACTATAAGCTGCCCAAATGGATTTAAAGAGAAAAGGAATAGAGCAGAATTTTTAAGAATTTCTT
This sequence comes from Argiope trifasciata, assembly GCA_026543055.1. Lineage (NCBI taxonomy): Eukaryota > Metazoa > Arthropoda > Arachnida > Araneae > Araneidae > Argiope > Argiope trifasciata. The sequence goes on from JAPMOQ010031596.1 coordinate 2,210,554, forward strand.
CGGATCAATCTTCTATAGAAGGGAAGCAATTAGAAAATGTAATTAAGCGAAAGTTCTGTTAGGAGATGCAGATGAAAAATGAAAGCATCATCAAAGCTATAAAAAACCACCCATATGGGCATAAACAGGAGTGCAAACTGTTTAGAAATTTCTTAGCATTACTTTGTCTTTGTTGACATATTAATTTCACTGAAATTGTGAATATTTTTTGAAAGTCGTAGCTTTATTATGAAGTAACCAATAGCTCGTTTAAAATATTATTCATAAATTGTGACAAATAATGAAAGATGCTTCTTTAAATGATCCTAATGATTTTAGCATAAGTCCTCTGGAATTCTGTTAACTAAGTATAAGAAATATAGAAGCCATATTATGAGAAACAAGCTAATTTTAAAAGATTTTTCACAGAGCAAACTTTTAAAAATACTACAGATGATCTTTTTTCATTTTTATTAATTGCGATGATTACGATTATAATTATAATTATGATTTACCAAACAATTCGATAAATTAAAATTTTTTTAAAGCATTTATATTGGCTATTTAAAAAAAACTCGGAATACAGATATTATAATTGCTTATTGACTCAAAATGAAGATCTTACAATTTATATCTATTACGTACAATAAAAATAGCCAGCGTCCTGGCACAGGAGTAGCGTGTCTTCCCCTTGATCTGGGCATCCCGGGTTCGAGTCCCGGTTCGGGAATGGTTGTTACTCTGTGTTCTGTCTGTGAGGCGTGTGAATGTGCCGCCCTGTGAAAAGGGGTTGTGCAAGTGAATGAGTTTGTCATCTTCATTTGAGCTACAAGTCAGACTTTTTCCCTCTGGGTGTTCAGGGGTCTTTACCTTCGGAAGCTACTGCACCCCCTTTCCGTGGAAACACGGACAAAAAATTAGCCGGCGTTCTGGCGTTCCCCGTGATCTGGCGTCCCGGGTTCGAGTCGCGGTTCGGGCATGGTTGTGTTCTGTCTGTGAGGTGTGTGAATGTGCCCCCCTGTAAAAAGGGGTTGTGCAAGCGAATGTGTGTGTGTCATCTTCATTTGAGCTAGAAGTCAGATTTCTGCCCTCTGGGTACTCAGATGTCTTTACCCTCAGAAGCTACTGCACTCCCTTTCCGTGGAAACACGGACACGACATCATCATCATCACAATAAAAATAAAAAAGATTCTTTAAAAAATTTCAATTTAAAAAGTCACGTTTAACAACTTATTAAAATGTTACTTTATTGAAGATACATTCTTCCTAGTCAAATAATTTGTTTCAAGTTAAGTTAAAAAAAATATTTCGATAAGCGATTTTTTAACTAAAAATAATGCAATATTTATTGACATATCACGTGTTTTAATGCCGTTTGCAAATCATACGTATTCTAGATAAGTATTTTGAAATTGAAATTGAAATAGAACATCTATGATTTTGAATTAAATGATGAGCAGAGAGAAAAGCAAATATTCTACCATTTTCTCTCTCTAAAAAATGAAGTAAATGAAAGTATACTTGAAAATCTGTAAGAGAGAAAAAAGATGAAGTCAAAGGATGGTCGTATATCTAGAAAGTCACGAGAGTGAAGCACACGAGAGATTATGCAATTTCTTAATATGTGACGGGTTATGTAATTGTATGACGTCATAAAATTTTATTGTATACAAAGCAATACCCTCTGTCAACAACTTACGATAAGCAAGAAAATACTCTGAGGGAAAGTTTTAACATTTCAGATGAACAACTATTCTTAAGAATCTTCAAAACTTCTAAATCATATTTAAAATCTGATATAATTTTAGGGGGGGATTACATACATAAGTCTTAAAATTTTTAAGATTTGACAAATTTTTTCATGTAATGTAAAATGTGTCGAAAAATTTACGTTCCTTTTGAAATTGCCATTAATTGTGCAGTAAAGTGTTGCCAGCTCTATTAAGAAAAACCATTTGATAACTGATAGTTTAAGATTAATAAAAATGGAGCGCAAACACGATAGAACAACGCGTTTTCATTGTTGAGGAATATTTCAAAATTAACGAAAGTCTGGCAATCCCAGTTCAAAAATTTGAGAACTGGCCCTCTAGATCATGTGATTTAACAACAGTGGAATTTCTTTTTAGACGGTTATTTGAAATTAACAGTTCATGTAACTAGCCCATAAGCACGCGTGCTTTGAAGGAGGAAATTAAATACTGCATCAACGAAATACAGCCTCATTTATGCAAAATGGACACGGAAAATTTTGACAAAATACGTGCCAGCAAAGCAGTGGAGACCTTTTTCCCTTTCTGTTATCCACATATGACTCTATCCTACGTAATTTACGATTCAATAAAACTATAATAATTTAAAGAAAAAAGCCGTTTTAAATTTTTAAAAAAACACAGTTTTTTTTTCTTCCAAATTTTAAAAGACACTATTCAAATCTCGTAGCAGTACTTTTTTCTATTGCGTAACGCTCCCTATTTATTAACCCTAAGCTATCGACTGTCAAATGGTTTTTTAATAGGGTTGCCAACACTTTATTGCATAACTTGTGGAAAATTCAAATCTTGCTTTAATTTTGGGATATCCTGTATAAAAGATGTATGAACAGAAAATGATGAAGATGTATGAAGTGAAAAAGATGTATGTATTGAAGAACACGCTCAATACTCATTACCTATTACTCGAAATAAGCTGATATAATAAAAAATTTGTTGGTATTGCTATTGTCAAGGGAACTATTTCTTATGGAAGGAATCAGTACCTGAAGTAAGTTATTCAGAATTAAAGGTTAGTGTAAGGAAATCATGAAATACACATATAGGAATAATGAACTGAATTTTGAAATAAAGTTTAGAGTGGTGAACGATGTCTTGTGGGTAAACATAGTTTTTTATATTAGCATTCATTTATTATTATTTCAAGTCATCATAACGCTGAAAATTAATTATTTATATATATGGTTAAAAATTTTCAAGTATTTCCTATCGTGTTTATATATTTATCTTATTACTTTTGAAATTAAAGTGGAAATAACAGAACTTAATAAAAGAAGCAAGTTTACAATGAGTTATTTCAGTAATTTGAATTTCATAATATAAAATGAAACATCTTTTATATTTGTTTTAATTTTTTAAATATTTTTCTTTCTTTAGTAAATTTGTTTAAGAATCTATTTTTTAAACAAGAAATAAGAATATAATTTATATTATATAATTCTATGACACATGCATCTCTAGTGATTTAATTATACGTTGAATTTTAAAACCGCAGTTTGGTCATGCTGGCTTAGAAGGTATAGACAAAAATAGCATAGAAGGGATAATCATTAGATACATTGCTGAATCGTAGGTGTAGTCGTAATACCAAAGTAATACCAAACACATTAAACCAAAGATGGAGAAAGCTTCGATGGTTTAAATCGCATTCATAAATGGACCAAAATATTAATATATTTGATCATAAAAGAGTAAATCTTCCCCCAATTCATAAGAAACTTTTTCATGGTATCTTACACATGGGGAAAATTACGCCAAAATTTATCTTCCAGCATAAAGGAAAAATAATATTTAGCACATTGGTTGCATTGTGAGTCACATGTGATTCATACTTTTTAGTAAATAACTCCCTTTCTTACTGCAGTTGAGAAATAGCATAAAATGAATGATCTAATAACATACAGTGCTGAATCACAGGTGTGAGTCGTAGTAGAAAGTATGTTAAAACCAATGATTGAGGAAGGTTTAATGGCACAGATTACGTGCATAGATGAATTAAAACATTTCATATACTTGAGACGCTAAGCATAGTGAATCCTTTTATAAAGTATATCTGAATATACAAAACACTTTTTATATACTTTATATACTATTATCAAAACACTTTATATAATATTATCATACTCATGAGAAAAATTAAGCATAAACAATAGCTTTAATGAGGCTTGTTAAATTTATCCAAAGTGAAACTAAAATAAAATCGCATTTTTATTCAAAAAAATATATTTTTGCAAAATAAAGCTTCCGTCAACCTCAGTCATCTTTCTAGACGTTAAAATATTTTTCTAATTGCTGCCTAAATTCTCAGTATCGGTTGATTATTAAATTAAGCCTTTGGCAACGAACTTTATGAAGTCCCTTTTTTAATAAGATGACCAATTTTATTTCAGTTTTTAACACATTTTAACATAGTGTTTAGGTTAATATTTATTTTATTAACTTTGTGATAGTATAATTATTTTTATTTTTTATTCTGATACAAGATTGCCTGTTATCTACTGTTGCACTCAATATTATTGAAATATATGCTAGGTTTTCATATTTTTTTCTTATTATTGTTTATTTGTAATTATTATAATTAAAAAATGCTATGAAACCGATAGAGACCTGGTCAACTATACTTTCTAACTTTTCCAATGTTTTATCATTCATAGAATTCAATTTTTTTGCATAATATTTAGTCCCTTCTCAGCCTAGATGTCCAAGAGAGCTGACTAGTCGGAGATGATCCACCGCGTGCACCCGTCCTTTTATTTCTATTAAAGATAAAATTAATCTTACTCTATATCATCAGACATGTACTTTATATAATTCTTCTCAATTTCTGAAACAAGTCAAAAGTGCATGCTTCATTTCGGGATTTATTGAAATAAAACAATGGTGTTATAAATATTTTTTGTATTCCTCAAAAGATTAATCTATCTAGATTCGTGTAAATAAAATTCTATAAAATAAATGTGCAAAAATAACCCCAATTAATCAAAGTTTGTTCATAACATAACTCTTATTTAAAATTTATTATTTGTTTTTATGAATAAAGAATGTTGCTATTGCTGAATTATGGACTAAATTTTAAGGACTGAAACGGAAAACTTCATACATAATATAGTCTCGGGCAAAAATTGCAAAACACTGGGATTTCTTTCGTTTTTAACTTTCACTTGCATCAAAAGTGAAAGCCCCATTTTTTCCATTCTGAAAGCTTGTAAATGTTCTAAATGTATGGTTCTGAAATCCAGCCAAAAGTGGCAAACCCGAATCGAATAAATGGCCTTTTATTATTGCACCTATTCCTGAAGCACAGTTTGCGGTCTCGGCCTCTTATTAAAATTTTGGCTACTTAAGTGAGTATTTCGGCGCCTTATCTCATCCATTTGCGAGGCGTCCGTATAATAACAGTGGTCGCCAATAACATTAAATAAAAAAGAAGCAGAAATAATAACAACTGAATGTCACGTCCGAGCTGTAAGCACTTCTCATTTATTCCGATTTTCATTATTACAACAGATTCCTGTAGCCGCGAAGCCCTGATGAATTGGAAGCTGGCAGGCCGTGACGGGAAGCCGTCATTACGCGAGGGGGATCTGGCAACCAATTGATTGTGGAAATTTTATCGTCTGCGTTTTTCTATCTCCCATTGCCGCCATTGCTCTGTCCAAATTATTAATGTGCGAGAGGCAAATTGATTGCATTTGAACGCTTGTTTCCACACGTCGTAAATCTAGCATCGAAAACCAAGTAGGCGATTAATGTGCTATTAATCAAACCAGTTATTGAACAGCGGCGGATTTTATGCCCACCTTCCCTTCCATCCTTCACGTTAGCAAAGTGGACCGATCTGTAATTTGGACGGCGTGAGAAAAAATCGTTTGGTTGGTACGGCCACAGGACGTGAGAATGAACTAGTTCGAATTATAAGTTGATTTAGATGCACACCCGATACCCGAGCACAGAGCGTCCAAATTGAATTTTAGAAAAAACATTTCAATGGGGGACTACAAACAAGATGATCACGGATATGTGGATTACGCATGCGCTTTTTACCGCTTCTTGATTCGCCAATCCTTGTCTGCACTTGATTTATCTCAAAGGAGTATCATATATTTAATTACCTTAATTGCGAGTTGTGTAAAGTTTGGACTTCAAATTCAGCCTCGGTAGAAGATTTTTCAAGTTGATTACTCGTTAATTGTTAGAAATTCAACGATTTCGTGTAAAGATTAGTTCAACAGAGTTTCTTGTCGATGACCATTAAGGATTAATCGACAGGATCACTCTGAAGAACTTATTATTTAATAACGAAGCAATTAGTTTAGGTTAGATTACATGAAGATTTCACATATTTAGTTTTTGAAATACTATTTAAATTGCTCTTGATATTATTATATATATATATATATACAGTCATTCTTTATTATAAAAAAGAATTGAAATTTTGGAATGGGACTCAAAGTTTCATAATATTTAGGTTATCTTCAAGAAAAAGATAAATATAAAACTTGGAATTTTAAAAATGATTGATGTTTATAATTTGAATTTCTTCTATTCTGATGAAAATAAGCTTAAAGCCTAGATCTACCACCTATTTAATTGTTATTTGATATGCACAATAAAATTTGAAATGTAAATGGATTTTCGAATTTTTCCTTCTTTTATTTCAAAGAGATATTTGTCCTTCATTAATTGATTCTTCTTTTGTAATCTATTGATAGTAAAAATGAATGCGTGTATGTGTTGGCCGCTTACAGGTTAAAGTGTTTGACCTAAGCCACAAAATTTGATACATGCAGTGGGTAAAAAAAGTCTCCGTACGCAGATACGAATGCAAATCAAAGCTTAATTTGTCACACAAAATTCATAATGATAAAAATGAAAACTTAAAAATGAGTTAAAACTAATATTATTTAATATTTATTCACATTAAAAGGATGATAATACTGACAAAATTAAATAATATATCTTAAAAACTCAAAAAATGTCGTAAACAGGGAACAAAAAAGTCTTCGTACGGTGCCCTAGCACACGAAAAAAGTTTACAAAAATGCAAAATACATTAAACATTCCTTTGTCCTTAATACCTCTTTTAAATGTTGAGGCATTACCCCTACAAGTTTTTTTTTGTTGTTTCTGGAGAAATATTACACCAAATGCTACTAATGGCCCTTTTGAGTTCAACTTTGTCTTTTATGTCATATTTTTTAAGTTGTCGGCCAATTTCTTCGACAAATGTTCAATGGGGTTTAAATCGGGAGACTCGGGAGGGCTATGAAGTTGTTGTTAAACATGGTAAAAGCACCACTCTTGACAAATCTTAGAGGTATGTTTAGGATCGTTGTCCTGCTGAAAAGTAAATTCAGTTCCAAGACATAGTTTCTCTGCGCTGGATAACACACTGTGTTTAAAAATATCCAGATATCCATATCGATCCATATTTCCCACGATGAATTGCAAATTTCCTACTCCAGAAGCACTAATACATACCCACACCATAACACCGCCACCACCGTGCTTCACAGTTTCGCATAAATTCTTAGTTAGCATTTTTTTCATTTAGTTTTCTTCATACCACAACTCGGCCATCTGACCCATGAATGTTAAATTTTGATTCATCGCTAAAAAGAATGGATTCCCAAAAAGATAATGGCTTGCTTACATGCTTCTTTGCAAACTCGAGGAGCTTTTTCCTGTTGTACAAACATATAGGGTTTTTTCCGGGCCGCACGTCCATGATAACCACTTTTTTAATGACATTTCTCACGGTTTGAGTTGAGACTTTAATGTTGTAACTAACTATTAAATCAGCTGCCAACTTTGGTGCACTAATTCGTGGATTTTCTTGAACTTGGCGTAAGTTGTTTCTTTTATGTACGCGATTTAATTTTGACGGCCCCCCGGATCGATCTCTATCCTCAAGTGAATGAAGTTTACGATATCTTTCAATGATATATTGCACAGTAGACTTCGATTTTTTAATCCTTTCACTAATCCTTTTCATGGATAATCCATCATTTCGTAATTTAATCACTAATTCCCGAATAGCTCTGGGAACTTCCATTTTGAGACGATCAAGAACAAATTTAAACTCAACAACTGTCGAAATGTTGTTTTCTTATCAGTGATTAACTTTCTGACGTCAAAGATTTACTGCGGGCCTGTTTTAAACACGTCAAAAAGAATTTGCATAAAGCGTACGGAAACTTTTTTTGCACTGCAATTTTCAATTCACCTTAGATATTGCAAATAATAGGCTTTTCTCGTTTTTTAAAAATAAAAATTTACAAAAATCTCTTTCTATAGACTTATACTAAACACATATAAACAGTATTTAAAGAAAAAATGCAATACTTTACAAATTATGCTCATTTATTCTTAAATTTAGTGACCGTACGGAAACTTTTTTTACTCACTGATGTATTTTGCAAGTTTAAAAAGGTAGAGCTAAGATTTTTTTTTAAAATTTCATTTCAAAATTAAGTTAAAGCTCACGTTTTTCCATAAAACTACTTCCAATATATTAAAAATATGCAACTGGTAGACAAAATGAAACTGTGTGAGCAGATGTTTTCTTTGGGTCTTTTTTATTTACTCGCATGTTATATTTATTTATATCATAATCGTGCTATAAGAAGTTATTTTTTGTGTTTCCATGTTTTTTAAAATTTATTTAATGAATTTAATTCGCTATATAAGTGTCAATGTTTATAAGAGCTAACATAAAGACTATATTATATAATTAGCTCTTATATATATTAGGGATCTTTTCCGGTTATTAATTTTAATTCAGACTTTATTAGTTTTTGTTTTGACTTCGCCTTTCCTTTTTTCTTATTTCATAACTCTTAAATACGGCCGAATTATATATTTATTGAACAAAATAAGAAATTACCTAGTTGCCATACAGCTTTAGGGGCATTGAACCTTCTCGATTTTCTTTTCGGTATCTTGAAATTTATTGAATGTTTTGCTTTTGTTAATAGCAAAGGAAGTACAGTTGAAGTTTAAATTCTTAATTATCGTTTGAAAGTCTCACATAGTATCTTATTATTCCAGGAAAAAACAAAGTATTTTATATAACAAAAAGAGTATTCGTTCCTATGATTAAATGATGTTCAGATTACATTAAGAAAAGTTTCATAACTTTATTCACTGTTATGTTTAAAACTGCTTCTAAATTCTAGTTTTTTTTCTACCTAACACGTTATATTGAAACCATCTTTTTAAAAAGTAAGTTTTTTTTATTTCAGTTTTCCGAATTTCGCTATTAAAACTATTTATTTAAAATTTAAATAAAAATAATCAATAAAAGATGTATGGTTTTAGATGTAACCAAAAGAGAGTTGCATTCCTTGAAGCGCTTAAAATTTTTTAGTGTGAGCGCGTGAAAATGTGTGAAAAGTGTTATTGTAATCAATCGTTGCTTTCACGTGAAAAAATATTAGCTAGCTATTTTTCTTAAACTTTTATTTCCAAATATTAATTATAGGTATTTTTTATATTAACTGCAATGCAATTTAGATTCTTTTTTAATTATCGTTATTAATTTCAGTCCAAGACTCAAACATCATTCGATTCTAAATAGTCATTTGATTCATTTGAATTCCAGTACATGGCATGTGAGACCAGCAACGCTGGAAACTCAGAAAGAGATTTCAATTCTCAGCCAATATAATTTGGAAATTCACACTCCGATCAGTCAAGTCTGGAAATGAGATGCTCTTTGTACATCAATCCATGCAATAATACCATGTATATAAAAATGTTCGTCCTTTTCTTAATATATTCGCTGCTCGATTTAGATATGTGATTCCTTATCTATCTAATTAGATTATTATTTGGTGACACATCTTAACTGTAGCAGAGAATGAATAATTTCATTAGAAAGTAAATATGAATCGCATATGGCTCATTTAGAGCATAACATATTTACTTTTCGGATAAAGTCAACCCGATGATGATACACATACAAAGATGAAAACCCGAATAGAACTTTCAGTTCCAAGTCAGCAAAATCTGAAAAATTGCACCCCATTGAATCACTTTCAGTAAATCGGGACTATTTTTGTATTTTTTTGTAATCTTCTAGTACATTAACATATCCAGCCAATCAAATATAAATAAGTACAACATGTATTAAAAAGTAAGTTTGTTTCATAATATATTCATTCGTACCAATCAAACAAGTAATTTTGGCATCATCTGGTTAGATTACTCCGTTTCTTCATCTTAACTGTAACAAAGAATGAATATTTTCATCAATTAATATATATTAATCACTGGTGATTCACGCAGTATGAGTTGAGCTGAGTATGTATATTTTCCTATCCAGATATAATGCCAGTTACATCGAAGACAGAAAAGGTCCACCATTCAAAACAAACAAATTGTTGAGAATCCTGTTTTAAAGGACCTGTCCTGTTAATATAAGGTGGGTTTTGTATTTTTTAATGCTCGAGTAAGCTTGACACGTATCCACACAAAAATAACATCAATAAAAAAATTGTTTGTCTGTTTTTTAACATACTCTCTGTTACAACTGAAGTATGTGATTTCAACATCATTTATCTAGTTAAACTATGTCTTTTCTTTACTGCATCGTAATTGTAGTAGATAATGGATAATGTAATTAGCAAGTAAATTTGAGTCACAAGTAAACCTCCATTCACTGCCAACAAAATCTTGTTCGCATCACATTGAACCAATTCCGGTAAAAAGAAATATTTTTTGTATTTTTTTGAAACTCGAGAAAGCGTTACAAAAAACAAATATACACCGGTTTTTTTTGTTTTTTGTTTTTGTTTTAACATGTTTCATGATGCTATTTCTGATCACCTAATTAGAATAATCTTTATTGTGAAACATCTTAACTGTAGTAGAGAATGGAAAATCCAATTTAAAAATAGATGTGAATCTTAAGTGATTCATACTATAGGTAAAGTGTCAAGAATGTGTAATTTGCTCTCTAGATGTAAAAAAAGACTACATCGAAAACTCAGAAATGATACACTCCTTTCACAGCTAACAAAATCTTAAAAAATCAAGCCGCATTGAACTAACTCCTGCAAAACGGAATGTCTTTTGTATTTTTTTGATCATCGATTATTCTACAAAAATCATACGTAAAAAAAATTTGGTTTGTTGTACTCGTTCGCTGTTCGCTGCTCGCTGCTACAAAACATGCATGCTATTTCGGATTTCCAGATTAGAATACCCTTTATTGTGAAACATTTTGTCATAGAGAATGGGTAATCTCATTTGAAAGTAAATGTTAATTGCAGGTGATTCATGTTACAGGCAATGTTTTAAAGAGTATGTAAGTTGCTCTCCAGATGTAAAAAAGACTACTTCGAAAACCCAGAAATGATGCACTCCATTCACAGCCAACAAAATCTTGAAAAATCACGCCCCACTGAACCAACTCCGGTAAAAACGAGATGCGTTTTGTATTCTTTTGATCGTCGAATAAGTGCTACACAAATCCATATAATAATAACATGTATAAAAAGCTTTTTTGTGTGTTTCTTAAGCGTGTGTATTTTGCTCTCCAGATAAGAAAAGTTATCGATAGCTCTCCGATAAGCTCACCTGAAGAGGAAACAAACACGGCAAGGATTCCTGCAGCACTTGAGACTCGGTGATCGCGCCGGACCGAATTATTGCTGGTTATCTTGTCACAGTGTGAAGGGGATTGTTTTTTGCACTGGACTTTCTCTGCGCCTTTTGTTTCTCTCGATAGCGTCCTGATCGACTGGCACGCAGAACTGGCGGCGCCGGTTGCCTTATTACAGCGCCCAGAGGTAATGGGGGGATGATCAGCGAATTGAGTGACAATCTTCGAGAGGTAGATAATGGAAAGACACTGAGATTGAGTTTCAAGAGCAGTAAATAGTGGTGTTTCTTTCTAATTAAATGTTTATTTTGAGACTCGATAGATTTGCTGAGGTGTTTATTGGTGGATTTTAGTTCCAAGGGTTCACGATTGCTCAAGAATAGATTATATTAGGTTTGCACTCATATCTCCGAAAGATTTTTTTATAATTAATCTTTTTAATGCTTTTTTATTTTTTTCAAAAACAGCTATTTCTTTACAGATAGTTTTATGCATTAAAAGGAATTCATTAAATGTTAATTTTTCTGATAAACCCAACTGCATCAGATAGAGGCAAAAAAAAATTACATTTTAGCATCTGAGTAGCTTAACATATCAGTAAAATTAAAACATGAAATTGATTTTCATAGATTTAATGTTTATAGGAGGATTTTAGTCAGAAACTAGGTGTCAAGGTTGCTCAAGAATAGATTATATTGTATTTGCACTCGCATCTCCAAATATTAAAAAAGAAAATGATTTTAATATTTTTTCAAAAGCTTGCAATCGTTTTAGGATGATCTTATGCATTAAAAATAACTTATTAAATGTTAATTTTGGAAAAGTCAAATGCATCAGATTGAGGCAAACGCACACACACACATTTTAGCATTAGACAGTGAAATTGATTTTCATAGGTTTCATGAGATGTTTATAGGAGAATTTTTTATCAGAATCTAGGGTTCACGGTTGCTCAAGAACAGATTATATTGTATTTAGGCTCACATCTTCAAATATTTTAAAAAGAGGATTTTAATATTTTTCAAAATCTTATAATTGTTTTAGGACGCTCTTATACATCAAAAATAATTTATTAAATTTTAATTTTGCTGGTAAACTAGATTGCATCAGATAGAGAGAAAAAAAGATTGCATTTCAGCATCAGAGTAATTTGCCATGCCAGCAAAATTAGAACAGGAAATTGATTTTCATAGACTTGCTGAGATGATTATTGGAGGATTTTAGTTGGAGTCGGGAGGGTGGGGGATCGCTGTTATTAAATAATGTATTATACTTGGTTTACTCTCCCCCCCCCCTAAATATCACAAAAAGTTTTTAAAATTTTTGTAGTAGGATGGCCTTTACATTGAAAATAAGTTATCGATTGCTTATTTTACTGTTACAGTAAATGGGTAGTTACCATAACATAAATATTAGACATAAATGCATGAAATATAAAAGAAAAGTTTTACTCTATCGACATATCAATTTGTCATGGTAGAAAAATTAAATACTTAAACTATTATCCTCTTTTATTATATACTAGCTGGTAGCTCGCACGTTGCTGCAGCAGAAGGAATAATCTTGGTAACATCGTTTGGATTTTGAAACAGTTATCTTGTTTAATTAAGAATGATAATTATTTTCTTACCGACAGTGAATACATTCATTGAAATTAAAGGATATACAAAGGGGAAGCATAAATAGTATTTATTCTATTTTTATTATTCTATTCTCCAAACAAATATTTATTTTTATAAATTAGATTGGTATATTCTTTTAGAATTGAAATGCTTGGTGTTCTTTGAGAATTCTATGGGAAGAAACATTTTTTTATGCATCTTTCGTAATTTGTTTAATATTCGTTCATTAAATTGATTAAATATAGAAAATATGTTTATACCATAAAATCGTTAATATAGATGAAAAAATAATTTTCTGAAAACTAGGCAAAATTATTTGTAATAATATTTTCAGAAATTACAGTGAAAACACTAAAATTTTATTAAATGATTATTTAAAATTTTAAACCTTTAGGATCGGTTCCCCTAAAACTTCCTTGCACGCTCTTCTAATAAAACCTTTACCTCAGAGACTTACATTGCATTTACGTACAACGTCTAACTTGAGTTTAGGATTTTTACTGAATCTTTTGTGTCTCCTTGGAGAGTTATTTGATGGTTAATGGATGTGGTAAATAGATCTGAAAATATTTTTTATACTTTATATAACCTTCAAGTAAGTGCAAGCAATACGTTGTTGAAGTTTTATTGGAATGGAATGAGTAGTACGGCAGCGCCTAAAATACACACAAAAAACATTCATTTTATTTACATAGATTACATATTAGATAATTTTACTATGCCTATAGCCATCCTGTAACTGCAAGCAATATGTTGTCGAAGTTTTATCTGAATCGGATGAGCGGTACAACAGTACATTAGAGACAAACAGACAAACATTCATTTTTATTTATATTGATTTATCTGCATTTGGCAACCAATTGATTCACCGGAAATAATTGTTGTTCGAAATTTCGATTTAATCAAAGCTACATATTTGTAACGTTCACGGTTGAATTTTTTTTTAAGTGGAGAGCAGATATTCTTTTTATAAGGTAATACTTGAGAAAGTTCTGAGGACACCATTCCTGCTGCCTCTTATTAATCAAAAGATATAAAGCTCATTGAAACAAAATCATTATTCAAAGAAGGGGATCATCAATCAATATATATTAGAAGAAAATTGAATAAATATTTGATTTAAATAAAACTCTTAAACTTGTTAAATTACATAAATTACCAATTTTAAAACAATTAATTTAAGTCCCCTTTCTTCCCATTTCTCTTCATCCAAGATTTGTTTGTTTATTTATTGATTTCCTATCTAGTAAAAAGGATACTCACATGAAATAGAGAAAAAAATATTAAAAGGATGTTGATAAAATGCTGTCATCAATTTTTAAATAAAATCCATCATTCAAAAGTCAGTATCAAAATCGATTCATCGAATAATAAATAACTGTATGTAGTTTTTCATATAAAAATCCATAAATTTATTTTCCATAGTTTCAAATTTTATATTTATAAAAATATTCAATAAATAAACTCAATCAATCCTCATACTTCACTTTTAGCCTTCAGAAAACACGGAAAAGAATAACACGTTGCAATTTATCCAATATCAAAATATTATGAAAACTTTATTATCATAATAAATAAATGAAAATTATAAATTTTTACTCGTTGCACTGAAATTTCTTCTGTCAGTCATTATTTAAGACGGTGTCCATTTTGATATTTTATTAATTTATTTTTTAAATTTTAATTGCTAAAAATACCTACAAAATGTTAAAAAGACGTTAAATCATTTTTCAGGGAAACGCGACTGACTGCATGTATTTATTTTCAGTGTAATAAACAAGTTTATGCTTGAAGTGAATAATTATGAATCGAATTTCTTTCCAAGTGTAAAAGGTTAAAAAAATTGTTGAGTTTACAAAAATACAGAAAATTATTTTGGATTATAAATTATATAAATTTTTAGAACAAAATAATTTTAAAAAATGTGAGTATCAAATTATGTTGTTTCTCTATTATATTTATTTTGCTGAATATAAATTGATGAACATAAATTTATTCAAGTGATTTTGATTCATGAAAAATACATGAAAATAAATAACTGATTCTTTTTAATATTCAAAATTCAGTAGATTATCTGACAAAAAGTTAAATGGAATGGAATGTTAACATAAACATTTCTTGCCAATTTAGTTTAGGAGTACATTTTGCAAAAAAACAAAGGACTTGAAACAGCAATTCAAAATAAGACAACGTATGCAGTTAAATTATATGAACAACTAGTTACATATGTTTTGTCGCTATTAGAATTTTTTTTGAACTTGAAATTGGGATTTTTATAGTAGCATTTATTATATTTAAAATAAATAGATGAATACAGAAATTTTCAGTTTGGCTGGATGGAATTTTTGAATGTTAACTGTGAAAACAATCTTAAAGTATGTGACTACATTAAAAACAGATTTTTGGACAAAATATCGAACTTTTTTAAAAAAAATTCTTATCCTGAATTTCAGAAAAGTTTTCTTCATAAAACCATTTGAATTTTTCTTCTGTGCCCATTCGTTGAGCAGTTTCAAACATTTTTTCTGTTCTCAGAATTTCAGTTTTAATGTTATTTTACAGCTTGGAATTCTATTTTGTCAAACTGTTGATTTTGATTAAAATCTTTTTTCACAAACGATTTAAGATTTTATTTTATTTGTTTAAATTTGGTATGAAAAACTTTTCCAATATATTTGTGGTTCCTGAACAACAGAATAAGAAATACAAATAAAAGCAGAAAAAGAAAGAAGAAGTTTTTGAAATTTCAATATGCAAAAAACGATTGAAAATTTTATATTATTTATCATTCGAATCCAAGAATTTTTTTAAAAAGGGATGGTAATGCGGTAGATTTTTATTTATAATGATTTGAATAAATAATTTTATAAAGGTTCTAAACTAGAAAGGTTTTGCTTCAGATATCATTATAATGAATAATAATAATAATAATTTTTTTAAAAGCATGTTTCTTTCAATTTTTAGAAGCACTTTCGATTTTTAATTTATATAGTTTGTGACATAACATTTTTAGAGTATTTTATTCAAAAATTCAAAAAAAAAAAAGAAAGAAAAAGAAAAAAAAGAGCTTTATAATTTATTTTTTAAAAATTTATGATCAGTCGTAGTCCCGTACAATTCTTCTTTCTTCAATAATATAAATCTTTCTTTGTTGTTTCAAAAGTATTCTGATATATTTAAAAAAAATTATTATCAATCATAGTTGCATTGATAATAAATTGCTCAATTATTTTAATAAAATGATCACACACACACACACACGCGCGCGCGCGCGCACACACACACAAACATATTTCTTTTTATTTTCTTTGTTTCTTTCTAAAAGTTTACAAAATATTTCATAATAAACATTCTTCTGAAAAAGCATATCCGAATAGATAAGAATAATGCACCAGTTCAAAAATAAACTAGAAATATCTAGAAACTACTCTCTGTTGGCAGAAATTAACGAAGTCTTGTAATTCTGTACTCCGATAACAGCATTTCATCAGTAATGCCACTCCAATCTGTCAATTTTTGAAAATATGTGACAAAACTATCTTACGACTCTTGAAAAATAACAAAGCAGATTCAGAAAAGTATTTTTTGTAAATACGGAACGATGTTGTTGTTTTTTTCTAATGATTAATCATTTAAAACGATTTTGTTCCTACATTTTTGGTTGTTATATTCAAATAATTTAAGTTGGCTTCTTGGCTTAGGGGTAGCGTGTCATCCCCGTAATCTGAGCATCTTAGGTTCGACTCCCGGCTCGCACGTGCTTATTCCAAAAAGGGATTGTGCAAGCGAAAGTGATGCATGGCGTAGCCAAGTCGTTCTTATGACCCTTGTTGGCGTTACTGAAAAAGCAATATATGCTTCTTTCAGCTTAAATCACTGATAGATAACTATCAGTGGAATTGTAAAATGCCATAAGTAAGAACAATAAATAATTTAAATTAGTCATATTAAGAACGCATCAGAATTTAAAGAACAAGCTTCTCCCATACATATCCAAATATTTTTTTCTTCTACAAAAAAGTAAATGTAAACATATAAACATGCGAATACATTCATTTTATAAAATTAGTTTACTGGAGGATTTGGATCTAAACCTTCAATAATTTTCCTCGTAAACATGTATTCTTCAATACATAACAGAATTTCATTAACATTTCTGCATCTAACGAAATGAGGAAATTCGAATGATTGCACTCACTGAACGTCTATAAATATTCAATATCTCCTAAAATATGTATTTAATTAACTAAATTATGAGCATCTATTTTTTTAAGATAATAGAAATAATATCTTAAATCATAAGTACGAATTTTAAATTTTGAAGTTCAAAAATAAATTGAATATTCAATTAATCAGAAATCAACCAATTTTGATTATTTCTCAGATGCATATTATTCTTTCAAAACTGTTTATACTGTCTTAAAATTAAAAATTTAACTTTTGAATAATATTGATTTTGTATTTTTCTTCATCAATTTTAATTTTTTTGTTTAAAAAAATTAAGTAAATGATACAATAGATAAAGCTGCTTTTGAAGTATTGAAATTTATTAATAATTATTTTCTAGTCAATGTACTGGCTTTATTTTTTGATATTTTTGCTCAGTTTTTATCCGTTAAAAAAGAATTTGAATGTATTTATTAAAAACAAGACTGTAGATGGTTAAAACATTTTATGAGTCATAATATATATATATATATATATATATATATATATATATATTATTATATATATATATATATATTATTATGTGTTTTGATTGTTTTAATAATTTTATGATTGTATGATTATATATATATATATATATCATACGATTTTCATCCAAAATTATTTCCATTCCTTCGTGTATTATTGTCAAATAGATGTTTGCTTTTAATAATTACTTAATTAATAATTAATTTTTTGCTTACTAATATTGATGCTTAAACAGAACTTTAATGAAGTTTTTGTGAAAACTGAAATGTTATTTTTTGTGAATGAAAATAACATTTCAATACAATCGTGCGTTAACCTTACAAGGATTGTATTACAACAAGTTTCAATTATGTGTATGTGTTCGAACGGTATACCAGGTCAGACTATTAGACCTAGAGTGCCAAATTTGGATCTTATAAACACATATACATTGGAAGATGGAAATGTGTACTTCAAAGCGAAACTAAAACAATTGAATTCATTTTTATTAAATTATTAAATTTATTTGTAAAATATTTGGTTGCAGTTTTAATTACCTGAAAATTAAACAATTTTTTAGTCGCGAATTCCAAAAACATTACTGCATAAAGTGATTTTTATA
This sequence comes from Argiope trifasciata, assembly GCA_026543055.1. NCBI lineage: Eukaryota > Metazoa > Arthropoda > Arachnida > Araneae > Araneidae > Argiope > Argiope trifasciata. The sequence goes on from JAPMOQ010031596.1 coordinate 2,228,831, forward strand.
TCATAATAAAATTAAAAAAAAAAAGAATTATTTTCCATGGTCTCAAATTATTTGCCATCTACTTTTTGTACCTTTTTAATTAATTTTAAAATATTTTAAGCAAATTTTATTATATATTTTAATGCCGAAGACGAAATCCATTATTACTACAATCATTTCATTTTACATTTTCTCCCGTTGTTAAAGAAAAAAGGAAAAATATAGCTTATTTTTTATATTAGGTAATTTCTGTTAAAAGCATGCTTTTAATGAAATTTTTGAAATGTTATTGAAATTTTCAAATGTAGTTTAAGAAATATGAAAAATCCATTTCAAATTTTAAGTGAGATGCTGGTTATGTTTTCAACCAAGTGAGCCATGTGCAGGTTCTCAACCCGTTCATTGCCACAATTCACGTCTGATATCAGGACCATCTATCTAATTAGAAAACCCTTCTTTGCTATCTTTTAACTGTAGTAGAGAAGGTGTCATCTATTAACATAGATGATTTGGTACAATTATATATTATTTGTAACCCACACGCGAGTCAGTGGCATCGAATGTGCTAAATAGTAGTTAATATTTTAAATACCTACCAAGTCATTCAGATGAAGGTCAATAAAACTGAATGAATTAAATTAAATTAAAGGTTTAGCAATTTTTAATCTGCGTTTTGTCTCTAATCGGACACACCTGATATTCACTGGAGGGTAAGCACTCTTCAGAGAGATTTTTAAAAATTAAAAGAATTTTTATTGATTAAAAATAAAGCTAAATTGTGGAGTTTTTTCTCGATAACTTCCGAAAATATTATTGCATAAAAATTAAATTTTATACAGATTAAAAAAAATTTTTAAAAACTCTTTTTAATTGTATCAATTTAACAATAGTTCGTGCTTTCCTTGCATTTTGGAAATCTTTGAAATTAATTTAATTTGCCTAATATCCAGCAAGAGATTACATTTTTGACTTGAATTCAAATTTACCAAGAATTTAAAGGCAACATTTCGCTTAGTTATGTAATAATTGGTAAAGCAGGATATTATTAGAAATGTTCGGAAGAGAGTTTTCCTTGTCACTCAAAAATCCATTCAATCACAGGAAAGAATATATCTATCTATCTATCTATATATATATATATATATATATATTAACAAGAAAAAAGTTTCAAACATTTTCCTGTTTTCCAGTCTTGTCAAATAACAACATAAACTTTAAAACATATATACATCCAATATGAATCATTTAACAATCTAAAAAAGTAAATAATCTGGAAGAACTAGCTAGCCGATTAATATCATTAAATCCATTTTACTATACAAATAACTATATTTTATTTTATAATAAGAAACAAAAGAAAGCAAACATAATCTGAAATTCATTGTTTTAAATTATTAACAACACGATGTAAACCCACCTTATTATATTTTGTAACTTCTGCCATAAACATGCATCACAGTCATGAATACATTCATTTCAACACATCAAACTCCTTCCATATCACACCTAAACTCGTTTAGACCCCTCCTTCGTTCGTTTTTTTTTCTTTCCCTTTTGACCCTCTGTTTGCACGTTTTGTTATTAATCAGTGCTAATTGCGGAACGAGAATTAATTTCGTTGGAGTGGGCGGACGATCCTTTTTTTTTCAGTTGTTCTCACCTCACAGCGGCGTTCTATTTTCCTCCTACGCTGCTTCATGCAGTAATGATAGCTTTTGCCAAGATTTCATCGATGTTTGGATACAAGGAAGGCGAGGAAAACAAAGGCAACCGTCTTTGTTATGGATTGATAAGCATTAAAAATTCGCTTTCGTAAGTTTTTTGGATTTTTTTAATGCATAGAATTAACTGATTAAGAAAGAATGATGTGTTGTGTTTTATTTATTCATGAATGAATTGGGGTTCATTTATTATTTAAGAAACAGGATTAGATTTCTTTTTCTCATACAAAGTACACAAAAAAGTAAGAATTGATATCGTAAAGGAATTTAAATTCGAGATTTTGTCCCGATTCTGGGAAACACGTGCATGGAATTACACGTGTCCTCTGCGAACATGATAACTCAAAAACGCTTTAATCTCGATGTACAAAATTTTGAATTTCTTTATTTCTAACAAATATTGTGTGAAATCAATTCAGAAGAATGTCAGTCTATCAGTCTGAAGGAAATTCAATACGATAATTGCAAATCACAGATATAGATAGATGAAAATGATTTTATTTTTACCATTTAACCCTTTTGGGACCGATTTTATAAAATTATCATTGATTTAAATGTTCTTAGATATACCTTCACGGTGGCCTGATGATAGAGTCTTGGCTTCGAACCCCTAGGATTTCAGGTTCGAGACCAGATTCTACAGAAAAACCGTCGTGTAAGTGGGTCTGGTACATGCAAAATGCATACAGGCTAAATGCCCTTCAACTGGTGTTGTGTGGAAGTTTGAAAATGAGGATACGAGCTCTGGTGTCTTTCTCGTCATCTTACAGCGGTTCACCATTGCGAGATCCGCTCCCAAGTAGCCATATAGATTCACATGATATAGATTCACATGATTTATGATATAGATTCACAGATATGCTGTATAATACTTAATCTGGTATACTAAAAATACTTACTAAAATAGGAACGATAAGACTGACTGTACAATGAACAATAAATCATTTTAGTATTAATAAGAACATTAATCATCTGCTGTATAATACTATTTCCTTTTAAAAGCATTGATTTGAGATGACGAATGACAAAGACTTAGAAATAAACAGTTTAATAGCAACATTTGGTGAGAAAAAAATTAATATTTATTTCAAATCGTCATTTTATCTTTGTTTTAACAGAATACTGACATTTGAATTATAGTTTCAATTTCATAAATATGTCCAAGTTTATTTTTTCTTATTTTCAAATACTCTTTTCTGCTTATTTCTTCTACTTCTAAAGGATGATTTCCATATATTGAAAATGTGTACCAAATGTTTCATAAAATTAAGTGTTTAAATCGAGGAAATCTGAAGTTTTTTCTTAATTAAGCCCATACTAACTTCATTCTAAACTATTCCCTTATTTCTAGATCCGATTCCACGTTATCTACTTAATTAATTCAAGAAATGCTTTGTAAAAAGGCTTAGTTAGCGATTCCCACACAGAGAGTGATTAATAAAAGTTGCTGACCTAAACAAATAGTTAAATAAAAAGAGAAAACTTTGAGAATCACATGTTCCGAAATCCCTATGAGAAACTTAAAAATCTGTAAGCACTATAAACAGGATTTTAACCATCAAAATAAGCAAGCTATTTAAGACTCGGAATGTAGACTCGAATGTATTTATATATATATATATATATATATATATAAATAATTTCCTTGAAAGATTCATTGATTCATTTACAAGTTTTTACCAAATTTGTAGTTATTTATTTTACAATCAATAGTAAAAAAATAAGTAACTAAAACGTCAAAATGGTGCACTGTTTTGAATGGTACCTGAAAGCAGATATTGAAGTGCAAAGGGTTGAATGTAATCCAAATTTATAACAAGTTACGAATCGATTCTAAACTTTGAACCAAGTTTCCCAGGGGCGGTAAGACCCTCTCAGATCTGTTACTTAATGTTTAGTAGATACGACTCGTGTGAGATAATTTATTTCGTGACGATATCACTATATAAAATATCTGATAAAACTGATTAAACAGAAAGCTGAAAGACGAATGAAGGTGATTTGAAACATGTACAAAACATTGGTTTTTTAACTGTTTAAATAAGGATAAAACAAACTTGTTTAATCACACTAATTGATTATCTACTGAAACTCCAGGATATAGAATGCTAATCACGTCAGTGTTTCTTATGAGGAAAAAAAATTATCTGCATAAATCAAAATTTTAATTTAAAGATCATAACGTGTGCATATTACAAAAAATATATATATTCGCAAACTTATATTTTTATTTATTCATTAAAATATTCATATTTCTCTAAATTAAAAAAAAATTGTATTGAATTTTACCAATCTTGATCCCTTCGTTTTATAATTCTTGTGTTAATTTATGTTCAAACAGTCACTCAGATAGATTTCCTCAGTCCAGAATTTGTTTTAGATTCCATGAACATTATTCCCATGAGTAGATCGTCATCTGATCTTGGTTCAAAAATACGAGGTCCGTCCCAAAATAGCCCTCGTGTTGCTTTAAAACGGGACGTTAATATAACTAAACTAAACTAAACCATGAGTAGCACTCTACATACATATATTTATTTTCTGTTATTTTTGTTTTCGTTCATAAAGTTTATTTGTATTTGCATTTTTGAGTGTGTGTTGCTCTCTTTTCTTTCTCTCTATTTATTTCGGTCTTCTTTTCTTTTCAATAAATCGGCACAAGTTTTCGGCTTCTGCTGCTAAACCACATTCACTTCCCATTTGAGCTTCAAAAAGTTCATTTCCTTCGGCTTTGCTTTATACGATATTAAAATCCAGAACCATAATTTAATCAACAAATATCAGACGTCGAACAATAGTCACAGGAAGAACCGGAGCGTCTTGCCATGTCTCTCCCATATCATGCTCATTACATTGTTTAAATAACCAGACGGTTATAGTTGCAGGGGTATGAAACGGTGTTATGTGTGTCCAGAGTTTGCCCAAAATTTAATTGATACCTACAAATTTGAAGCAAAGATTGTAAAGCAAAGACTGTATACCAAATTTCATACAACTAGAGCAAGAATTTTTGAGTTATGTTTGCCACAGGCAGATGGACATTTTTCAAAAATGCGTTGTTTGAACTTAAGGAGATCCGAAATATGGAGATTTATCAAAATCTTTGATAGATTAATAATAAAGATTACAATAATCTCTTCATGTTTCGATTACGAGAAAATGATCGCATGCTAAATTTCATAGATTTTAGACACTGAATTTTTGAGTTATCGCGTTTTCACGCTTATGGAATCACAGATAGACAGACCCTTAGCCTTTTGACGAATTTGACTCCGAATTTAATAATTAGTTATAGGCATTAAATCCGCGTGCCAAATTTTATCCATTTAGATAATTTTTTTAATTAGCATGCTAATTTATATCTAGAAAACTTGGCAGGCAAACTTCTTTGGAATGGAATTTTTTCAAAATTTCATAAAAATCTACAAATTTGTATTTTAGACCATGTACTAAATTACATACGTTTAGCTCAAAACAACTTTGAGTTGTTACAGTCTCAGACAGATAGACGTGTTTAGAAAATGTGCTTTTCAAACCTAAGAAAGTCTGAAATTCGGATATTCGTCACTATCTCAATGTCGAAGTTTTTGACGATTATATATTCTCTTTGTATATTTCGTTTTAGAGAAAGTAAAAACCGATAATTGTTCTTATTTTAAATTACAAAGAAGTGCTCTAAATATTAATCTCACATATTTTTGAGAGATGACGAAATTAAAATATCAGATACAGAAGATTTAATTGATTGAATTTTTTTTTAATGTTTGCCAAATTCAGGTGTAAAATGGCGAATGATACATTGGTCTATTTCTGCTTATTTAAAAACCATTATATGTAAATTCGAACTAAACATTATCCAAAACAATGTAAAATTGTGCACAAAAAAATGTCTGCTTTAAATTTAAAATTCCGACTTAGTGGGGCATATTTAAATAACCTGTATGCAAAATTTTATAACTCTAATTTAAATAAATTTGCCAAAATTTAATAAATACGCAAGCATAAACATTTAATTTTTTAGATGTAAAAGATGCAATAAAAAATTCATGATAAAAATGTAAAAACATTATTTAATATAAATTTTAAAAAGATTCATCTCTTAAAAGCATTTTTAATACTTTAAGCTAACGTTTGTAAACTTTTAAATTAATTACGTTGCGCCAGCAGTTTAAAGATATTGAACGTATAGCTTAGACGAGTGTAACTGCTGTTGTCGTTATGACTTATGGGACTTTGCAAACGCACTGACAGTTATCCGTCAAAGATTTAAGCCGAATAAGTTATTTTTTTCTTGTCGTTGATTTTTTTTTTCATACCGCCAACTAGGCTCAAGAGTAGACTTAGTTACTTCATGCATCACATTCGCTTGCACAACCCTTTTTTACAGGGAGATACATTCATATACAACAGATAGAACACAGAAAAACATCTATGCCTGAACCGGGACTCGAACCCGGGTCTTGGAAAAGATGCGCTATAATAAGTGTTCAAAATTGCCAAATCAAAGCTGTACTTATAAGCAGTTCATTTAATAGCAAATAAAGCTATTTTATTTTGATTACTGTTCGATTCCTATTATAAACAACATTAAATTTAAATGTTTCTATGAAATTTATAAATTTAAATGTTTCAATGGAATCAAAAAATTTAAAGATTTTTTTTATCGAAATACTTAGTTTAAGCTAAGGTCATAATTTTAATTGCTTTATACCAACATTACATTATATAGAAATGAAAATAAAATTCATCCATGATTGCACTATAAAGCAATAATTATTTAATTAAATTTTAAAGAAATAACTTAATAAAGCGAAAAATATATTAATGCACATTACCCATCATTGTAAAGTAGCTTTAAAAATAAAAGACAGACGAATGGGAACAGGACAATAGGAGCAAAGCGCTTACAAAATGACACATAAAACCCAGATAGGTATGCCGAAGAAAAAAAAATAGTGCACGGAAGTCTGGACGGGCTTTATATTTTCTGACGAGAAAAAATTTAAATTAGGTGGTTGGAACGACTGCAGTATTATTACCACGATTGGAACACTGGAGAATCTATTCTTTCGCACGGAAATTGGATAGTTATTCCATAATGATTCGAAGAATGACAAGATCCCAGAGAAAAAGATACTTTTCCTGCCCATAAAGTTTTGCAACGATTTTTCTAACTAAATCCCCTTCTGATCCCCGTTGTAAAACTTTTAAGCACAAAAACTATAAATTATTTAGATAGATTTTATAACTAAAAAAATGTGAGCTCCTTATCACAAATTTTTAACAAATTCTATATTTACTTTATAATTATTTTTATTTGATTATTCACTTATTAGTTAAATCCCTACTATTAATTAACACTCTACCTAATAATATCAATAAAATAAATTAATAAAATACTTTTTATCCATCCACTCAAGTTCAGATACATTTCTTTTTAAACTTGTAATGGATGATGATACTTGACGTTAATACATTTTATAAGGATTAATTCACTAATTAAACTTAATTAATTTTTAATACTTTAAATACATTTTCCAAATTCGTCGTCAAACAGTCGCCAAGCTAAAAATTTTAATAAGCAATGTATAAAATTTGTAGTGGATGCCACTCAATGTTTATACGGTTTTTTAAATATTAATTCATTTATTAAATTTAATTCATTTTTAATACTTTAAATAGAGCAATGAAAATTGAAATCAACAGGCAGTAGCTCAATTAGTAAAATCCAAGAATTCCGTATTTTTCAAGTGAAGGTGAAGAATGCGAGTTCAATTCTTGCAAAAAACAATATTTTTTGATACTTCATAATGTTTTTTAATAATTATTTAATAAAAAATAACTAAAATAAAAAAATTCTTTGTTGACCTAAGTAAGAATTGAATTTAAAAAATTATACTACTTGTTTTCGTCATATTTTGTTCGCTTTTTTATTGCTGACATTCAGAAAGGGAAACTTTTGCAGAATTATGAAAAGATTCTTATAACGTGAACTAAATAATAAACTGATATAATTGTAGATAAATTAATTTTGAGATTAGTTTACATATGTTTTTTGTTTCAAATCTTTTATCCCCGTATCTCTTATAATTCAAACATTTTATATGTCAATTTTAAATTTTAATTTCAGAATAAACAAGGACAAGAAGTTTGTTTAAATATTTTTTTTCTACTCTTATTATTTTCTAAAATATTAATTCTATTGTATAGATTTATTTATGAGCATTTTAAGTAACCTTTTTAATCAAAGCGTTTAAAAAATACGTGTCAAAAAATTATAATTGAAAATTATCTTTTAAAAAACGTTAGAGTAATTTTGAAAAAATTTCAATGCTATTATACACGAACTTAATGACATCTCAAAATATCCTATTCAGACAATGAATTTTAACATCAATCAGTTTGGCGAATGAACTTATATAAGTATAGGCTTTCTTTTGTATGAAACTATGCTGATTTTAGAATAATATATATAAAAATGCTTGAGTTAAAAAAAATAGGAATGGGAAAGATAATTTATTAAAATTAATTTTAACTCAATTATATCGCTCATTATCTTAGAAAGAATTTCGTATTTATACAAATGTCTCAATAAAAGGAATAAAATTTGGTTTCTCGACTTTAAAAAGGGATACAATTTGGTTTCCCGACTTATTCTAAATAATCTATTTCTTGTTTTTAATCTCTTTTTTTCATTTTCTTCCCAAAAAATTCGAATTTTTTTAAATGATGATTTTTTTATTATATTAATGCTTGTTTGAATATTTCGTAAGATTTAAAATGCTAACGTAATTGGTGTAATTTATCCTTTTTAATTTTCTGTAATTTATCTTTTATGAATTTGTATTAAAGTTTTAAATTGCATTCAAAAAATCATACCACTGAACATTTTAAAATTAATACACGTTATTTTTAGTATCATGCCTTCTTGAATTCTTAACGCTCTTAAACTTTCTGCTACATGTTTAAAAGGATCAAAAAATTCGTTTGTATAAATAGTAAAATTTAAATCTGAAAAATAATAAAACATATAACAAATTAATTAAGTAAGGATGTGATGTATTCTAATATTCTTGGGTTTGAATAAAATTAAATTGTAAATGAATTATAAATTGATTCCGGAAAAAAAATAATGATGAAGTAGCAGAATAATTGCTCTAGAGAAAACTATTATTATGTGATCTATCAAAGAATATTTTAAAGTGGCATTGATATGACAGAGGCAGTTTTTTCTTGTTTTTGGTAAGGATTAATTACAGAAAATATGAACTGTCACATTATTAATCCTGTCAAACTCTTCTAAAAAGAAACATATTGAAGTCTAAGTATACCAAAACTAATTATTTCTAACTAGCTGCTTTTGACAACCTATTAGTTTATCAGGGTTAATAAAAGGAAAGCGTGAAATTGAAGACAAATCACCTTCACACAAAAAAAATTACTAAGCACTAAAATTACGAATAGTTTGAAATTTGCTACAGTCGATGCCCTTTTTATGTCAATGGCCTTTCTTGAATACGAAGTATTCAAAAAGAAAGTATTATAATTGAAGAAAGTTCCAAATTCATGGTTTTGACGAATTTCCCCATTTATATCTTCCAGAATTCGAAAAATATATTTTTGGTATTATGCTTATTTGTATAACTGTCTGAACAAAAATAACTCCAAAATGTTTTGAACTAGACTGATGAAATTTAATATATTATCTTTATACTAAATTTGTAGATTTCTTTAAACTTTTGAATAAAATTCAGTCAGAAATAATATCTCTGCCACGCAGAATATAAATTAATATGTTCACTATGAAATGTCCAGAATTATATGGTTAAAGTTTGATGCATGGATTTAATATCTAAAGTATAAATACCTATCAAATTTGGAACCAAATCTGTCAAGAAATTGACGCAGTAAAACAGCAGGTCTATATACAGGCTGTTATACTGCAGGTCTATAACGCAGTATAACAGCAGGTCTATCGGAATTATGTCTGTCTGTCTGTGAACACGATTATGCCAAACGCACAATTTCCATAATTATATTTTTCGAACTGAGGAAGGTATAAAATATGGCAATTCGTCAAAATCTAGAATTCATTTTTTCCTTTGTTGGCGATTTCTTTTCCTGTATCTATGAGAAAGTAAAATAAACCTTACCTATAGTGAACAGCTTAAAAATGTGAACCAACATATGTAGTACTTTGTATAACTTTTCAACAATGAAAACGCTTTCGTTTGCAGCAAGAAAAGCACAAGACGTTATTGTTATCTAAATCAATTTTAGTTATTGTTCAGTGTTAAATTCTTGGTTGGAGATGTTATAAATGACTGTTATTCATCCCTAGTTAAGATATGTAGCACATTATTTCAACACCGTTGTGTCTTCTAATCAATTCACTTGATGGAAAGCCCCATTGTCTCAGTGCAAAACTTCATCCCTCCAGAGTTTCGTCTATGTACACACATTATAAGACGAAAAAAAAGTAAGAAATCAACAATATATATAAGAATTTCTGAACTCGTGAAGCTTCAGAAGTCAATAAGAAATATAAATTTCTTCAAACCCATACTGTTCTCTCTAATGGCAGAAAGAAAATCGATGGAAATAGTGAAATGTGATGAAAGCTTATACTTGAGAATTTTGTTGATATTTTAATGACAGAAAAAGGAAAAAATCTTTGCCATTCATGCTACAAAACATGATAATTAATTGATGCTACAAACTGTGATAACGGAAAAATAAGGAAGTTGTTTCATTAAAAAAAATCTATGTTTTTCCTTGCTATTGAGAATAAGTAATGCCTGTAGTAATTTAAACAGATTTATCGGTACAATTAGAAATGGATTAAATTTTTTTTTAATAAATTATGTTCTATTTCAGTTAATAGTTTTAAGAAGAAAGAAAATAAACTATTTTTGTTTTTCTAATGATGAACGTAGATTAATAAATCATTATAAGAACCAAATAAATTTTTCTTTCAGTTTCAAGCTGTTTTCTTAATAGTTTCAAATTCTTTCGAAAATTTTCCTAAAGTTTCTTATTATATGTATTTAAATACATAGTCAGAACTGGAGATGTAATAATTTAGTATAATTTTATTTGATCTATTATTAATAATCAAAATAATTTCCATTTTTTTATTGAAAAAGTTTTGAATTTTTTTAATGTTAAAATTTGAATATTAAAACTGTTATGAAATACCCTTCTTGTAATGAAACAGAAACAAAAAGAATTTTTCAGTTAAACTCATATTCTCTTGAAAAACTGTGAAATTTTTTTTTCAGTATTTTATAGTTTTCACATAGAATTTAAGTGTTGAAGTAAGAAAATAATTTGAAATTTTAGCTGGAAAAGAAACCAAAAAAACAGAACGTTACTTTCAGCATTTTAGTCAAAGTGGCTGCTTTCGATATTGCCATGGTAATATAAAATTAATGAGGAAAATATTTTATAACAATATTTAAAAAAGTTAAACTGATATTTTAAATTATATTTTAAAGAATTAATTCTTTATTTTATTCTTCTATAGTTTTAATTATCTTATTTGTTAATATATAGTTAATTTAATTATTAGATATAAAATAAAATTTTATGTTACATTAATTTTATTATTAAAATTAGTAAAATTTAAGAAATGATATTAAATATTTGATTTGTAAATTAATATTCGAAAGGAATGACATTTCATTTCTTTTTACTATTAATATGATATAACAATATATACACATATTTGCAATGAATCTTTAATTTTCTCGATTTTGCACTTCATAGCTTAGCTTTCCTTGTTTCACGCATTTTATAATGAAGGGGAAGGGACCTCCTCCAAAGGGCGATGATCATTGTTACAAAATTATTTATTTAATTTAATGTGGACTTCTCATTCTTTACATCAACAAAAACTTGATTTCTTATATAATAATCAATTTCTTGTATAATAAATAAATTATTAAAGTACTCATTGTGTATGTCTCTAATAACTTATAAGATTGCATCCAAATTTCCGTGCTTTTACCACTTCAATTATTCCATATGTTGCAGAAGTTATTGTATCATCTATGCCTGAATCATCTATGTCTCATTTTTTTACGAATATTTCATGTATACGATAACCATATTTCATTTACTTAACTTTCTATCAATACCGTGCTCGTTTCTAATCTATATTAAACAAAATGAATCATTTTGCTGTTTAATATTTCTTATTTAAACAAAATGAATCATTTTACTGTTCAATATTT